>JAABKJ010007545.1:217702527-217742299 GCA_011634705.1 Andricus grossulariae | reverse complement strand
GGGCAGTGTGAAGTAGTTTTTGAACTCCCCTAAAAATTTTTTCATATAAATTCGTAAAAATTTTCATAGTAATTCGTAAAAGTTTTCAAGAAGATTTCCACGTGACGATCAATAAGACAATCAATGTAAGTATGACGCCAGCCAATCGTAACCACTTGTACTAATTTCAACTGGAGCACGACGATCCTCTACATATGGATCAAGCGAATCTCCCTATTGTACAAATGTACTATTTTATTATTATGAAAATTAAAAAAAAAATTGTTAATAACAAAAAAAGTTATTTAATGGAAATGGGTTGAAAATACGAAAGCGATAACATAAGTGGTTGAGGTGCGTCTTTAGTCAGCCGTAAGATCGACCGCAACGAAGATCATTTGAATAATTACGAGAACTCTGACGCATGATTTTTCGATGGGAATTTTGACTGGAAAATATTTTGATTAAAAAATAAATTTAATTAAAAGATTTTAAATTGAGAAAATATCCTATTTTTATTGGAGGGTTCAGTAAGTTAGACAAAAATGAATACAACTTTTTTATTTTTCTAGAGTAAAATTTCGGGTGCAAATTTAAAATTTTCAAATTTTTTTATTTATTAAAAAAAAACTTTGCGATATAAAAGATGACTTATAAAAAAATATATGAATTTTCAACAAAGTAATTGAATTGTCAACCTAAAATGATGAATTCTCAAAAAAAAGTGTAATAGTTAATATTTAAATAAAAAATATGAAATTTTATCAACGAAAAAAATTATGTTTAAAACCAAAAAGACGAATTTTCTGTACAAAAATTGCATTTTCAATCAAAGAATATGAATTTTCAGCAAAAAAATTAACTTTACACAAAATAGTTAAATTTTCAACCAAAGAAATGAATTTTCAACTACAAATATGAATCTTTAACAAAAACTGATTTCTTAAAAAAGTAGTTCAACTAAAATTTTCAAACAAAATAGTGAAGTTCTCAAGCAAAGAAGAATTATTTTGAATCAAAAATTTCCATTTTTATCGAAAAAATATAAAATTTCTACTAAAACAGATGAACTTTTAAATCAAAAAGACGAATTTTCAAAAGAAAAAAAGAAAACTTTTACCCAAAAAAGATTTAAGTTTGACTTGTGAACATCAAAATATGAGTATTAAACAAGAAGTAAATTTTTTACGAAGATACTTGAATTTTTAACCCAAAAAGACGAATTTTCAACCAAAAAGGAATACTTTTTAACAAAATTGTTACATTTTCAACCAAACAGTTCCATTTTTATTTAAGAAAAATGCGATAATTTTCAAGAAAATAGTTGAATTTTCAACAAAAAAAGATTTTAGTTGACTTCTCAACACCAAATACGAATTTTAAAGAAAAATTAAATTTTCTACGAAATAGATGAATTCTCAGCCAAGCAAGATGACTTTTTAACAAAATGGTCGAATTTTCAACCAAACAGTTGCATTTTTAAATTAAAAAGACAAAATATGAATCGTATACAAAAAGTAAATTTTCTACGAAATAGTTAAATTTTCAACAAAACCGTTAAATTTTCGACAAAAGGAATGACCTTTTGATAAAATAGTTGAATTTTCAACTAAAAACTTGCATTTTTATCCAAGAAAGATGCAAATTCCACTAAAATAGATGAATTTTTAAATTAAAAAGACAACATTTTCATAAAAATAGTTAAATGTTCATCCAAAAAAGGTTGCAATGGATTTTTCAATACCAAAATATGAATTTTCAACAAAAAGTAGATTTTCTACAAAATATTTAAATTTTCAACAAAACAGTTTAATTTTTACCCAAAAAGGATGACTTTTTAACAAGCTTGTTTAATTTTTAACCAAAAAGATAAATTTTTAGCGGAAGAGGTGATTTTCCAAACCAAGACAGATTTTTCAGTCATTTTTTTTAACCAGACAGTTGTATTTTTAATCAAAAAATATTAATTTTTTCTCCCGGAAGAAAGGAATTTTCAAACGATAAAAAACATTTTTGAACAAAATAGTGGAATTTTATGCCAAAAGGATGAATTTTCAACAAAATAGTTACTTTTAAACCAAATAGTTGGACTTTCTACCAAATTATTTAAATTTTTAATGAAATATATGAATTTTTAACCAAATATGGTTCAATTTTCATATAGAAAATATCAATTTTCAACAAAAAAGTTCATGTTCAACCAATTAGTTGAATTTCCTATACCATTTTGAAAGCAAAAGGACGAATTTTGAAGAAAAAAAGTTATTTAAACCGGATAGGTTGAATTTCTACAAAATAGTTAAATTTTTAACAAAATATATGAATCTTCAACCAAATATGGTTAAATTTTTATATCGAAAATATTAATTTTTAACAACAAAATTAAATGTTGAACCAATTAGTTGAATTTTCTACCATTTTCAAACCAAAAAGATGATCTTTCAACAAAAGAGTTAAATTTTAAGCAAAAAAGGTTATTTTCTACCTAGTAGTTGAATTTTCTATCAAATTCATTTAATTTTCTACCCAAAAAAAAAACGAATTTGAAACAAAATAGTTAAATTTTCAACCAAATATATGAATTTTCAACTAAAATTATGAATCTTCATCCAAAACACTAAATTATTAACAAAGTAGTTCAACTTTCAACCAAATAACTAAATTTTCAACTAGAAAAAACAATTTTCGACAAAATAGCTGAACCCTCTACAGAATTTTTCTTACCAAAAATGGTGAATTTTTAAACCAAAAACAACACTTTTCAACAAAAAAATGGCATTTTCAACAAAAACGTTCGCTATTTTTCAACGAAGAAGTTGAACTTTCTAGAAAAATAATTTAATTTTCAAACAAAATAGATCAAATCTCGAAGAGGAATATAATATTTGTTATTATTTCAACAACAAAAATATATTATTTGAAATCAAACACAGTTGAATTCAACCAAAAAATCCTCAACAAAATCAGATAAATTGTCTTCCAAAATATTTGAATTTTCTACAACAAACAAATGAGATTGTTTTTACCAAAAGAAATCCATTTTGAAACGAAAAAGCCGAATTTTGATCGAAGAGAGGAAAAAGATTTCCACCAAATTTGTTAATTTTCAAGCCAAAAGACTAATTTTCTGTAGAAAAATTGAATTTTCAGCAAAGAAAACAAAATTTTAACAAAATAGTTCAACTTTTTCCCAAGCAGTTGAATTTTTAATTAAAATAGATCAGATTTCTTCAAAATAGGTAAATTTTCAACGAAAGAAATGAATTTTCAATTAAAAATATGAATCTACAAACAAAAAAAAAAAGATTTCTTAACAAAGTGGTTCAACCAAAATTTTCAAACAAAATAGTTGAATCCTCAAGCAAAAAAGATTAATTTTCAACCAAACAGTTGCATTTTTATCCAAGAATGATGAAATTTCTACTAAAAAAAGGAAGAATATTTCAAACCAAAAAGACATATATTCAACAATAAAAATTTGAAATTTCTTCCAAAAAAATATTTTAAATTGTCTTTTCAATATCAAAATATGAGTTGTGGAGGAGAAATAAATTATCTACGAAGACAATTGAATTTTCAACCCTAAAAGACGATATTTCAACAAAAATGTTGAATTTTCAAACAAAAAGGATGATTTTTTAAACAAAATTGTTGAATTTTTAACCAGTAATTGCATTTATATCCAAGAAAGATGAAATTTCTACTAAAACAGATGAATTTCAAATCAAAAAGACAAATTTTCAAAATAATAATTGAATTTTCATCCATAAAAGATTTGAGTTTACTTTGTAACACCAAAAAGGATAACTTTTCAACAAAACAGTTAAATCTTCAATCAAAAGAAATGACGTTTAACCAACCTTTTTTATTTAATATCAAAATGTGAATTTTCAACAGAACGTTAATTTTCGGCAAAATTGCTGAATTTTCAACATAAAAAGATCATTTTTCAACAAAACAGTTGAATTTTTAACTAAAAAGAATTATTTTTCAACAAAATTATTTACTTTTTTTAATAAAAATATAAATTTTCAACAAAAATGTAATTTTCTGCCAAAAATGTTGAATTTTCAACCAAAAAGTTGCATTTTTATCCAAGAAAGATGAGATTTCTACTAGAATTTTTAAATTAAAAAGTCAAACTTTCAAAAAAATAGTTGAATTTTCATCCAAAAAAGATTCGAGTTTACTTTTAACACCAAAAAGAATGACTTTTTAACAAAATTGTTTAATTTTTAATATGAAAATATGAATTTTGAACAAAAAGTTAATTTTCTGCCAAGACTGCTGAATTTTCAACCCAAAAAGATAAATTTTCAACAAAACAGTTAAAATTTCATTCAAAACGGATGACTTTTTAACAACATTTTTTATTTTTAATATCAAAATATGTATTTTCAACAAAAAGTTAATTTTCTGCCAAAATAGTGGCATTTTCATTCAAGAAAGATGAAATTTCTACTGAAACAGATGCATTTTTAAATCAAAAAGATAAATTATGCAAACAAAAATAGTTGAATTTTTATGCAAAAAAGATTTGAGTTTACTGTTTATCACCAAAATATGAATTTTAAACAAAAAATACATTTTTTTTCAAATAGTTCAATTTTGAACCCAAAAAGAAGCAAAAAGGATTATTTCTTAACAAAGCTTAATTTTAAAAATTCCTTAATTTTTCCCTGCCCATTATAAATTTTCCGACAAAAATGAAATGGTTATATTTTTCGTTGAAAAATAATTTTCAACAAAAAAAACAGCGAATTTTCAACAGAATAGTGAAATTTGCAACCAAAGCGATGCATTTTTAACTGAAATTATGAATCTCCAACTGAAATGATGAATCTTCAACTGGAACAGTTAAATTTTCAGTCAAAAAATTTATTTTTAACCAAGAAACAACGATTTTCCAAAAAAAAAAAAGTTCAATTTTCAACTAAAGAGATAAATTTTCAAATAAAATTAAGCATCTTTAATCAAAACGACGACTTTTTAACAAAATACATGAATTTGAAGCCATATAGTTGAATTTTAAACATAAAAAGTAAATTTTCAAGCAAAAAAGAACTTTCCACCAAAACAGTTTAATTTTCAACCAAAGATATGAATTTTCAACTAATATGATGCGTATTCAACCAAAAAATAAATTTTAAGCAAAGTAGTTCAACTTTTAACAAAGTAGTTGAATTTTCAACCGAGAAGAATTATTTCCTGCCAAAAAAGAAAATTTTTCTTAACAAAATACATGAATTTTCAACCAAATATTGGAATTTTCAACTTAGAAAGGTAAATTTTAAATAAAAAATGGAAGATTTAAATTTTCCTTCGAAAAAATTAATTTTCAACCACAAGAAAAAACCATTCTCAAGAACATAACCAAATTTTTCAGCAATATAGTTCAATTTTCAACCAAATAGATGAATTTTCAAGCAAGAAATTTAATTTTCTACCAAAAAACACAAATTTTCAAAAAAATGCAAGAATTTTCAACCAAATCGTTGATTTTCCAACAAAATAGTTCAGTTTTCAATGAAAATGATGAATATTCTACTAAAAAAGATAAATTTACTACCAAAAATAAATAGTTAAATTTTCATTAAAAAAATCCATTTTCAACAAAAATGATGAATTTTCTACTGAAAACATAAATTTACTACCAAAAATAGGATAGATATATTCTCAGCAAAAAAATCTTTTTCAATCAAGAAAAATTCGAATTTTAAACGAAATTTTTCAATTTTCAACTAAAAAGACAAATTTTCCACTAAAACGAAGAATCTTCAACAAAAAATGGTTTTCCACAAAAATTCGTGGAATTTTCTACAAATTAAATTTCAAACTGAAAAGACAAACATTTAATAAAGTAGATTCATTTTCAAAAAAATAGTTCAATTTTCAATTAAAGAGATGAATTTTTCACTAAAATGAAGAATCTTCAACTAAAAATGTTTTTTTTTTTAATTTGTGGAATTTTCTATAAATTAGATCTCAAACTGGAAAGACAAACTTTCGATAAAGTAGATTCATTTTCAAACAAACAGGCCAGTTAGCAACAAAATAGATCAATTTTCAACCAAATAGTTGAAATTTTAACCTAGAAAGATAAATTTATAATAGAAAAATGGAATAGTTGAATTTTCAGTTGAAAAAATTAATTTGCAAAAAAAATACGAATCTTCAACAAAATAGTTAAATTATTTAAAATAAATGAAATAGTTAATAATAAATAATAATAATAAAATAGTTCAATTTTCTACCGAAAAAGAGGAATTTCCAACAAAATTCATACCCCCCCCCCCCCCCCCCGCCTGTTTTTGTCCAATTTCCACGTTATGAGACCCTTCAAACCCTAAAAACAGGTATTTATGCATGTGTCTGTCTGTATGTCTGTCTGTAAGCACGATAACTTCTGAACGAATTAATCTGTTAGACTCCTCCAGTGTCGGAAACTGAAGGTCAAGTTCATCAGCCAGCTATTTTGGATAAAAATTCAAAAAGATAGACCATTTTCTAACTTTTCGAGACCATTTTTTTTCATGATTCAAAAATTCTATGTACGGCTTTTCGTAGTAATCGGAAATTCGAATCATTAATCTTCATGACTTTCTTTGATAAAAAGAAAATTATCAGAGTTATAGCATTTTCAAAGTTCAAAAAAAAAAACGAAAATAACAATTTTAAGCCAAACAACGCACGATATGAAAAAAAGTCAGTAAAAGAAAAACGTTACTTTTTGAAAGCTCTGCAAAATTATCATAATAACTTTTTTAATTTTCTTGAAGAATTGAACATTCATATTTTGAACGCACAAAAAATAATAAAAAATTTCATTTTGCGTTAAACTATGGAAGATGCGAAAAATGATACGACTAGGAAAATTGTGCGCCCAATAAAGATCTAAAAATTTGTCATTAATTACTTTTTGATAGCATACGTAGATTTGTTTTAATTGTGAAAAATAACGTGTAAAATATATAAATTAAATTTTCGGAAAAACAGCGCAAGGTACGAAAAAAAAATCATAGGCAAAAGTTGTTCACACTAAAAAGATCTATAAATTTGTTTTCAATAATTTTTTGATAAAGCACGTAGTTTTTGTTTTAATCGTAAAACATAACATTAAAAATAAAAAATAAAATTTTTGGGACAAACGACACAAGCTACAAAAAAAGATCAATAGACAAAAATTGTGCGCCCAAAAAAGATCTACAAATTTCTGATGAATCACATTATGTTAGGATGCTTATTTTTTGTTTTAATCGTAAAAAATAACATCGCAATTTTTTAAACTTGTGAAAAGCGACACAAGGTAAGAAAAAAAAAAGACAAAAGTTGTTCACCCGAAAAAAAATCTACAAATTTTGTAATAATTATTTTTTGATAGGATGCGAATTTTTTGTTCGAATCAAAAAAATAACATTGAAAATAAACAAATTAATTTTTTTGAAAAACGAAACAAGGTGCAATGGAGTGTTAATTAACCAAAAAAAAAATTATAGATTGCGAACTTTCTTAATTTTAAAAAGAAGACAATACAAATACATTTGTTTCAACATCAATGCATATTATGAATTTTAATGATATAAATTTATTGACATGATACACTTTCATGGTAGCTGAGAATAAAAATTAATACAAAATAAAGTAGAAATATTAAAGTAATCATGCAAAATTAAATTTGTACTTTCTTTTACAATATTTGAATAAGCAGTCCCAGACCGAAGTACAGAAATAAATGTAATATACATTTGATATAATAGAGTTGAACTCAACGCAGAAAAATTCGCATTTTGGACAATATCGAGTACGAAGTACGAGATACGTGATGAAAATGTGTTCGTTAAAGCCGAAGGAGCTTTAACAAAAGAGAATTCACAATAACCAATTGAGAGATGTCGATGCCTTTAACCTTTAATTTTAAAAGTTCTGTGCACAAATGTGAAGGAAGTACAAAGACCAAGCGTGCAGCGCGAGATCCAACATACGCGCTCCCTAGGTGCTCTTAAATTTGCGAACGAAGCGAGCCGTGCGCGTTGAGAATGTGCCCGCTCAACGGGCAGATTTTTTAAAAATATTTTTGAATAATAGGTATTCAGAGATCTGTTAAGGCAACTCCTTTAATCTGAACCCAGACTGATTACAATTGTTTCGAGCTAATTTATTAATTTACAGGGGCCTGTTAATATTGTAAGTTACATTGACAAGGGGTCGACTAGACAACTTCCACCCACGTCCCTTCAATTTTGATAACTTAATAACTCTGTCCCCTAATTAGGCAGGTTAACCTCAGATTCTTACATTATTTATTATTATTCACGATTTACACAAAGTCAAGATTTATCTATACTAATTCAGTGTACGAAACTGATGACTAATTAGGCTTACATATGAAATCACAAAAAAAAATAGTATGCAACATGTAGCTCGCTACAAATGTATAATAATGTTACATTGAAAAATATCGATAATGATTATATAAACAATTTAAGAATCCACTTTTGAACAAATGTTTAAAGATTAAGAGTTGAAAACATTTTTTTAACATTTCTTAACACTTTTTAAATAGAATTAAAATGAATAATTCAAAATTTATAGTGTTTGAAACTGAAAAATTTCAGACTAAAATTTTTTAAATTGCACAATTTCAGCGTTCAGAATCAAAACTTTTGAATTTAAATAATTTTATATTCGACGCGATTAAAATTTGACAATTTAAAATTTAAACTCTCATTAAATGAAAAAGATATAATATAACAGGGTGGAAAAATTATAAACTGAGTATTCTAAAATGAAGTAATTTTAAATGGAAAACACTCAAATTAAAAGATGTCTACTACGAAACTTTGAAAATTAAACAAATCCAAACTTAATTTGAAAAAAAAGTAATTACAAAAAATTTTCATATTGTTAATTATAATTTTCAACATTCAGCTCTTTGAATTTTAATTGCAAACTTGAAGCTTATGGAAGGAAAAATTGAAAATACAGCGTTCAGCAAAAGTGACCATTCCAAATTAAAGACATTAATCAATTTCGGATAGTTCAATTTTGATCTATTTTGCATTTCAACTACACAATTTTTAACTTTTAAATTTCCAATCGGTTTATTTTTTAACACTTTCTTCGACATTATCATTCATTCTCGAAATCTGTAAACCAAATCTTTTTTAATTTTAAATGATTAATATTTTTAAATCTTCAAATAAAAACTGGACCATCTTAAGGTATTTCATTGAAAATGAAAATTAAAATAATATACAAGAAAATATCGCTACGATTCCAATTTTTGAATTTTTAAATGTGCTTGAAATGTTTAATATTTTGGATAATTTGCAAATAAAAAATAATTTAATTTTCAGTGCCTCGTTCTAAGATCTTCTCATTTTGAAGGCTCTAATTTGATAAATTATTTCCTTAATTTTTGATTCTTTTGAATTTGTTTTGTGGGCATTTCATTCAAAATTGTTTAATTACAAATCGTTCAAAATGAAAATTATGCAACTGTCACCTCTTTTAGTTTGATACTCTACGATTCCAAGGAATTAAAAAAAAAAACAGAAAATTGTGTACGTTAAAAATTGAAACCAAACAACTGATAATATTTAAATAAAAATTATTATATTTAAATTTGACTAAAATGAAAACAAGATATTCAAATATTTTAATTTACAATTCATTAATTTAAAACCGTTTGTCAAGGCTCTGCTCAAGTTTCTGACATTTTTAATATATTATTTACTTTTGAATCTATTCGATTCGGGAGGATTTAAAAATTAAACTTTTTGAATCATTAAACTTATCAACTAAAAATGATTGTACAATATTATCCTTCAAATTCTTTTATTTTTTAAGAAATAGATGGTAAGAAATAGATGGTAAAAAAATTTTCACATAAATGTTTACAAATCTAGGAAAGGTCTACAAAAATTATTGATTGCTCTTCTGTGATACCTTGTTTCTTTAACGCGAAAAAAAAATTGTATTTCAAAAAATGCCTTCCCTCAAAAATGGTGGCGTTTTCCGGAAAATCTTCTTTACATATTTTCAAAATTCGATGAAAAAACTAAAAATGATTTTTTTGGAAAGTCCCATCTTTTTATGTTTTTCCACATTTATTTACTGTTTCTGCTTATTAAGAAAGACATCCCATCAGTTTTATGGGGTCTTAACAATTTTTGAGGCTAGAATTTTTTTTCTCATAAACGATGCAACATGTCACAAAAGAGCAGGAGACATTCTTTTGTAGAACTTTTCTAGATGTGTAAGCTTTTATCTGAACATTTTTTAGTATGTACCTTTCGTTGTTTTTGAGAAAAATACAAAAATTCGATTTTTCAAAAATAAATGTTGTTACTGTGAATCAGTGGTTTGCCAAAAATGAATCTCATGAGATATCTGGTACAAATTGCCATCAATTTTTGAAGTAATTAAAAGGATAAGAATCCATACATTTAAAACAAAGAAAATTCTAGATATCTACGCACGTTCGGAAAATACTACATGTTGAAAAAAATGTATGTCTTTTTATTGAGAATTCACAGGTAATCTTGGAATGATGTTAACATATAAAAAAAAAATTTGGATTAAACCATGAAACAAGTATTCCTTTATTGTCACCATAGAATGATATATCCAAATAACAAGTCATTCTGACACCCTATGACCTATGTTGCACCTCTCTGCCTGATTTTAAATGGGATTGGTCATAATTAATTATTACACTTTATGTTACATGTTTGATCAGATATCTGTAATAAATCATATTTGTTTTTAGTTTTTTTTTTTCAGTCTACTGGTCTTATAACTCTAGCTCCGCTGGGATTCGAAC
The DNA here is from genome assembly GCA_011634705.1 of Andricus grossulariae. Taxonomy (NCBI): domain Eukaryota; kingdom Metazoa; phylum Arthropoda; class Insecta; order Hymenoptera; family Cynipidae; genus Andricus; species Andricus grossulariae. The sequence continues at coordinate 217,731,495 of JAABKJ010007545.1, read as the reverse complement.
TTAGGTCGTCAGATTGCCGGTCTCGTGCTCTTGCCCACTGTTGAGAGTACGAGATTGATTTTTCACAACTGGCTATAGACGAATCATATCGTAATTCCCAGCAGAGCTAAAGAGACATTTTTTCATAACTTACGATTAAAAAATCAAAATTTAACCAAATATATTGAGACAAGAACAGTAGGCTGAAAGAACTAATATAAAATATAATAGTTAGTTATTATCTAAGAGTTTTTGATTGGAAAGCAGTAAAACCTATCTAATAATCGCGTTTCGTATGAGAAACCAAGATTTTCCTACGACTGTTGGTCCAATCTTGGGCCAATTTAAAACCCCTTCCAGATCTTCACTTTAGCAAAAAGATGGGGTCATTTCAACTTTTTATTGGGATAGCTATGTTCCTCTATTCCTCTGAAATTCACTCTGATCCTTTTTGAAGGATCCGAGAGAAAGAGGAATATCCGTCGTTAGCTTGCGAGCGAAAATCCACGAGGGGACGAGAGCTAGTCGTTTTCGTCAGCAATTTTTCAACTTTCACCTCAACCGTACCTAAATGAGTTACTGGAAAAATATCCGAAAATCATACTCCACGAAGTAAAATCACAAAGCTAGTTTATAGCAGTAATATAGCCCAATGTAGTAATAAAACAGAGAAATATATATTTATGGTAAATAAACAGTGTAAGAAGTGGTCTACAAGCGCCCTCAAGCAAGGGCTGTGTCAGTCGAAGAAAGAATTTAATGTAAAACTAATACCGCAAGACGGGGCTAAACGGGACATGTTTTTAAATAGTTCTAAATAAATTACATGAAGGCTCAATTATAATTGAATGTGAATGCTTCAAATATATAAATTCTGATCCTTTTCTTTTTGCATATCGTAAGGTCAAAACATTTAATTTAGCTATATTATTGCAATCCAAAGTTTAGCCGTCTTTACTAAGGCGTCCACTTTCAATATAAAGGCAAAATCCGGTATTCTGTGTAATATTAAATAGCAAAATATCATGAATTATAAGTTTCTGTTGTTATTTAAAAGTGAATTAAACTAATATGATAAGTAAAAACTGAAACCTTATAAGTATAAGAACACAAAATAAGAAAATAATTCACGAAATTCTGCTTGTTTGAACTTCGAGAATGACATTTAAAAAATTTTTAACGGATTATTTAAAGAAACGGGAGAATGCAACATTTGAGATAAATTTCTTAAGACGAGATACTATATGATATATGACATAAATATCTCAAAAAATTTGCAAATAAAATTTTGTAAACGTTTTTTAATCCACTTGAACAAAATACAAAAAATGACAATCTCATGCCAAAATTAGTTTTATCCCAATTTCCTAACGAAACTGAACCAGACTCTGAAACAAAGTTTTACATTTATTTTACTGAAAATAATGCAAAATCATACAGATTTTTACTCAGAAACCCCGAAATTAAATTATAAAATATGCCATTATAAGTGGTCAGGTCTCCCCAGCGTGTCCCGATTAGCCCGCCAGCATGAAGTAATAGTAAGGAGACCAAAGGATAAGACAGGCGCAAATGAAAAGCGCACCTCGATTTTCTTAATTCATTTGGCGTGACCTTAAAACATTTGTGATTTCACGTAATTTCACGTGAGTTTAAGGCATTCGTGACTTTAATTGCGTCCGCATGGCTTTAACAATTTCGCCTGACCCTAATGTATTTTACGTAATTATAACCCGCTAAACCATTTCACGTTACTTCAGCTAATCATAAATTAAGGGCATTTTGCGTCACTCTAAGATATTTGTGACTTTACATCACTTAGCTAAGATTTTCGTAGCTTTATATATTTACCGTGACTCTAAGACGTTTGTAACTTTAATAGATTGCGCCTGACATAATAAGGCATTTCCGTCAGTCAAACAGAAGGCATTCATGACTTCAAACCGTTTCACGTTACTTTAGTTAACTGGTAAATTTAGGGCATTTTATATGACTCTAAACAATTTTGCGTTACTTTAATAAATTGCGTAACTCTAAGACATATGTGACTTTAAAACATTTAGCTAAGATTTTTGTGGCTTAAGATATTTACCCTGACTCCAACATTTTTGTAACATTAATTGATTTCACGTGACATTAATACATTTCGCGCTAATATAATACACGAAATTTGTGACTCTAAACCATTTTTCGGTACTTCAGTAAATTCATACGAATTTCCTAAAGAAATTCGTGACTTTAATTGAGTTTGCTTGACTAAAAATCAGCGGGCTTTTAATATAAACGTTGTAACTGAGGAATTTCACGTGATTCTAATACATTCCCCGCTTAGCAATTTCGCGTGACCTCGAGACATTTCGCGTGTACTCTAACACAAGAAATTCGTGACTCTAAACCATTCCACGTTACTTTAGTAAATTCATGAATTTAGGGCGTGTGACTCTAAACCATTTTGCGTTACTTTCATAAATTGATAACTTTAAGTGAGTTTGCGTATTTTTAAGACATTTTTGAATTCAAAACATTTATCTAAGATTTTTGTGGCTACGGATATTTACCCTGAATTACAAATTTTTCCAACACTTCAATTGATTTTACGTAACAATAAGGCATTTCCCTTTCCTCAAACAGAAGGCATTCATGACTTTAAGACCTTTCACGTTACTTTAGTTAATTTGTGAATTTAGGGCATTTTGTGTGACTCTGAACAATTTTGCCGTAACTCTAAGACATATGTGACTTTGAAACATTTAGCTAAGATTTTTGTGGGTAAGGATATTTACCCTGACTCTGAAAAATTTGTAACTTTGATTGATTGCACGTGACATTAAGACATTTCGCAAGAAATTCGAGGCTATAAACCATTTCGCGGTACTTTAGTAAATTCGTACGAATTTCCTAAAACAATTCGTGACTTTAATTGAGGTCGCTCGATTGAAAATATGCGGGCTTTTAATATAAACATGACTGAGTAATTTCGGTTGATTATATAATAAACTCGTAATAGTTATTGCGCTTGACTTAAATGTTTTCGTTTAACAGTGCCTTAATCAATCTCGCGTTACTCTTACATAAGACATTCGTGACTCTGAACGATTTCTCTTATTCACTTAAGTAAATTCGTGACTTTAAAGCATTTAGTGGGTCTTTATAAGGTTTTAGTGGCCTGGAACATTTCTTGTCAGTCCAAAATCTTCGTAACAATAATTTATTTGGCGCGACTTTAATCCACTTCGCATCATCCATTTTATATCTATTGATTTTACAAAAAAAAAATTCTTCGCACAAACTTGCCGAAAAAAGATTGATTTTTTTAGAAACTTCAAAAAAATGGTCAATCTGTACATTGACAAATGTTTACTTTAAAAATAATTTTTATTCTTGTTTTTCAGACTGAGGGAAAGCATTGATTTTTATGTTCAGATAGATGGAAGTACATCAAAATACATTAAGTTCTATTTTTTAGCTGCCATTGGGCAATAATTTATGAGTTATTAGTGATAAGCATACTTGATAAATTCAAATTTTCGAGAATTTTGATTATGTAAACATTATTCTTATACGTAAAGTTTTTGCTATACACATGCTTGTAATTTTTATAAATAATTCTTATAAACAAAAACGTAATTTAGCCATTTTTCTTCATAAAAGCACAGTTTTTTGCAAAATGAGTATTAAGACACTCCTAGTGCGTGATTCGTAATTAAATTAACCCAGCATTTAGCAATATTTGTATTTTAATGATTATTTATCATAAACAAATAAACGTTTTAGCCTTTTCTCAACATAAAAGCAACGTCCTTTCACGAAAAAGTATTACGAGACGCGTTATGCGTTCCATTTTTTTAAATTGTTTCAGTGTTTAATAATATTATTGATTTTTATTAATCATTTAAAAAAATTCACAATTCAGCCCTTTTTCAACCTAAAACCGCCGATTCTTCACATAAAAGTATGATGATACACGTTATGCATTACGTTTAGATACATCAAACCAGTATTTAACCATTTCTTTCATTTATATAGACATTTTTTATAAAAAAATATAATTAAAAAATATTATTTAATAAGATGGTTTGAATTGAATACTATGTCATTTCCGCTTCCATTATTTTTTTTGTTGTAAAGTTGGCGTCGCGCTTGTGAAATATGTTTCGTCCTAGTGGTATTAGTGTTTGTGATATTATTGTTTATATTAAATGTTCATAAAAATCAAATAAGTTTTTAAATGCTGATTCAATGTAAGTAGATGTAAACTCATGTTTAGTAATGCTTTTCTGTGAAGAAAAGGTGCTCTTAGGTAGAAGAGGGTCTATAAATTGTGTAATTGTTCATGATATTATTCATAAAGATAATGAATATTGTTATATGCTGATTTCATTTCAATGAGAATGAAAATCCGGAATGTTATCAATACATTTTTGAAACTGAAATGCCAGCGCGTCGAAAGTTAGGAACTTTGAACATTTTTCTCTCGAAAATATATTTAAAAAAAAAAACAAATTTATATTTCAACGTCAACATAGGAAGACTTAAAATATTATTAATAAAAAATAATTTAAAAAATTGACCTTTAGGAAATTGAAAATTTCGCAAAGTCACTAAAAATGAGCAAAATCGATTACTTGAGTTTTACCTTTAACATGGAAACCCCCATAATTTGTATTAAATCAGGAAGTTGTTGAGACCAACAGAAAATTTTAATTTAATTGATAAGACCGAGGTTAAGGTCTAAAAAAAGTGTGTTACGTAATACGTCCCATAAACATTTTAATAAAATATATTTGACTTTAACATCAGGATGGAAAGCAAAAAGCGCCTGAAAAGCTTGATCCTTGTGAAAAAGGCTCAGCAAATAAAGACGGGCAGAGGCCTTAGTAGGAAAAGAGCGAGGGTATCTCGCAGGAGGAAGTTTAATGCTTGGTTCCTGCCAATTGAAATAAATTAAACAGGCTCTTACGTCAGTGCCGGGTCGCACATCGGTCTCGGGGACTTCGAGAGCGTTTTCCAAAATTCCGCCTTTGTCCCTAAGCTTCCTCCGGGTATTTACTCGACCCCAGCGCACCTCCTCAGAACCTGCCATGTAAAATTAATAATACGGAGCAAACATCAGAAAGGGATGGTTCCTCGACCATCCGCCCTCGGCATAGTTCCATACCGGGATCCAGTTAAAATTAAAGAAAACGAGAGCATGGTGTATATACACATTACACATATTGACGTGCATACTCCGTGGCCGCAGTGAGAGAGAATCAGTAAGCATAACCGAAACTCACACCTGATATGGCTTATCGTATGGAATGTCAGGAGGAAGATAGAGGATGGAAGAGGTGGGAAGAGGGAATGATAAGATGAAGGTTGAATAGGGGTGGGTCAGAAATAGCGAGGGGCGTAGGAGAGTGAGAGGCTTGGTAGGAGTCATGGCTGGTTAGGCGTAGTTAATTGGAGAAATAAACGGATGGAAGGGGAAAGGGTTAAAAAGGGTTAAAGGAAGTAGGTGGAGAGAATACGGGATTGTAGTGTGTATGATAGACGGGTTGGTGTGTGGTGATATGGGACGAAGGGCTTGTATAGGGAGGGCTATTAGAAGGTAGGGTGGGGGATAATCATGGAAGAAGACATGGCGGTTCCCATTCCAATTTTTGGCAGAGCGCGAAATGATTAAATCGTTTTTGTCTTATAATAACCTTACAAAACTCTTTAAAAAGGTGAAAAATTATTAGGGAAAAAGCTCTACTTAATTCTTAGGCCAGCCTCAGTGAAATTCATATTTTTACTCAACCAGAAATTCAACATTTTTTAAAGCATTTTCTGTTGGCCCCAGGATGTTGGAAATTTCCAGTCTACCAAGAAATTGACTACGTGGAATCCAAAAAAAATGCTTTTTGATAGGGAAAACATAATTAGGGAAAAAGCTTTTGAAAATTTTAGACACTCGCCTACTTTTTATCATTCACTTTCCCATACAAGCGTGACTGAAATCAAGCTTAAGAATACAAATCCCTACCCCGTAAAACTACTAATTCTACTATATTCACTATACAGATTATTAAAAGAATTATTCTTGTTATAATTTAATTCCTTTGAAATATGTTTAAAATTTTAGTATGAACACACAAAATTTATGAAGATGCAATAATGTTTTATGATGTAAAAAAAATATCAGTACAGCGCGCTTAAATTTATGCACGCATACGTGTGGAAGATAGAAAACTTGTTGACTGGCAAGCATAATTGTTATTACCAAATTGTATTAGCAAATACACAATATCATGCATGTGACCTTTGTCACAGAAATAATGTTCGTCAAACCCGTATCCCTTTCCAACGTATCATGGGGGGCGGGAAGGCACCCCGTGTAGATGGTCACCGAATTAATGTTAATCGAACCCCTGCTTCTTTCCAGCGTTTGGTGGGGGAGGGCGGGTAGGTACCCCAGTGAATATTAACAGAAAATAGTGTTAGTCAAACCCCTACCCCGTTCCAACGTCTCGTGGGAGCAGGAACGCATCCCTGCACGGAGAAAATTTGTTCATTAAAATTTACCCAATTAGTTAGGTAAATGGAGGACATTACTGCATATTGATAAAGTTTACAATTATTTCAGGATTTATTACAAAACAGAACTATAAGTAATACAAAAGAGTTATGTAAAATCTCAAGTCCAGAAGTGAAAATTCCGATATGTAATAATTGATATAAGTGTTGTATTATTTTCATACCAGTATATTATAAAATAACGCAAAGGATTGTAAATTTTTATTAAATGAATGACAAAAAGTTTACTTTTGTGTGATAATAAGGATTCACTTAAAAGAATTAAAGTATCGATTGCAGAATTTTTAAAGAGATTTTCACTTTTAATAGGAGAGGAATTACACAAAAGTAAGGTAAAAAGAGACTTGCTAGGGACGTCAACATTCTCAGGGCTGAAGTTTAAAGCCAAGTCCCACGTAGACACTTTAACATTCTTAAGTTTCGGTTTATACAGTAGAATTTGAGAAAATATTCGAATATATAGACTATACTTGTCTCTCAGTAGATAATACTTATTAAGTCACTAAATAAAAGTAGAATGCATTTAAAAATTGACGTATAAAGGTGCAGGTGATGAAAAACCATCGGACGATACTGGACAACTGACTTCGAACTTCGAGGCGGGAGATCCACGAAGACTCATGTTTGAAAAGAGAGTTGAATTTATAACGAAAAAATATGCATTTTCTGCCTGAATCATTGAATTTCTGATAAAAGAGAAAATTTTTTTAACAAAATAAGTGAATTTTAAACTTGAAAAGATCAATTTTCTCGTAAAAATGAAGTAGCTACCTTTTTCTTAGTAAAAATTATTTTTTACAAAAAAAAAAACAACCTATTTTCTATAAAATTTGTTCAATTTTCAACAAAAGAAGTGAACTTTCAACTAAAATCATGCATCTTCTAATAAAAACAAAAACAAAAATTTACCAATTAGGTCAATTTTCAACCAAAAAGATGAATATTCTATAAAAAAAAAGTTCAAATTTTCATCGGCAAACATACATTTTAAACAAAGAGTAGAATAGTTTGATTTTCAGTTAGAGAAATAAGTTTCTGATCAAATAAAATAAATTTTCAATAAAAATTCGAAAAACGGAGTACACTTAAATTTTTAGTTGAAAAAATTAATTTTAAAATTTTTATTTAAAAAAAATTAATTTTTAATATAAAAAATAATTTTCAAATGTAAAAATGAAAATTTCGAACAAGAAGATTAATTTTCTACCAAAAAAGAATAATTTTTAAGAAAATACATGAATTTTCCATCAACATTTTTTATTTTTAATGGAATTTTCAACCCAATAGTTGCCTCTTCAACGAAAAAGGTTGAAAAAGATAGATTTTCAACTAAATGGATGAATTTTTAACTAAAAAACATATATTTTTAACAAATTATAGAATAGTTTATATTTTAGTTAGAGAAATAAGTTTTTAAGCAAATAAAATGAATTTTCAACTGAAAAACTGAATTTTTTACCAAAAAGATTAAATTTGTATCAAAAAGAATCTCGATAAGAAATTGAGTTGAATTTTTAGTTTAAAAAGTCAATTTTTAATAAGAAAAAACTATTTTTCAACCAAAGAAATTAAATATAATACATGAATTTTAACTAAAAAGGTGAATTTTCTAAGAACAAAAAAATCAACAAAGTACATAAATCTTTAATTGAAAAAGTTAAATTTCCAACAAAAAATATATTAATTAAATTTTAAGATAGAGAAATAACTTTTTAAGCAAATAAATTTGATTTTCGTAGAAGTATTTAAATTTTCAAGGAAACAAATTAATTCTCTGTCACAAAGATTAAATGTCTATAGAAAAATTTCAAAACAAAATTGAGTTAACTTTTTAGTTAAAAAAAAAAATAATTTTCAATATAAAAAAAAAATAATTTTGCACCAAAAGAAAGAATTGTAGGTAAGTGGAAAAATTTATCATTCATATTTAATTCACTGGAGAAATTTCCTAGCTATAATAAGGAAGCTTCTGTATATCATGTACAACGTTCTCAAATAATATAAGATTTTCTGTCAAATCTATAACAAAATTTTGGAAAATGAACCGAGTTATTTTTCTAAAGAAAGGGTAATTAGTGCGCGCATAGCACGAATAATGTTCTATGATTTTTAAAAAGTAGACCATGCAAAAGTTTAAAGTTTTTAAAATTAAATAATTTAAAGTTTCAAAGTTAGACATTTTCAAATAGAAAATTTCGAATAAAAAATTATTATCGAATGTTTTTTTTTTACTTCCTACAAATTTATAAGCCCACTAATCAATAAAATGTTACAATAACAAATTTCGATGAAACGGGGACCAGATATTTTTTTGTACGGCCCTGACGTACCTGTACTTTAACTTTATAGCCGAGATTTTTTCCCCGATATTCTAAGCGTTAGGTTAGCCGTGAGGTTTAAGTTGTCAGCGATATAACGCGTTAAACGTAGCTTATAGGTGGTTCGAAACCCGTCACAGCGTTTTCGATTTTTAATAGCGTTAATATCGTTAAAATCGTGCGACTATATCGTATGTAATGTATCGTAATTTAATGTAATTGTTTAAGTTAAATTGTGTGGATGTCCCAACAATACACATATGAATTGTATGATATGTGTGAGCATATGTGTTTGTTAGTAGTGGATGATGACCTTCCACAGAATCTGTTTGTAGCAAGAATGTTTTTTTTTCCTGGCGCACGTTATTGTCCCTACACCGTTTTAAGAAAGCTAAAGATGTTAGTAGCTTACCTTGAGAAGACCTGAGCTTACTAAAAGTATTAGTTTTAGTAAGAAAACTCTCCCCGTAGAGTTCTTTGATAATAGATTTAATACTTTCTCGATGATTCAATGTTCACAAAACGTCGGCAAGTTTCGTAGTTTAGCACAAGATTGAAACCCGAAAAAGCTTTAAATTTTACATTTAAATTCATCATAATGAATCATCGTGAAAGTATTAAATCTATTATTCTAATTTAAGTTTATTAGTCGAAGGATTATTGGGATTGGTTACTAGCAAATTTTGAAATTTTTTATTTAAAACTATTTCATCTTTGCAGACATAAGACTCATTAGATTTTTCAAATTCATAAATAAAGATGGCAAATTCCACATCAGGTATAAGGCTTTTGATTTATTTTTTCGAAATTTCAAGATTCTTTAGCAAAAAATTTAATGATTATGAATATCTTCAATTTTCCTGCGCTGGATTTTTAATTTGTTAGTTACAGAGTTTAACTTCTTTTGACAATAAGAACTATACATATTGAGTTCAGTAACATTTTTAGCACAGTTAATAATATTTTTTGGAATCAATTCGGAACGACGATAATTTAAAAGAAAGTTGTTTCTACATTGAGCAATTTTAATTTCACTAGAAATATTTAACAGAGCTTTGATTTCAAAAGAAATAGCAGGTCCGAATCTCCGATGTAATTCCCTTAGATCAGTCATAAACTCGATGGATGCAATCCTAGTTAATGCATATGATAGATAGATAGAGAAAAGATTGAAAATCTTCAACCATTTTTTAACTTATTTTAATTTATTTTTCAAGAATTAACGAATAAATTTCATCAGGTCAAATCAAATTTTTTCTGGCCAGATAGTAGTGCAGAAGTTTGTTTGATTTAAAGAATTTTTCTTAAATCAAAAACAAATTTTGATGGGTACTATTTAAAATGTTATGATTTTTCTATCTTGAATTAAAAAATTGGAAATGGGAATATTTTAAAGGGTTTTAATTTCTGATTGTATTTAATTTTGATTGCTGTAAAAAGATACGATAAATGTTATTAAATTTCAAAATTGAATATTGTTTTGATGCAAAGAATCAACAAAATAAAACTAATGCCTTTTCTGATAAGATTGTCAAAAGATCCTCCTGCTTGTCCTCATCCTCATCCTCATCCTCATCCTCATCCTCATCCTCATCCTCATACTCATCCTCATCCTCATCCTCATCCTCATCCTCATCCTTCTTTAGCTTCATCTTCTCCTCCTCCTCTTCCTCCTCCCTCTTCTTCTTCTCTTTCTTCTCCTCCTCCTCCTCCCTCTTCTTCTTCTTTTTCTTCTTCTCCTCCTCCCGCTTCTTCTTCTACTTCCACTTCTGCTTCTTCATTTTTTAATAAAATAAGAACATTTTAATAGCTTTTTGTCGCCAGAATCTTCACGCAGATATGTCTCTCTACTTTCTTGCATATCAAACCAAGTTGGCAGTAATTTCAGTCCTCTTGATACCCACCTTTACCGCCGAGATAGGGACCAATAAGTATTGAAATCTGAGGGTAGGAAGGGCGCAGTCGTGTATTTCTTATCAGCGAATTAGCGCCTACGAAGGCATCGACTCTCTTGATGGCAAAGACCGCCGCATCTTTACTGCCTCTTGATGATGATGAGCTGACTGTCAGGAAGTGGCAGGTATCCGTCAGAAGCCATCTCCGGCTGCACTCAATGATTTTCTATAGAATTTCAACTCTTTCATGATTTCTCTGAGATAAGATTTGAGGAAAAGAACTCTTTGTTGTATTTAAAAAGAATATTTCTTATCCGTTATTTTGTTAGGTATTCAATTTCATATTCGAAGTTTCCCGAAACATAAAGGCGTAAGCCTAACATTTTCTAAATTGGTTCTGTTGACTTAAACTAATTTTTTGGACTCAAATCATGTAGGAATTCGGATTAAGACTTTGCTGCCGCGAATATCGTAAGCTGACCGACTCAATTTCCTAGATTTTGTTTTTAAAAAATGGTGATGCCTTATATAAATGGAAAATATTACTTTTCGGGTTCTATTGATGGTGGTGAATGAGCACCGAACTGTTATTGAATTTAAATAAATATTTTTTGTTTAAAAATTATACAAAATGAAAATGAAAGACGGAAAGGAAAGAAGTACGAGGACTTTAAGCTTTCCTTTTTCCCTATTACTTAATTTAAGGTTTGTTCCCTATTTTCAACACAAGTATTAACATATGTCCTTTGGGGTGCCCAATGAAAATTTTCATTTTTCAATTTTGTAAACACTATCCCCTAAATTTATTCCTTTTGGTAAATAAAGTACTGCAATGAATTTTATTTTATTTTTACCATTTTCGGTCTCAAAATAAGACCTCTTAGTTTTCGAATTAAAAAAAAAATTTGCGACTGAAAAATTTTTTCACCACTATAAAGTATTTGATAATTTTGAGGCAATAAAATATACATCTCACGAAAGAACAAGAAAATTTTAACATATTGTCGGGCTTAAAATGCAAAAGTGTGTAATTTCCTTGCAATAGATGGTTTGGAATTGCCTCTTAACCTTTTTTCAGGAATGATTTGTACAAGATTTTTTCTAGAATATATAACAAATATTTTTCATAACGAACAACTTAAAAATATTAATATTAGGTGACAGGAAAGCATCTAAAATTTCGAAATACACCAAAAATACGAATTTTTTATACTTTGAATTCCTTTGAATTAACCCTGATTTTTTGACATTCTTTTGAATTTCACTGAATTCAGCGGATCATTTTTGCATTTTGATTTTTCAAATTCATTTTGGAGACTTAAATTTCACCTTGAATTTTTGTAAATTTCACCAGATTTCTATTTACTTCAATTTATCTGAATTCAATGGAATTATTTTAAATTTAAAAATGTTGGTGACATTCACTTGAATTACTTTAAATTCAACCTGGATTCCATCAAATTTATCCTAAATTCGTATGAAATCCACTAAATTCTCCCAAATTTCCTTGAATTCTTCTGAATTTACTCCAGCTTTACTGAAGTCAATGAAGTATTCAGGATTTTTTGAAATTAATTCGAATTAATTTAGAATTTATCCTAAGTTCTTATTCATTTATCCTGATTTTTTAAAATTCTTTTGAAATTTCTAAAAAGCGCTTTAATTCTCTGAAATTTACTTGAATTTTTCTAAATTCACTCAATTCTACTCAATTCAATACTTTTAAAAGTTTCTTATAATTTACCTTGTGTCTTTGGCATTTCATCAAATTCTTTCGAATTCCCTTGAACTTTTATACTTCAGACATAATGAAATCAGTGAATTTTGTTGAAGATATTTCATTGTTTTCTGTTGACGTTCATTTTTTTAAATTCACTTTGAATTTTCATCAATCGCATCGAATTCTTCTTATTTCATATTTCTTCATATCCAGTCGAATTTTATATTATTTATTGTTTTTTTTTCTAATAAATTTCGTTTAGTTACCTTACATTTTATTAAATATTCCCTGCATTCTGTTCACTCCTATTTTACTCAATTTAATGAAAATTTTTTTTTTTTTTTTTATTTGGTTCAATTCACTCAAACTCTTATTAATGTCACAAAAATTTCTTGAATCCCCTTAAAATTTTCGAAATTCACTCCCATTTTACTAAAATCAATGAAATTTTCAAGATTTTTTTTAATTCATTTGAATTTGTTTGAATTCAAATTGATTATTTTGAAGTCACTGTGAATTTTTATAAAGTCCTCAATTCGTTTAAATTCTCCTATAAAAAATCTGTATTTTTGTGCATTTCGAAATTCAAGATTATTTTCTGTCATCCGGCATAATTATTTTTAATTTTTCAATTATACAAAATATTGTTCCTATATTGTACTTTTATTGAATTGTGTATATTTTTTGTAGAAAAAAAATGTTTAGGGGTCATTTTAGAAAATTAATTGTAATGAAATTCCAAATTTTAGTAATCAAAGCCCTATAATATCTTCAGAAAGTTTTTCTTCCTCAAATCTATGGCTTATTCCTCAAAAAATAGTAAATACACCTAAAACGTCAAAATTCAGAATTATATTGGGTGCCCTGGTGTCCAGGTCAAATTTTCTAGGTTTCGTACAGGCCCGGGCAGAAACCCGTATAGATTCGGTCGGTTGTCCGTTCGTCTTATATTTTTTCCGCGTGTGGTGAAGTAGGGGTATTGAAGTAAGGGGAAGTAAAGGGAGGAAATGGAGGAGTAGAGTAAGAAAGGAAGAAGTAAGAAAAGCGTAATATCGGTGGGTAGGAGAAGTAGGGAAGGGGAAGAAGGGAAGTGGAAGTAGGGAAGGGGAAGAAGAGAAGGGGAAAAGGGAAGGGGAAGAAGGGTGGGCAGTAGGGGGCAGGATGAGGTAGGAAAGGGCCTATGTATATTAGTATAGAAGGGGATGTAGACGAGGGGAAATGAGGGAACAGTGTTAGAGAAAGAGGTAAGGGTAGTGTGGGGCAAAGAAAGGGAAGTTATGTAGAGGAACGTGGAGAGAGGGGAGGGGAGAGGGAGTAGATATAGAGGATGTGTGGGCAGGAAGTAAGGGCGAGTGAAGAAAAGTGGAGGGAAAGATGAGACAGGATCGGATATGACAGGACAGGAAAGAAGAGAAAAGTATCAGGGACAGAGTGGAGATTTAAGCGACTTTATTAACGTCCTAATAGGCTTTGACATTTTTTTGCGGTTTCGTAGCCCTGGGCAGAAACTCTTCAAGTTTCCATCGATGGGAAGTAGAGAAAATTAGGGAAAATGAGGATAGGGGTAGTAGAGGAAGTGAGAGGAAATGAGGAGTGAGGAAGCATGAGGATAGATTGGAAATGGAGGGCGAGAATTATGTAAAGTTAAGGGAAATAAAAGGCGTGGGAAAAAGGATAAGTGATGAAAATGAGAAGGGGAAAAGTAGGGGAAGTAAAGAAAATGAGAAGAGAAAAAGTAGTGGAAATGATAGGAAATAAGGAGAAAAGAGGGCAGGAGCGTAGAGGAAGTTAGAAAAAATGACGGCAGAGAAACTAAGGGGAGGTAAAGTTGAGGAATTCATAGTGAATAAGGGATAAAGTAAAAGAAGGGAGGGGAAGTGAGGAAAGGGAAAGTAGGGTGAGTTATAGAAAGTGAGGGGAGGGAAAGTAGGGAAAGTGACGTGAAGTGAAATGAGGGCACGTAGGGCAAGTGAAAGGAAATGAAGGATGGGGAAGTCGGAGAAGGGACTCGAAATAAAGGGAGGGAAATAGAAGAAATTAGGGGAGGAGATTAGAAGAATTTTAGAGATTCGGGAAGGAAAAGTAATCGTAGAGGATGTACCGGAAGTGAGAAAACATTATAAGTTGGAAAGTGAAGGGGGTAAAATAAGGAAGTGATGGGAAATGAGGGTAGGAGAAGTAGAGACAGTGAGGGGAAAAGAAGTGAGGGTAAGTAGGGAAAGTGACATGAAGAAGAGCACGTAGGCAAGCTCAGGGAAACAAAAGGAGGGATTAGAGGGAGAACAGGAGTCGAGTGGGAGAAGTGAGGAAGTAGAAGAGGAGAAGTGAAGGGAAATCATAAGGTAGGGTAAGTGAGAGGAAATGTGGGGAGAAGCAGGGGAAATAGATGAGAAAGAAGTTGGGGCAGAGAGGGGAAGCGAAAGTTGAAGTGACGGGAGAGGAAGTAGCGGATGAAAAGGAAATTAGGGGAATTTAGGGGAATAGGGGAGGGAAGGTATGATAGCGATGACTAATTTTTTATTACAATTTGTTTTTACTCCTCTTGAAAATTGATGTCTCTAAAGACGTAGATAGTTCTCTGAAGCGTTAGACTTTTCTCCGGAAGTTCTTTAGGGAAATGTCAGCATATATAGAGTGCACGTCGTAGGCGGGAGACGAAAAGGTAGGTTTATCCCCGTATCTCTATAGGGGAGTTGGGCATGATGTACATCCCTGTGAACAGTTCATTTATTATGCGGTTAGTTATCGCGTCTTTTCGTCTGATTTCCCTGGCAACAATGCCGTCAGCAAGGTAGACAGCTCCGGGGTGTCCTTAGCTGACGCCATCCGCGTGCCGTATCCTCATCCTCCAGGTCGAGTCACGTTCCCTGACGTTTTCCCATACGTCACGTACTCCCACTTTCAATCTGGAAAAGACACCCCCATCCTCTACTACACTCAGTGCCGGTATACCCATTAGATAAAGGTAGGCCAATGCCTAGGGGCACCACGCGAATTAAAAAATTGGGGTTCAAAATGATCCAGAGTCTACAATTTTTATCCGATTGAATCTTTTCTTTTTTTTTAATTGAAGCTAATTCAATTCTTAAGGGGTCTGCTGAGGCCAATTTTGCAAAAATGGCTCTGTTTGTTTGTTATCAAAGTTGCAACATGCCAAAAAAACAATAATTTTTCACATTTGAGCTGCCTGCTGTGTATGATTTATTGATATTACCTCCAAAAGGTGAGAAACTGATAGATTTACAATCGATTAACAAATCCTGACAATTGAGATGAAGTTCTTGCACTTCGTTCAACTGTTATAAACAAATTTATGAATAAAATCGATTTTTGCTGTATATTGATGCCTGGAAGATCTTTTCATCACGCAATCATTAGTTTTGCCTTTAAAAATGAAAATTCCATGACGGAAATGGACAGTCAAAAATATTTACGATTGTTATAAACAATACTGATTAACAAATGCATTAAACGGTCACTCTTTAATAGAAAAAATCCATTGTTTTGCATAATTGTTCATTTTATCCCGAAATTAAAATTTTGATGGAAGAAATTGACATTTGACAATACTTTGCAATGTTATTAACAATTCTGATCAACACATGCATTCAATAGTCGCTTTCAAATAGGAAAAATCTTTTTCTTGCTTAAATGTTCATTGGATCATAAAAAATTGAACTTCTACAAAATATACTGACATCCAACAACATTTTCCATTGTTCTAAATGCTCCTGATCAATTAGTTCCTAAAATAATTCTTTCATATAGAATAAATCTGTTTTTTGGATTTAATAGTTGATGCTACCTTGAAATAAGCATCTGAATCGTAAAACGTCTACACTCAACATCTTTTTTCAATATTATAATCAATGAACATTAACGAAATCATTAGGCTTACCCATTTTTGGACGCACAATTCTGGTTTTCAGCAACGTTGTCCATTCTTGTCTCAATCATCTCCAATTAGTAGATCCTGAACTTGTGCATCCATGGGACGAGGGACACTCTCCTTAAGGGTTCTGAAGTTGTTTATGTAGAGATCGGTCATGATCAACAAATTGTGACACAAATCTTCATTGGTTGCAAAAAAACTGATTTTAAGGGTATTGAATTCCCTTATCCTCTTGAAAATCTTATTATTCGCCTTTTGGGAGTCTTCTGTCAATTGGTCAGTAGGCAATGGGGCATTTTCAATGACCTTAGCGCCATCTGTCGGATTGCAACCAATGAAGATTTTTGTCACAAGTTGTTGATCATGACCAAAAGTTGTTGATCGTCCAAAAATGGGTAAGCTTCATGATTTCATTCATCTTCATTGTTTAGAATATTGAAAAAAGATGTTGAGTGTAGACGTTTTACGATTCGGTTCATTATTTCAAGGTGACATTAACTATTGAACAGATTTATTCTATACGAAAGAATTATATTAAAAATCATTTGATCAAGATTGTTTGAAAAAATGGGAAATGTTGGATGTCAGTATATTTCGTAGGAGTTTCATTTTTTATGATCTAATAAACATTTCAGCAAGAAATAAATTTTTCCTATTTGGAATCGACTATTAAATGCTTTTGTTGATCAGGATTGTTAATAACACTGGAAAATATTGTCAAATCTCAGTTTCTTCCCTCAGAATTTCAATTTAGGGATAAAATTAACAATTATGCAAAAAAATGGATTTTTTCTAGCAAAACCTGAATGCATTTGTTAATCAGTGTTGCTTATAACAATGGCAAGCATTGTTGATTGTCCATTTCTGTCATGGGATTTTCATTTTTGAAATCAAAACTAATGGTTTCGCAGAAAAATGCATTTCATGTATTCAGAGGCGCTTATTTATTGAAGTTCGTGAATTTGTTTAGAACATATGAACAAATTGCCGGAACTTTATCTAAGTTATCAGGATTTGTTAATCGATTGTAAATCTATCAGTTTTTCACCTTTTTCCGGTGATATCAATGAATGATATAGAATAGGCATCTCAAATATCCACAGACCTCTTTAGAATTTAATTAGCTTCAATTTAAAACAAAGAAATATGAAATCGGATGAAAATTATAGTCTCTGGATCATTTTGAACCCCAATTTTCTAATTCGCCGCACTGTGCGCAGGGGGCGGGCGCCCCATCGTAATGCGAAATAACTTGCAGAAGTCAATTCTTGACCGATTTTGAATTTTTCTTCAAGCAAAACAATTTTCTGTAGAAAATGAATAATCATTTTGTGAGTTTATTTGTTCATTTGTTTTTAAAGTTATATGAATATAATTTTCCTAAGTTTCTTTGAAAAAATTGAAAAAGATTTTTAGACATTTTATTAGATTTCAGATATGTCAAATCAACTTTTCAATTAAAACATTTATTTTCAACCACATAGTAGAATTTTTGACTCAAAAAGGATAATTCTTCAACAAAAATTTGATAAATAACTGAGATTTTAACCAAAAGAGATCATTTTATCCAGTACAAAACAGAAAATAGTTCAAATTGTTCATCAAAATATACGAATTTTCAACAAAATTTTAAATTCAAACCCAAATAGATAAACCTTCTTCCAAGAAGATTATTTTCCTATCAAAAAGGCTATTTTTCAACGAAATACTAGCATTTTCAACAAAAAATGTGAATTTTACATTAAAGTAATGAATCTTCAAACAAAAAAACATTAACTTTTAACAAAATAGTTCAAATTTTAACCAAGCAGTTGAATTTTCAAAGAAAAAAGATGAATTCTCAACGAAAATGTAGCAGTCGATATTGCAATCGAAATATAGCCTATTGTTAAATAAAAAACACTTGAATGTATCCAATAGAGATGAATTTTCAACCAAAAAGATCAATTCTGATCGAAAAATTAAATATTAGATATTTGAACTGAAAAAAGATTTCATTTTCAATTAAAAAAGAGTGGAATTCGTCCAAAAAGATAAATTTTCAACAAAATAGATGAATCGCCAAGTAAAACAGAATAATTTTTAACTAAACAGTTGCATTTTTGACCAAAAAAGATTAAATTTCTACCAAAAGAGATTAATTTTTGAATATCTTTTAAACTGATTCAAATTATTTCTGAAGTTTAGAAGAATCTTTTGAAATAAAAAAAATTGCCTGAAAATCTTACAGATTCTTCTTGACATTTTTTTTAAACTTTGGAAATTTTTTGAAATCTTTCAAAATTAATTTTTTAGAATAAAAAATCATTAAAAATTTCCCCAGAAATCTTAAGAAAAGTTATTAATTTTTTTGATACATTTCAAACTTATGTCAAAACTTTGACATTTTTTTCGATATCTTCCAAAATTTAGATTTTGTTTAAATTTCTTGAAATCTTGTCATAACTTCTGAACATTTCAAATATCTTAAAGTGATTTAAATATTTCTTAAAATTGTATCAAGATTCTTCAGAATAAAAAACAAATTGCTTAAAAATTTGTTAAAAATTGTATTTTGGGGATACTTTGCAATGCTTAAAAATCCTTTTTAATATTCTTTTAAAATCAATTTCTTCAGAGAAAAAAATCATTAAAAATGTTCCCAGGAATCAGACGAACATTTTTTTATTATCTTGATACCTATCAAAATCCCTCAAAACTTTCAAAATTTTATGTTAAAATCTTCAAAAATGTACCTTTTGTTTTAAATTTATTGAAATCTTTTCAAATTTCAAATCTTTTTGGAATTTTTTTCAAATCCTGAAATATTTTTTAAAATCATTTGAACTATTTCTAAAATTTTTGAAAAATCAATTAAAATAAAAAAATTGCCTTCATATTGACTAGAACTTTTTGACATTTTTAAAAATCTCTTGAAATTTCATTTTTTTTCATTATTTGAAATTTTTCCAGAAATGTTAAAAACATTTTTCATTCTCTTAAAACCTTTTACATTCCTTGAAAATTTATTTTCTCGTAATCTTCATAAATCTACATTTTGTTTGAAATTTTTTTAAATTTTCTCATGATTGAAATTATTTGCGAATTTTTTTCGAACTTCTAAATATTTATTATAATATCTCAAATTTTTCCGAAAACTTGTTTAAATCCTGGGAAATTAAAATAAATTCATATCCTTAAAACATAAAATTAATCCTTTAAAATAAAACAGTATTATTTCTTAATATTAAACAATCATTAACAGTTAAAATATTCTCTTTTATCAATAATGTTAGAAAATAATCCGAAATGAATTTTATCATGTCATAAAATTATTTTATTTTATTTTTTTTTAAATTCTGATTTACAAAATTGATTGTGCAACAAATGTACACTCTTTACTACTAGATAAACAAACTGAAAACAATCACTAAAAGTCATATTCATGCAATTTCTCAACCAATCAGTTTTTTAACAACAACGTATGCGAGATCTCGTAACTAGAACTTTTAAAGAAAAGGATTATACCGGGTGTCCCAAAAGTCTGTAACTTTCAACGAGGAATTCAATGGTGACCTTTATTTTGATCTTGATCACGACCTTCATGGTCATTTCTAGGTCGAAT
Source organism: Andricus grossulariae (assembly GCA_011634705.1). Lineage (NCBI taxonomy): Eukaryota > Metazoa > Arthropoda > Insecta > Hymenoptera > Cynipidae > Andricus > Andricus grossulariae. Next base: position 217,711,529 of record JAABKJ010007545.1, on the reverse strand, counting down.
TGATTTTTTAAAATAGGAACCCCTATTTTTGACCCCGGGAACTATGAGAGCGTAAAATTTTACGTCCAGATATGGCCTTGACCAATTGAAAATTTGACCTGAGAAGGTCATGGCAAAGTCAAACAGCATACAGCAGGATGACTCGACTGGCATGCATTTTTGCAAAAAATGTCCAACGCAAGAGTTCTAGGATTTTCGGCCCCGATCGATTGGTGACCTTAACCTTGACTTTGACCAGTACCTTCACCAGGAAATTTCCTTGAAAAATGCATGCTAGTCGAGTCATCCTGGTGTACCTTGTTTGACCTTACCATGACCTTCACAGGTCAAATTTTCGATTGGTCAATGTCATACCGGACGTAAATTTTCCGCTCCCTCAGTTCCCGGAGTCAAAAATCGGGGTTCCCATTTGAAAAAATCAATTTGACCTTGAAATTATCGTGAAGGTCACCCTATAAACAAACGATCCATGTAGATTTTTATTGACATCACATCGCTTCATTAGCAACAGAAATACACAAAAATTAAAAGATAAAATTATTTCTTCTTTAATTTATGCAGGATATTTGTTTAAACAATATTTACTTATAAAATAAACAATTAATGCCGAATAAACAAATGTTCATGACTTAAAATTTTCATTGAGAAAATTTGAGAAGATTTAATAGAAAACGTATAGAAAAATATATGTAAAGGTTTGACGAAGGGGGGGGGGGGGAAAAATGTAATGCCTAGGGGTGCATTTTTCCTTAAGCCCGAACTGACTACCCTCCATCACCACATGCAGATTTCGCATCCTCCTTCATCTCCTTCAACCTAAACTACCTTGTCCTTGTCATCAGGATTCTCCTTAAATTTCTACCCCAACGAAGCGAGAGGATAAAGTGAGAAAGGATGAGGGAAAAAAGGAGATTTCGAGGTGGAGTGAGTCGTTGAGTTACGATCGAGAGGCAAAGGTGAATCTCCCTTCATGTATATTCCAGATTTTAGTACTCTTGGCCGCGAAGTGACCTGTAAAAATTGACGAAGCACTTGCTATATGTTAGGGAGCGTCCATTATCAGGGAAGACTGGGGCTAAGCGACCACAGTTTTTGCATCGTCCATTTTTAATAACAAAATGAAGTTATGAAAAAAGCACTGATATAGCTTGAAGAAATGATATTTTAACTACAATTTTGTCCATAGACGGGATTAAATTAAACTTTATGAATTCTATCACATCCAGTGATAACCCTAAGCTGCATCCAACATGATTAGATGTACTCGCCTCTACTTGGAAATTTGGTCAGGGGAGAGGAAAACTGCAGAAAACCATTTTTTCGAGTTCAGCCGGTTTTCCGACTGTCGAGTTTGAAATTAGATATTCGCTGTGTAGGGATCATCGAGTGTAGTCATCCTCGGCGACAAAACCTCCCCCTCGATATTAGTTAAAGGCAGAGAAACTATTTGATACTAGTATGAGAATACTTTTAATTAAATTTTGTTAATATTTTTTTTTTATTTGAGAATATTGATGTAATTTAAAGATTAACTTAGACGGTAGATTCACTTAACAGAGTAGGGGCGTCCATAAACTCTTTTCCTACTTTTTAGAGAAATCTGATGTTTCTTATTCTTACTATTTTTGGTTGAAAAGTCTACTACAATATTTTCAGTTCAGAATTCATCTCGTTTGGTTAAAAATTCTACTATTTGAATGAAAATTATTTTCTTTCGTTGAAAATGTAACTATTTTATTGGAAAGTATTCTTTTTTGGTCAAAAATTAAAAGTTGAACTACTTTGAGAAATTTTTCTTTTTTGAAGATTGATCTCTTTGGTTGAAAATTGAAATATTTTGTTGAACAAGCGTTTCATTTTTGATTGAAAATCAATTTGTTTAACTGAAAATTTAACTATTCTATTTTGGGTTGAAAATTAATCTCTTTTAGACGAAAATTGTACTATTTGATTCAAAATTCAGCTTTTCAAATTAAAAATTTAAGAACTTGGTTGAAAGTGTATGCATTTTGTTGATAATTCATTATTTTGTAAAAAATTAATTTTTTTGTGTGAAAAATCAAATTTTTAGTTTAAAAGTCATCTCTATGCTTAAAAATGTAACTATTTTGCTAAAAATATGTTTTTTTTTCGGTGAGAATTAATTTGATTACCTGAAAATTCAACTATTTCATTTCTTGCTGAAAATTCATATTTTCTGGTTGAGAATTCATCTTTTTTGGTAAAAATTCAACCGCTTGGTTAAAAACAATTCTATTAATATATAATTCAACTATTTTGTTTAGAATTCGTCATTTTGGTTAAATTCAACAGTTTTAATGTGAAATAAAAATATTTCTTTGTTGAAACATTGTCTTTACTATTGAGGATTTCGTTAAGAATTGATTTTTTTGGTGAAAAATCAACAACTTGATTGAAAGTTAAACTACTTTGTAGGAAATAAATTCATAATTTTTGTTAATTTAACTAATTTTTTATTTGAAAATGTAGCTGTTCCATTTTTAGTTAAAAATTTTTCTTTTATAAGTTGAAAATTCAACCATTTGGTGGTACTATTTTGTTAAAAATTCGTTGTTTTTTTAGCTGAATCAACTAGTTGAAAATTGTTTTTTTTTTGTTCGCTGAAAATTAATTTTTTAAACTGAAAATTCGATAGCTATTCCATTTTTGGTTGTAAACTTCTCTTTTTCAATAAAAAATTTGACTATTTAGTAGATAATTCATGTTTTCTCTTTCAATTTGTCTCTTGATGGAAAATTAATCATTTTGGTAAAAAATTCATTTTGTAGGTAAAAAATTGTGCTATATATTTGATGTTCAAAAATTTAACTGTTTTGTTTAAAATTCGTCCTTATGGGTTTGAAATTTATTTTTTTATTGTAGAAAAGTCATCTTTTTTGGTTGAAAATTTATCTGTTTAAGCTAAAAATTAACTTTTTTTTAAATTAAGATCGAAAAGAAATCTATTTTATCATGAATAATTTTATGCAAAATGAGCATGAAAAAGATTCCAACCAAAGAGATGATTGTACAACTAAAATTATGGAATATTCAACTGTCTTAGTTAACTTTTCAGTTAAAAAAACTAATTTTCCACCAAAAAAACAAATTTTCAACAAAATAGTTTAACTTTCAACCAATTAGTTGAATTTTCAACCAGAGAAGATAAATTCTCAACGAAAAATGTAATATTTGATATTTAAACCAAAAAGGATTTTAATTTTAAATCAAAAACAGTTGAATTCAAAATAAAAAGACGAATTTTCAACAAGAGCTTAATTTACAACTAAAAAAAAAATCAGACAAGAGAGAAAAAATTACAAACAAACTGTTCAATTTTCAATGAAGGATATTAATTTTCTGCCAAAAAGGACCTGTTTTTAACGAAATACGTGAATTTTCAACTAAAAACAATTAAATTTTCAACCAAAAATTAAATAGTTAAACTTTCAGTTCAATAAATTGTCAACCAAAGAGATGAATTCTAAATGAAAAATGTAATTGTTAATATTTCAATCTAAAATATTTAAATTTTTACCAAGATTGATTTTAGAACCAAAAAACGATTTTTTCAACCAAGAAGATTAATTTTCTAAAGAAAAATCAATAAAGTATATGAATTTTCAACAAAAAATCAAAACGAATTTTCAACTAAACAGTTGAATTTTCTAATAAAATGGAAAATTTCCCAACGAAAAAGTGGAATTTTCAACAAATAAAAATTTTTCAGTTAAGAAAGAAAAAAAAATTTTCAGTTAAGAAAGAAAAAAAACTCATCCACATTGTTCAAATTTCAGGGCAAAGGCGAAATTTCTGTAAAACAGTTGAATTTTCAACCCGAAAATATTTTTTTCAACCAAGAATTTGCAATTTTAACTAAAAAAGAGGAAATTTCAAACCAAGGTAGCTGCAAAATTTAATTTTCAAACTTCATTAATTTTTTCCTGCCCCATTTTTCATTTTCCCTGACCTTTTACAACCAGAATAAAAAAATTTCAAATTAAAATTCAAAATTCATTATCCTTCACAGTTATTATAAATGTCTCTTATAGAAATTCCCTGACTTTTCCCTGATTTTCAGGTTTTTCCTGCCCTAGGGCCACCCTGAAATTAAATTTTTAATTACTAAAACTTCCAAAGAAAGAATGTCGCTCTTGAAAAGTGATGTATCATTTGGGCCAGACACTTTAATAAATAATGACACCCATCAGTCTGCCAAGCCCATCAATTTCAAACAATCGTATTATTATAGAACGATTCTAGGTCAATACTAAATAAGCTATTCTATTGTCTTTTCCAGGTCAGTTAGAATGCGACGTAATTCTTCCGCAAGGACCTTTCCCCAGTGGAGAACAGCTGGTTGCCTTGCTCGAACAACCACGAGGTCACGACCTTACAGTTTATGAACGAGGAGCCGACAACGTCGTTATTAACATAGGCACCGCGAGCCTAGTCTAACCTATTTGTAATAACAAGCCCCTCCGGGTTTCCAAAGACAACATTATTCATGTATATAGAAAATTACACTTAGTCTACACCTACAATCTTCCTCAGGATTGTTTTATAAATATTCAAAATATCCCTGCTGAAAAAAATTAATATCCAACAACATGTCCAGGATCCTCCGAGGTTCCTGGATGGGAATTTTCAGCTGGGAAAACTTGTATCAAAGCCTGTGTTTCATAACTTTGAATATTTTTCTCAAATTCTATCCGTCGATAAATCTTATAGTTTTCTGCCAACAGTATCTCATTGAAACTCTATCAAATCTTAACGGCACCACTTAGATGAACATTCCTGTACCGCAACCTCGGAGGATCATGGACCAAAAAAAAAGAATTTTCAACAAGAGAATTAAATTTTCAACCAAAGTGACGAGTTTTCAACTAAAATGATGATTTTTCAACTGGAATAGTTGAAATTTATACAAAAAAGATAAATTTTCAACCTAAATCACGGAGGATCCTGGACATGTTGCTGGACATGAACCTGCACAGATAACATTACTTTTATAGTCAAGATTACCTGTAAAGGTTAGTGTGCACGAGTCCAGCAACATGTCCAGGATCCTCCGAGGTTCCTGGATGGGAATTTTTAGCTGGGCAAACTTGTATCAAATCCTGTGTTTCATAATTTTTGATATTTTCTCAAATTTTTTATTTTTGAGAAATCGCATACTTTTGTAGCAACAGTTTCTCATAAAAACTATTAAATCTCATCCTCGCAGAACTTGTATCAAATGCTATCGAACATTTCGGAGATTTTTATCAAATTCTATCCGTCGAGAAATCTTATACTTTTCTGCCAACAGCATCTCATTGAAACTCTTATCAAATCTTAACGGTACCACTTAGCTGAAAATTCCTGTACAGGAACCTCGGAGGATCATGGACCAAAAAAAATTAATTTTCAACAAAATAGTTAAATCTTCAACCAAAGTGACGAGTTTTCAACTATAATGATGGTTTTTCAACTGGAATAGTTGAACTTTATACAAAAAAGATAAATTTTCAACCTAAATCTCGGAGGATCCTGGACATGTTGCTGCACATGAACCTGCACACGATCATGCACAGATAAGATTACTTTTACAGTCAAGATTACCTGTACAGGTTCATGTTTAACAACATGTCCAGGATCCTCCTCGGATAAATTTTCAACCAAAAACGGAATAGTTAAATTTTCAGATCAAGAAATGAAATTTCAACCAAAAAAGTACAAGATTTCCCGACAAATTTGGGCAGATTTGATTTGATTTCTATCGGAAAAAAGTATCAAATTCTATCCAATTTTTTCAAATGTTATATTCGTAATTCCTGCCACTTTCATACGTTTCTTTTTATAGAAATCAAATCAAATTTGTCGGAGAATTAACGTTTTCTGATTGAAACTCTATCAATTCTGCTTCTCAAATTTTTGTGCGATATCTGCAAAAAACAAGCAATGGTTCAATTGTTATTTATTCATGAAAATTTGTTTTCGTTCTGAAATCTTTTTAAATATTCTGTTAAAATTAATAATTTTCAAAATAGAAAATCTTTTTCAACTTTCCAATTTTCCCAGGAACCTTAAGAAATTTTTTATATTATCTTAAAACCTTTCAAAATCCCCAAGAAGCTTCAAAATTCTATTCTTCGAAAAAAAAACTAAGAAATTCTTTGAAATCCCTTAAAAACTTGCAAATCTCGTTAAATTCCTTACAATTTTTTTGATTGACCCTATAAAATAACCCGTAAAATAATTTATATAAAATCGTTTAGATTTCCAACTTCAAATCTTTCAACTAGGATTCCTTTCGAAATTGTAAAATTTCAAGGATTTAAATTCGAAATTAAATAGTCTTAGTGTTTCGATTTATAATTATTCAAGTTTGAACGTTTCCAATTTTCTTTTTTTCAATATGATGAAGCCCTTTAAAATCTTTGACATTTTCTGAAATCCACTGAAATCTGTTAAAAATATCCTGAAATCCGTGAGAAACTCTATTTTTTTAGTTTCTTGAAATAGTTATAGATTCCTTATAATATTCTGGAATCTTTTAATTTCTTTTGAAATCCTATGATAACAATATTTTTAAACATCTTAAAATTGTGGATAAAAAAAATAGATTGAAAACCACCAATTTTTTTTTTCAATTCCTATCAAACTTTTTCAGCAGGGATTGTATATCGCCCAACTCATTTTCAAAATTGACATTCATATGGTGCCAAAAATAAAATGTTCACCTTCATAGTAGGATTCATTACTGAATTGTACAACTTCCATCAATTTTTATCTACTTATGTATTTAAAGTCTAAGAAATATTAATTTCTATGTACAGTATAATATTTTTATTAAAATAAAATAATATGCGGATAAGGTGCCCTTATTTTGTGTTTTATTTACCCAGGCAACTATAACGAACAAAACCTTTTTATATTAACTTTCTAGTAATAAATTCAATTTTTCCTCAATTCATTATTACAGTTATAACGCCCATTCTTATTTACAGTCTCATAAATTAAATCGAAGATACAAGTTTTTAGCTATTTTAGTAGCATACCTACGGTTCTTTACCGACAGACGATTTCTAAGATGCCACGAATCGGTAAGGAAGTTTCCTTCCTTACCGATATCGATAGGTTACTTAGAACCCTACCTTACCGACCGATGGTAGGGTAGAGACCTACATTAACGGCCGCGGGTAAGCCAATGGAGGTCGGTGATGTAGATTCTCAAATTATCAACGGTCGGTAATGTAGGGTCCTGCTGGTATTCGCAGATCATTATCGTCTGTCGGTAAATGACCAGCTGCTAACTAGGTATACTACTTTCTTTTACAAAATAAAATTATCTTACTCACAGTAAGCTCTAAACCTCTGTTCGATTGAAGGTGTAAAATCAGAGATCGATGAAAAATAAAGGGGAATGCCCCTCAGGGTTTGAGAATTAGCGTCGGAAATTTGTACAACAACATAATCACCGGGCACGACCTTTCTTGTATGTACAGTATTTTTATCTTCTTGTACGGTGCAGTTGGAAATTATCACTCTTACATTTCCATCATTGCGCCCTATAAGTTGCTGTGGATTCTTTTTACTCACCTGTAAAAAAATTAGTTAGAAATATAAAATATTTATATTTAAATATAACAATCATATAATTTAATATAATAAAATATTTTAATTTAATAAAATTTCATAAAATAATTTTTAAATGTTGGAAATTTTTAAAAATGTTTTTAAATATAATCTTAAAATTAATTTTTCAAAATAAAAAATAATTTTCAACTTTCCTAGGGATCTTAATACATTTTTTTATTCTTTTGACACCTTTCAAAATTATTAAAAAGCTACTCAATTTTTTGTTCAATATCTTCAAAAAACATTTTGTTTTACATTTTTTGAAATCTTTTTAAGTTTTGAATTATTTGTTGATCTTTTCAAAAATTCTAAATATCTCTTACACTTACTCATATTTTATCTAAACATTTTTTTTATTTATTCATAAATATTTGTTTTTGTTTTCAAATCTTTTTAATATTCTGTTAAAATTAATTCTTCAAAATAAAAAATCATCATCAATTTTACCAGGAATCTTAAGGAATTTTTTTTATTACCCTAATTGTTACTTTCTGAATTTAAAAATGTTCAATTATAATGATTTTAAATTGTATTATTGTTTAATTTTTGATATTCGAACTACAGTCCAATTTCAAAAATCATTGAATAATTTATATTTACTATTGATCAACTTAAAACGCCTTTTTTTTATTTAAATTTTAAACGCTATTAATTTTTTATTGTTTAAGTCTTCAAGAGTGTATTTTAAAATTATTTTAATTATTTACAGAAAAAAAATTTACACAATTCAAGATACATTTCTCTTAGAAAGAAAAACGAATTTTTTTAAAATAACATTAATTTTCTATCAAATAGTTGAATTTTGAACTAAAAAAGATCAATTTTCAACCAAAGATGGAATTGTAAGATTTTCAGTTGAAAAAATTAGTTGTTCACCAAACTGATGAATCTTCAACTGAAATAGTTAAATGAAAAAAAAAATAATTAATTAATTTTCAACAAAATAATTGAATTTTCAACTAAAAAAAGACAATTTTTCAACGAAACAGTTGAATTTTGAACTTAAAACGATCAATTTTCAACGAAAGATGGAATAATAAAATTCTCAGTTGAAAAATTAATTTGCCACCAAAAAATACGATTTTCAGCAAAATAAATGTATCTTCAACCAAATAGTTGAATTTTTAACTGAAAAAGTTCAATTTGCAACCAGAAATAGAATCATTAAATTTTTAGTTACCAAAAATTTAATTTCCAACAAATTGATGAATTTTCAACTGGAATAGTTGAATTTTAAACAAAAAAGATGAATTTTCAAATAAAATGATAAATCTTCAACTGGAATAGTTGAATTTTGAACCGAAAAGATTAATTTTTTACCAAAAAAGACGACTTTCAACAAAATAAATGATTTTTCAACCAAATAGTTGAATTTTTAA
>JAABKJ010007545.1:217500045-217702427 GCA_011634705.1 Andricus grossulariae | reverse complement strand
TAATTTTCAGTTACAAACAATTAATTTTCCACTAAACTGATGAATTTTCAACTGGAATAGTTGAATTTTAAACAAAAGATATGAATTTTCAACTAAAATGATAAATCTTCAACTTGAATAGTTGAATTTTTAACCAAAAAGACTACTTTTCTACAAAAAAAAAAACGATTTTCAGCAAAATAAATTAATTTTCAACTGAAAAAGACAAATTTTTAACTAAATAGTTGAATTTTTAACTGAAAAAGTTCAATTTTCAACCAGAAATAGAATAATTAAATTTTCAGTTACATAAAATTAATTTTCCACCATATTGATAAATTTTCAACTAGAACAGATGGATTTTCAACCAAAAAGATTAATTTTTTACAAAAAAAGACGACTTTCAACAAAATAAATGATTTGTCAATGAAATAGTTTAATTTTCAACTAAAAAAGACCAATTTTAAATCAAATAGTGGAATTTTTAACTAAAAAAGACAAATTTTCAACCAAATAGTTAAATTTTTAATTAAAAAAGATCAATTTTCAATCAAAGATGTAATAGTAAAATTTTAAGTTGAAAAAAATTAATTTTCCACCAAAATGACAGTTTGATAGTTGAATTTTCAATCAAAAAGATTAATTTTTTACCAAAAAGACGACTTTCAACAAAATTAATGATTTTTCAACGAAATAGTTGAATTTTCAACTAAAAAAGATCAATTGTCAACCAGAAATAGAATAATTTTTAGTTAAAAAAAACAACTAATTTACCACTAATCTGATGAATTTTCAACTGGAATAGTTGAATTTTAAACAAAAAATATGAATTTTCAACTAAAATGATGAATCTTTAACTAGAATAATTGAATTTTCAACAAAAAGATTAATTTTTCATGAAGAACTTTGATTTATACCAAAAAAGACGCATTATAATAATTTTTAACAGAAAATTGAATATTTAAATTTTTAGTTAAATACTGATAATTGAATTTTCAATCACAAATAGAATAGTTGAATTTTCAGTTTAAAAAATTGATATCAAACCACAAAAAAAAATTTCATCAAAATAGTAAAGTGCAGTAATATAAAGTTACTTTACAAGTGAAGAATCATTGTTATTCAATCTTATATTGCAATTTAAGAAATAATTAAGCACGCTTTTAAAATTGAACAAATTTCCTGAGTTTAAAAAAAAATGTCCTGGCACTTCCAGGTTTTTCCAGGTATATAGAAATTCCCTGACAATTTCCGGTTTTCCAGGTAGGGTAGACACACTTTTAAAATCTAAATCAAACCTAATTGTGTCTACCCTCAGCTAACTTCTAAAATTTTATATTGTTGCCAAAATGAACAAAAAATAAAATAATTTATTTTTTTTTTTAATCAAAAAAGTTTTCCTGGTAGCAAAAATATGGTTATTTGCGTGGGAGAAGAATAAAAAACCGTAAATTCCAGTCATACTTGACCTTTATTTCTCATTTGTGCCTCTGAACTTTAAAACTTCACGATATTCCAGAACAGATCAATAAAACTATGCGAGAATATACCACACGGAATTAAATATAATTGCTATTGACACTGTACTTTCCTTATTTCCATAAACGATTTTTAACCTTTTCCAATTAAGTGTGTACATTAAGGTTCTCAATTCAATAAGAACTCGCCAAAATTTCCAGAAAAAGTTTCCGTAATTAGACAATCTATTTCCCTTGAGTATTTTAATTAAAACAGTAAAATATTCTAAAATTTTCTTCTCAATAATTGGTCTAAAATTCAAAATTCCACTCATACATCAGCATTTTCATCTACTTATACATAACTACGTATTTATAATGAATTAATTTATAATATTTATATTGATGCATTACCCCTTCTTAATTTCCTATCTAATCAATTTAATATCTTACATATAATGCTATGTGTTATTTATAAATCGTCTATTATTCATAGTATTAAGTCAGTTTTATTTGTCTTCTTTTTTCTTTAACTGCAATAGCACAGTCAATATTTTCTACTAATAAAAACAATATGAAGGAGATATACATACAATTATGGTCGAGTATAACAATACAATTTTCTAACCGAATTCCTTAGATAAAAAAAAACAGGATTCCCGATGATCAAAGTCAGGGGAGTATATTCCACTATAAACACTAACATTTTCACATCTAGTAACATCCAATATAACGTCAGACTTCATTTTCCATACAACTGTAAGTAATGATTTTATTTCGAGTTGCGTTTTCTGTATTCGATAAGTGGAGAATCTTATTGAATCTTATGTACATTTCGGCTTTTGTAATACGATATAAATGCAATATTCAATTGTTTGCGTTCACCGGTTCGATAAACGAACAATCAAGCATATTTATAATATTTGATGAACCACAGAAAAGTTATTTCTTTTGGAAAGAAAATTGCATCCCAGTTTTTTCGTTACGGGGACTAATCCTTTAATATTTCCCAAGCATCTTCTTCTAGTTTTGAATTATAACCTGTTCCCGAACTTTCTTTTCCGAAATTCATCAGCGATTCTTCTTTAGTTTGTTTTTCTTTCACTCGTCTGGTTGTTGACGATTTGCTTTCTACAGACGCTTCGGACATCGATCGTGGCTTTGATTCCCAATCCCAATCGTGCGCGGGAGAATTTGTCGATGAAGCACTCGATCTGTTCAATTTTTAAATTAAATTGTATTCCAAATTTGAAATATCAGTCTTTCTTGGTCGTAAATTTTGTACATCAAATAATGAAATAACCGTTTGTTATACATGTGAAAAAATTATCCATTGCATTTATTGCTGTAATTAATCATTTAATTTAGCATAAATCAAAAAGATTCTCAGAAATATTAAAAACGCTACTCTAATTCGCGAGTCGTTAACCAATTTTAGGTAATTACTTTGTACATTACAAATTACTTTTAAAAACTGTGTCTTCAGAATACAATATTTAAATATAATCTTTAATTTAGCTAGAGTTTTTCTCCATATTTTTAATGTTTAACAATCCGTTCTATGGGCATGACACATTCTAATCATGAAACTGAATTAACATCGACAATTTCAATCATTTTTATGATTTATAAAACAGTGCCACAAAAATATATCCAATAACATTCCAAGGAGAAGTTTATTTTAAAATAGACTACAAAATTTAAATTACTCTTCGAATTTCATTAAAATAAATGTTTTATATGCAAAGAATAAAAAAAGGATTAAAATTCAAGGCTCTCATAAAAAATTCAAGATTTCCAGGCTTGTAAGGTTTTCAAAGTCGCTAAACACCCTAAGTAATTTTAGAAAACTTACTTAAGATTAGAACCAGAGACAAGAGACGACTTTTCACTGGAATGTTCGTTTCTGTTAATACTGTCCTGATAACTATTAGAATTTTGATAATTCTCTTGAGTACTGTAGCGATTTTGGTCAGAAGTATTACTCCCGCTAATATCACCCCATCCTCTTCTTCCTAAATCTCCAACCTAAGAGTAAAAATATCGTCGAAATTAGAATACAAAATTCTGAAAACTAAAATTTTTTATTTATATTTTACATCTTTCGAGCCTGACTACCTTGGCAGCTAAGCTATTCACTTGTGAACCAACTTCTTCCAAAAGAGTACCTTCTCGAACCTAACAAAATCAAAGTAAAGAAAACCAAAATCAAATCATAAATAAGGGAAAGACACAAACGATAAAAAAATCAAACATTTACAAAACTGAAGAAGAGTATTTTACAAATGCAAATGTTAGAAAAGGGAAAAAAGTAGAGGGGAAAAGGAAAGGAAAACATCACAAGAAAATGGAGGAAAGAAAAGAAACACAACACATACCTTCTCCCCTACAGTTTCTGAAATCTCTGATACCTTTTGCGAAGCGAATCCTCCAATTTTAATGGCATTCTCGGTGGCTTTGCTAGCTATTTTAGTCGCTGATGAAGAGAAGACGGACCAGCCCTATTTTTTATTTCAATTAATCATAAAACAGATGGAATAAGGATAAAGAATTTTGGTAGAAAATTTGGAATTCTTACGCTTGCTAAGGAAGATACGGCAGTATCAAAAAATTCTTGAGAAGAACTTTTTGGTGGTGCTTCCATTTGGTAGCCGAACCCTCCATATTTTCCTCCTTGGTTCGGTGGAATGTGGCTTCAAATAAAACTTATTATGAAAATTAATGCAATTAAAAAGAATAATAAAAAATATGCACAGCGGGAACCATATTTATTTCAATATGAACCGCTTTAAATTCCTAACCTTCCAAGTACAAGTATTAAAACTTAAACAAAGTAGATGAATTTTCACCTAATAAGATTAGTTTTCTACTAAAAAAGAATTTTCGATAAAATACGTGAATTATCAACCAAATAGTTCAATTTTCTACTAAAAAACATAAAGTTTCAACAAAAAATGGAATAGTTAAATTTTCAGTTAAAAACATTAATTTAAAAAAAAAAAGATTTTTCAACAAAAATAGTCAAATTCTGGCACAAAGAGGTGAATATTCATCTAAAATGATGAATCTTCGACCAAGCAAATTATTTTTTAACAAAGAAATTAAACTTTCAACCAAGTAGTTGAATTTTCAACCAAAAAAGATGAATTCTCGACGAAAAATGCAATAGTTAATATTTCAACCAAAGAGACGAATATTCAACAAAATATTTGAATCCTAAGCCAAAACAGATGACAAAGAAAACTAAATTTTCCACTAAAGGGTTTAATTTTCAACCAAAAAGAAATTATTTTCTACCAATTTAGATGAACTTTCGTCAAAAGAGTTAAGTTCTCAAGCTAAAAAGTCCAATGTTTTCGGAAAAATTTGACTTTTAATCCGGAAAAGATTAATTTTCAACAAAACAGATCATTTTCAACCAAGAAAGGTGAATTTTCAACCAAATGGTTGCATTTTTATTCAAAAAAGAAGAATTTTCTACCAAAAGAGATGAATTTTTAAAAAAAGTTGAGCTTTCTAGCTGAAAAGTCGAATGTTTAAGAAAAAATTTGACTTGTATTCCCGAAAAGACAAATTTTCAACAAAAAAAGTTAATTCTCCACAAAAAACGTTAATTTTCCACAAAAAAAGTTAATTTTCCACACAAAAAGTTAATTTTCAACCAATAAAGTGTAATTACCAACCAAATAGCTGAATTTTTAACAAAATGGTTGAATTTTCAATCAAATGGTCGAAATTTTGAACAAAAAAGATTAAATTGCAACCAAGAACAGTAGCATTTTCAACCAAACACTTGAATTTTCTATACAAAAAATATGACTTTTTAACAAATTATTGAATTTTCAATAGAATAATTAAATTTTAAATCAAATAATTCGATTTTTAACCAGAAAAGATGAATTCTGAACCAAAAATAGAACGGTAGACTTTTCTACCAAAAAGAATTACCTTTCAACCCAAAATAGTTGGATTTTCTTATTGGGTTCTATTAATTCCGTTCGAATTTAAGCAAAAAAAAAAACAAGAAGTATGGGTAGTTTCTTGAAAATAGGTGAAGAAAGAGGAATTCTTTAAAAAAGGGAAAAAGAGAGAAATTCTTTATAAAAAGGGGAAAAGAGAGGAACAGGGGAAAGAGGGTGGAATCTGATATTAAATAGTATTTTCATACGAAAGATTAAGATGGATTGCATAAATAGATTAATTTAATTTTCTTTTTTTTATAGATAAAAATCTAAAATAAGATGGATTGAAGTGACTAATGTGGCTTTTTCAGCTTTTCCTTAAAAAGTGACTAGTGACTTTTTCTTTAAAAAAAGTGACTTGAAAAAAGTGTCTAAAAGTGACTGTGTGGTAGTCCTGAAAATACGAAATATTATACATGGAACATAATATTTCGTATTTTATTCATTCAATTTGAACTTACTCAGGACGAGTTGAATTTTCGTTTTGCTTTCTGGTAAAGAATGATTCTGTTTGAGCCTTAAAACCTGGTGTGTTAAAATTTTCATAAGTGCCTCCTTGCTCGCTCTGATAGGAGGAACTATGTTCTTGTTTGCTTTCATAAAAAGAACTGCTCACAAAGTCTTTGGCGCTGGAAGTAGAAGGACTCCATGGTTCTCCTTTGGCCGTTGTAGCAATCTGTTTTTAAAAGAAGAATTGTCAAACTATACCAATTTTACACAATTAACTCAAGAGATAATAACATATTTGAATTTACACGTACATAAATAATTATATTTTCAACTCTATTTACAAGTTTCGATTCATCCATTCTAAGCCCTGAATTTTTAATTTTTAGATTCTTTATTTCTGGCGTTTTTAAATTTGTAATTAACCAAACTGTTGTCTCCAAGTGAAATTTTGAAGAATTAAATTATAAGTAGCTTCAAATTTAACAGGAATCATAGTGGTTTAGCATTTTAATTGTAGGGAAAAGAGGGGAATTTTTCAAAGAAAAGGAAATTTTTTTATATTAAAAATGCCAGCGTAATGAACAAAAGTAAAAAATGCTGTAACATTTTCACAAGAAAGCACAAACTTTATTAAAAAATAAAATTGCATTTTATTTATACATTAAACGTTAAAATAATAAAAGTATTTGAATCAAGTGGGAAATATTTTGTGTCCTTTCGCGACACTGTTAATTCAATTATGTCAGATTTTCATTTGTCTATCTTTTGATTGGAAGAACGAATGTCAATAATGTTTAGAAATTAACATTCAGAAATAAATCTTATCATAATATAAAATTACTTGGAACAATTTAATTTACTTAAAATTGATGCTGCAGAAAATTATTAATCTTTATTAATAGATAAATGCATATAACCTCATTATATATATTATGGTCAAAAAATAACATTAAAATAAGTTAAAAACCCTTGCTCTTTTAAAAGTTTAAAAGCAAATTGTCACATTATTTTCAAATTTTTCAATGGAAATAGTAGAAAAAAACAGTGCTTTTTTTAATATTTACTTAAAACTTTCAAAATCTCTTTGGCCTCTAAAGATCTCAGAAGACCTCTGATTTGAAAATAGATTTAAATTTTGTTTTCCGAGATGCGAGTAAATTGAAGATATAAATTATGCAATAATTGTAATCAGTTTTCTTAGATATATGTACCAGAATGTACTATATAACGTGGGAAAGCTGTTTGATCTAGACCATTGACTTTTTCCACTAATTTGTGTGTAAATTATTCTTTTACTTGAAGGACATTATTATAAAGGTTTAAAACGGGGTTTGGCCGTCATAGCAGGTCAAAATAATTCGAAATTTTGTTGAAATGTGCAAAATTTGTCTGCACATTCTAAAAAATATTCGAAATTATTTTGAAATTTTTTTTTGAAAATTTGTTTGAAAATTGTTTTGCATATTTTTTTCAAAAGTTTGTTAGAAATTTGTTTAAAAATGTTTTGAAAATAATTTTGATTTTTCTCATCTTTCAATAATTTGTTTGAAAATTATTTCAAATTTCTTTTGAAATTTGTTTGAAAATTTGTTTGAAAATTTTTCTCAAACATTTTTTTTTGAAATTTTTGTTCGAAAATTTGTTTGAATTTTTTTTTTAATTTGTTTAAAAATATTTTTTTTTTTAATTTATTGAAAACTTGTTTAAATAATTATTAAAAATTTGATTTTTACCATTTAAACTTATCTCCTTGACGTGAATTTGTATAAGAAGAGTTCTTCGTAAAACAAATATCTATGAACAATATTTTATGAAGAAGTGCTGGTATACTAAATTTAATTTCATGTTGTGCATTCTTGCTTCCATTACATATATACTAAATCTAGTACAGATTTTTTTAACAGTGCACATTTATGAATGGGTAGTGGAATAGAGTATTAGTTATAGAATAAAGAGAATCATAAACATTGATTGTCCCATCTTTGGGAATTTTCCTATCATTTCTTAGCCGCAGATCTATAGGTAAACAAAACAATTTTCTTTACTTATTGCAAATGAGTAAAATTGTAATAAAAAATCCAATTTTATCTTGCATTCACGATTTCATAAAATAATATTAATTTTAATATTTTAATTTTTGAAAGTGTTATTTTGAGAAAACATTAAACTTTCTTAATTGGAATTCAACAGCCATTAGAAAGTATTGAAAAAATGAATAAATCGCGTTTCCCCAGCAATTCATTGATACTCACTGCATTAGTAAGCTAGTACTACTAAGCAGATTAGTAGAAGACCCTTACTAATTCATTAAGTAACATAAATATTATTTTATTTAGTAGAACATGATAAAATTACTAATTTAACAATCAAACACAAATCTAATAATTGCATCAGTAAAATTTCTACTAATTGAGATTTATAGAGTGTACTAAAAATAAAATTAATTAAACAAATTAGTTTCGAAATGAATCTTTCTTTACCACATTTCGAAATGTTTTTGCGCTTCTATGATGTTGAAAATTACTCTATGAAATAATATATCGATGAAATTTATTCGTCAATTTATTAGGACCATTGAACGCTTTATATAAAGCATATGTCATATAGCTTTTCCACACTTTGCGTCCGAGCAATGCCCTCAAGATTAAGATGGGTGGGATGGAACAGAATCTCACCTTGCCGATCCACCTGTTTTTTTTCTTTCTTTTTATTTGGCGATACAGATTATGTTTGGTATAAATAGTTTGCAATCGAACCGTTTTCTTCATAGTCAGTTTGTCTCTCAAAGAAGAAACAATTCACAACCCTATTCAACATGTTCAAGTTGGTGGGTTTCTCAAGCATTTTATTTCAAGATTTTATTTAGTATATCGTAGAGCCAGCGTCATATAAATAATTAATGGAATCATTTTTTTAAATCAATAAAATTTACTATTTTTGTCTTCTATTTAATGGCATATACATACTAACAGTAAATGCACGATCTAAAAGTTCTCAAAGATCTCAAAATTTAAAAGTCGTAATAACAAATATTTTAATATTGAGACTTTCACAGATTTTTGAAATAAGTTGAATAATTTTTTGAATTATTACATCTAAGAGAAATGAGTAAAGGAATAAATATCTGCGTTTTCTTTTTTTTTCTAAAAGCGGTCTCGGAAAAGGAAAAATCCTTTTTTGGGTTTCGCGCCGTTATAAAGTTATGTCGAAATAAATTACTCTTAAAAATCGACGGAAAATATGTTTGCATTTTGAACATTATTATTTAGTTGGAAGAAAAGGAACTTTGGTTTTTACTTTTTTCCGAAATTATAGAGAAAATGTTTTAAACATTTTTATTATTATATTAACTAAGCTGAAGAGGGACGAATTCTTTATTTTCGCATATGATGAAAGAGAAGAACTTTTCATTTTCAATCTTTGTCAGACTCTAAAAAAGGAAATTTTTCATTCATATTTTTTTATTCAATCAGAAGGGAGAAAGTTTTGATCTTCAATTAATTTCTGAATTGGTAGTCGGAATTCTTGTTTCAAATTTAATTTTTAATTGGAATCAGTAGAAGGAATTTTTTATTTTCAACAGTTTGTTTAGTATTTTAATTCAGTGAAGGGGGAAAATTCTGTAATTTATTCATAAAAATGGGCACTTTTCTATTTTTCTGACTTGGAAGAGAAATATACTTTACTTTTAACGGCGTTTTCAATATTTTAAATTTTCAATTGATCATGTCGAATTAAAAGCGTTTAAGACGTTAAAACAAAAACGTTCTAAATTACATAAATTTAAATGAGGCGAAATTTGGGAAAAGGATTTGAAATCCAAAATTTGTGTATTAGAGAGCCTCAAAATTGAAAAATCTTAGACTAAGCTTTTAAAAATTGGAAAATTTTACAAGGAAGGAGTTAAAATTGTATCATTTAAGCGTCCACAATAAGAAATTTAAAATTCGAAGGAATTAAAATTGTAATATTTGTAATTGAAAGCGTTCAAAATTGAATTATTTAACATTGAAATTATATTTAATTGAAAGCGATTAAAATTTGACAATTTGAAATTTAAAAGTAAAATGAATGTCTCAAAATCGAAGCTTCTGAAATTCTAAAATTTTGAATAATTTTTACAGAAACGAATTATAATTTTCATTCAAATTTGTTGTACAATTTTTCGAATATCAAAAAAGAAATTCACCGTCATTTTCACGATCATTATCACCGTTCACAATGGCAACATTTACAAGTATAAACCATTAAAATTGAATCAATCTATAGAAGCGTTTAACATAACAATTTTTTTAAATGGGAAACATTAAAAATGAAAAAATTCCTACTACGGAACTTTGAAAATTAAATGAATCCGAACTTCATTTAAAACTCAAACAAATGTCAATCACCATGAATTTTGACATTAAAATTTTGTTGTACTCAAACCCTTTAAAATTCAATTATTTTAATTAAATATAAATCGTTTAGAAATCAAAAAGTGTTAAATGGTGCATCATACTTTTGAAAATTCGACAGAAATTTTGAAGATGATAAATATATTATTTACCATGTATTTATATATATATATATATATATATCATGTAGTATCAAGTGGCATTCGAAGTGATTGGATAGATATTTATAAACTAAGAAAATGAGATTTCTGTTCAAAAAATGCACAGCCATTTTCAACATTCAAAATTTGTAAAACTTAAAAATTATGAATATTGTAAGTTTAATTATTCTAACAACTTTGATAATGATATGCTTTCTAATTGGAAACTTTCAAAATTAATGAATTTAAAGTTTGAAGCGTTAAAGATTAAACAATCCCAAATTTCGTTAAAAGAATGAAGCATTTTTAAATTAGGTTATTGAATCTAAGTCTTGAAGAAGCTTGTTTTGAATTAGAATTAGGAATCTATCCGTTAAATATCAAAATTAATTAATTTTTGGTCTCTTTTTTCTGTTTAGTTCGCTTTCCTCGCCGTTTTGGCCGTCGCCTTCGCAGCTCCAGCTCCAGCTCCGGCTCCACTAATCGCTCCTCAACCAATTGCCTGCAATCCATGTAAAGCTGTACCAGTGGCAACAAGTGGGGCATTCGTCCAGAGTTCTCCTCTGGCTTATTCTTATGGAGGCTACCCCTTAGCATCACCATACGCATACCCACAAACGTACTTTATCTAAGCTGAAGAAAGGCAGAACCACTATAAACGACAACATTTAGGATCATTGTAGGCTCTTCGACACCCCATCTAGTTATATTAAACAAGAATCAATGCGAATTAGTTTTAAGATCTTATGGTTATATAAATAAAATATTTAAATGATAAAAATTGATGTTTTTCTATTCACAAAGATTTCAATAGTTTCACAAATATTGCCTTTACTTCGCTATCCACCCTCCTATAGGCCTCCATTACTTCATCCGTCTGGTTAGCCAAGAACCTGTTTCTTGTCAGTCTCCTTCTGGATTAGATCCCCTCACACTCGTCGTTCCACCAGAATGGCTATCTAGCCCTTTCCCTACCCAGGAGTCAACTCTATAGGCACCACTCACCTTTAGGGAGTCAAAAACCGCCTTTATGAATTTATCATAGATATTTGCAGGTATGTCTCCCTTGCCAAGTCGGATCTAAAGGCCGAAATAAGACTCTCCATTTTCTCATTAAAGAGATCCCTGTTCAACGATTTAATATTAAATTTTTTGAAAGAGGAGCGACATAGAGATGCAGAGGCATCCAGCCTTCCAAAGACCGGCAGATAATCCAAGTGGTGACTATTATCACCAACTCTGACCGTGGAGATCGAAGCAGAAGCAGCTGTGGAGCAGACTATAAAAAAGACTATAAAGGTGGAAACGGAATCCTTGAAAGGAATCAAGCGACTGTCATACACGGATATTGCTCAGATAGTTTGAGTTGGATGAGCCCCACATAGGGGAGTTGGCGTTAAAATCCCCACATATGACTAGAGAGCCCCGATTAGACACATGGTCGATTAAACCCTACCAGGAGTCCTTTCTGATTCTCGCGTCAGGAGGAATATAAATGGAAAGGAAGACAATCTTTCCAAGTCAGGTATTTACGGTTATGCCAACAGCCTCTATGTCACCCATCCACTTTGATCAGAATCAGCGCTCCTCCTTCCCTACCGATCACTCTATCACACCTATAGGTTATGTAACGCTTCATTTCAAAAGCCTGCTCTTGAGTAAGCCATGACTCAGATATGCAGAGAACATCCAGGTTCTGGATCAGCAACGACTCAACTTCCTCTCTCTTGTCTACTACGCGGCGAGAGTTCCAGTTTGCAAACTTGACGAGTTTGCTTTTAACCTCCATATCAAGTCCACCATAAGCATTGAAAACACAGGTACCCTGATGGATAAGATGAGGACAGTCCCTCAAGATTATGTATAAGGAATAGGTTATGTGCCAGATACCATTTCATCAAAGGGCGGGAAGCCCGAACTTACATTAACTTATAATTTAGGATAGTTATCAGTCTAACATAAAATATAACAAATTATTCTGAAAAATAAAAATAAAAATAAAGTATAGCAGGTATAGTAAACCCGGCAAACTTATTATAAAAACGAATTTCATGAGATTTCAAGAGATTCCTGGACTTAGAAAGCTTTAAAAAAATAAGCTAAAATGTAGATTCCATCTTGAACTAGTTGTTGAGCGGAGGGGTGAAGATAAAATTTCATGAGATGATCAAGCTGACACATGCTCAGGGAAATAAATGTTACCACCCTTGCTAGATAGCCTTAAATGCAAATTTTGCTTGAAAATAGACAAATATTTAAGACCAGAACAAAGATAGCAGAAACAACAGTGGGAACAAGCAAAGGACAATCGAAAGCCCAAGAAAGATAAAATTCCATGAGATGCTCGAGCTGACACATGAACATGGAAAGAAATCTTAACACCCTTGCAGCTAATCCAGAGCACAAATTTCATATCCACATAGTACAATATATATATATATATATATATAACTACAACAAAATTAACAGAAATAACAGGAGAAACAAATAATAAACAATCTAGGGCTCGGAAATCAATGGCTAGAGTAGAGCCTTGATAAGTAGAATAACGGTCGCACTAGCCTGAAAAATTGACCAAGTCTTAACTAGCAGATCTAAAAGCCATATTTAGACATCTAGTTAAAATATTTATGACTAGAATTTAGCTTTGCACAACTAGAAGTTCAACATTAGAAAAAAGAAGCGGCAACACAAACATAGAAGTCGTGAAGAATTGCATATGTTGATCCCATTCTAGCCCGGTAGGTATTTCTAGATTCTAACATCGAAGAATGCGGGTGGAAAAATAATAATTCATTGTTTAAAATTTATCATTAAGAAAATTGTATAGGTATTCCAATAAAATTCTTTACGTTTTTGTTGCCAAGCCTATAAAATAAATTTTTTAGATTATAATTAAGGTAAAGGTCTAAAGAGAGATCTATCCGCATTTACTTAACACGTTAAAATAATAGGTATACCGCTGAATAAGATTAATTATGAGCTGACAGCGATCAAGAAAAAAAGAAAGATTGAGCATTCAGGAATTAAACAAGGCATCAAGTGTTGAACAATTCATATAAAATATATAGATAATTTAAAACTAACACCTAAAATTCACAAGACTCAAAATTGAAGTTTATAGAAAAGAAGAAGAACGAAGGCAATAATTAAAATTCGTATAGGATTCTTATATGCAGCGAAAATACCATTCTGGCCCCCAAAAATTGATTAAGTTTGAACAGAATTAGAAGAAGAAAATTATGAAGGAAGAACGACTCATAATTAAATTCGAATAGAATTTCTTATGTCGTGTGTCATTTTAGCCCGAAAACATTGATTAGATTCGGACCTTTGTGATTGGGCGTGACAAAAATTCAGAAATAAAGACTGCCATGTTAACTAAATAAGTAGTGACATCTTTGGCTTTGCGAAAAAATAACTATAGACTGCTCGTATATACTAATTAATAATGTAGGGTAGAGTAAAACATGTTCAAGCTGGCAACAGATTTGGGAATAGCAAAATTTGAGCAAAAAGCGAAAACAGAATGTAAGCAACTAGCGGTATCCAAATAAGAAAAAATTTGAGAGTAAAGCTGCGAGCGACTAGTATTGTTAATGGGTATATTATTGAGAATATTGCAAGAGAATAAAAAAAAATCCACTTTTGTTATACCGCTACTAAACTAAGTGCTGGAGACTAGAGACAACAACAAAAAAGAAATTTTGAAAGACCTTGCAGTCTAACACAACAAAGGGTGCAATTGGAACAATCAAACAAGACAAGAGATTACACTTCAATAAATTAAGTTTGGCTAATCACTGCAATTTTGATTAGAGCAGATATCTTAAGAGAAAAGCCTATCCGCATTTACTAAGCAAAATGAACAATAGGTTAGATATAAGGTATCCCGACAATTAAATTAATTAATTTAAAATACGATCACCTTTCATCAATCAAATATAGTAGAGAACAAGCAATAAGATGACAGAAATTCGAGAAATAAAAAGCGAAACCTATCACAGAATCAAAACAAAGACATGATGTATACTTAATCCTAGTCTGGCCCAGGAAAACTAAATAAATTTGGCAGCAGACTTAAGAAAATTGAAATTTTGAAGAGAAGCAGAAATAATTGTAAACAGCTAGCGTTGGCCTGGCAAAGAAAATTCGAGTGTGAATCTAAGTACTACAGGGATTGATAATATATCATTAAGAACATTGCATAGGGATTTGAATAAAATTCTTTCAACCTTTGTTGAACTGCATACAAACTAAATTCTAGGAAATAGAGACAAACAGAAAATTCAGAAAACCTTGTAATCTAGTAAAACAGAGACTGATATCCAACATTTTTATTTAGAGCATAAATATAGAGAGATATCTATCCTGATTTCCCATCAGGAATGTAACGTTGATCCCATTATAGCCTTGAAGATTGATTAGATTCGAGTCTCTGTAATTAAAGGTGACAAAAGTTTCGGAATTAAGACTGTCCTATTAACTAAATGCCTATAGGATCTTTAACTTTTCAAAATATAGTTCAAGTGTAGTTAATAGGACTAGAATTTGGGAGAAAGAGAGAAAAAAAAGAAAGTCTCTTCCCATTTCTAAAGAGAGACACAAGAGCTGCCTGAAACAATGATCATCCAATGACCTCGGGTATTTGTGAACTGACCCTTAAAACAAGACTAGAGAGAAAATAACATTTAAAGCTTTCATAAATAAAACAATTCGTTGAAATAGAATCTACAAGCAGATTTAGTTTAGATGATATTGAATTACAAAATCAAGGCCAGAAATAACAGGAATTTAGAATTTTAGGCCGATTAAAGAAGTGGGCCAAGCTCTGGAAATGCGGAAAAGGGATTCTAAAAAAAAAGTCCCATTCTGGCCAGGGAAAATTAGTTAAATTCAGATATCTGTAACAAAAATTCAGAAGTAGTTGATGTCCTGTTATGTAAATGACTAGTAAGATTTTGGACTTTGTGGGGAAATCTATAGGTTGATCTAACATGATATTTACTAAAATAGGATAGAATGGGACGAATTCAAACTGGCAAAAGACTAAGAGCAATAGAATTTGGGAAAGAGACAACTATGGTTTTTAAAAAGTAGCATCAGCCAAATAAAGAAAAATTCAAGTGTATAGCTAGAAACTACAAGGATTAGTCACATATTACTAAGAAAATTGTATAGATATTTGAATAAAGTCTTTTCCACTTTTGTTGTTCAGCCTATGAACTTAATGCTAAGAATAAGAGACAGGCAAAAATGTAAAAAACGTTGCATCCTCATAAAGCGACAGCTAATATTAGAGTAAATCAAGCAGGGTAAGAGATCGCTTCTTCATAAATTGAGATTAACGAGCCTTTGAGGTCCTTTAATTAGAGCACAAATCTAATGAGAAATTCATTCACCATATATTTTCTATATATTTGGTCATCAAAGTTGATGCTCGCTTCAAGAATAATCGGGTCTTTTTTGCAAAATCGATAATCAAGCCTTTTGAAAAGGTGTTTTCACTATAGAACCAACTTCATATTGCTTCCTGATTCGATAAATAAACTTTATCTTGACATTCTGAGTCACGTGCTTCCATACTTCACTGATTCCCGAGTCGAAATATTTCGTCTTGAGTTCGTCTCCAAGACGGCTTTGTCTCGCTGGCGGTCAGGGGCGAAGACTTAGGAGTTAGAGATTTATATCTTGAGTTTATGACTAAGGTTTACTAAGATTTGCCATCCAAAGAACATAATTATTGCAGTCAAACAAAATTATTAATACATCAAAAATAAATACCATGAAGATAAATAATATAAAAATTCTGTAAAACTTGAAGAGGATTAATGATGAGCCTCGAAGGTCTTGTGAGCTTTTTGTTGTCGGTGTCCTTGAGTTCGGCTTGAAGACTTACAAAAACGTCTTAGCTATTGATTTAAACAAAAAAAGTTTTGAAATGTTTTGGAAACTGATTCTATTAACGGAATATTGCAAACAAAAAGACTTTTAAGAGTCACCGAGCTACGAGTATTGTATTACCAAAGAAATGGTTCAAAAGTTTAATAATAACATGTACAAACCAAAAGACAATTTTTAAGTGGTAACATGTTCAAGTTTCAGTATTAAAAATTAAACATCAGAACCAAAAATTGATATTGAGACTGAATAATATAATATTCTACCTAGCTGTAACAAACATGTGATATTTCAATGTATTTGAATCTTATAATAAGTTTTGAAAAAATATGTAAAACGTCGTACAAATATAATTTGTGATTTACAAGTTATTTCTCTTCTACAAGATATGCATTAGGGTGCAAAATATTCCTTTCTTGGACAAAAAAAAGACATTTCTTTATAAAATAACAAAAAAGAATTTCATGAAGCAGCATATTGTGCATTCGTGTTTCGTTCAGTACTAGTTTTAAAAAATACTTTTAAGGTTGAATATTATAAGAACGTAACTAATGTTTCTCATTAGATGCAAAATATCGTGATAAAACAATACTTGATATTATAAGCTTAGTATCATGTACCTAATGGCTTCGGCTATAATTCGCTGAGTTCATGTTTCTTTTATTTCAGAAACAATAAAGAAGACATGTCAAATTTCAGATTTTTATTGAAATGAGTATGTAGAATAATGCTTTGTTAATTGGAAATTTCTCTACAATAATAGAAGCATTATGAAGTTGAATAATAATTTTTAATTTCAATAATTAAAAATAGGTTTAAGTCTAAAAATAATTTTCAAGCTTACGTATTATCAGCTGTAATGCTCAGAATCTAAAGTTGGCATGTTACCAATTACGAAAATAATTACACATTGGTGTCACGTATATTCATATTTGAAGTTTGCCGTCGGTATTTATGTGCACCTGCGCACCGATCTGCTTCTGCTGCTGCGCACGAGTACACGCGTTTTTTGTGGTTAAAAAAAAAATCAAAAATATATTATATCATCAGCTTGAATAACCATAGGGTATAATAAGATTGTTAATTATTTAAAAACAGGTTTTGAAAATTTTGAATCTGGTGGAAAGCTGAAGATTTATATTTTGGCCACCAGCAGTGATAAAAACTCCATTCTTTCATCCAAAATGCTATCCATCTTTGTTCTACGTCTGATGGACAGAATAGTACCCCTGGCCTCCTCCGTGGTCCTATTTAATAATTCGACAGCGGAGTACCTCAGCGGGACACTATTTATAAATGCCTTTTTGAAAATAAGAGAATGGGAATAGAGACAGTGTAACCTTGTGCCTTCAGCTCTTGGGAAACGACTAAGGTGTTCGCATCCTCCATATTCTCGCAAAAAATTTCTACCCGGATTTGCCCGTTTCTATAAATTTGTCTCGGCCCGGAAATGACATACCTGTTTCTATCGGCAAGAGCAAGGGGATCGTATTTCCCAACATTCCTTTCCCGAGAATCGCATTCCAGAAGGACTAAGAAGGGGGGGGGGGGCAGCGTTTTCCGGATATAGGGTGACCGGTGATTCCGAATTAGACCATCTAATATGATCTTCAGGGTTGAAGGAAAGAAGTTGATGATCCTCCTCTAGTCTTTCGTTAACCCGACTCTCATCCCTAAC
Source organism: Andricus grossulariae (assembly GCA_011634705.1). Taxonomy (NCBI): domain Eukaryota; kingdom Metazoa; phylum Arthropoda; class Insecta; order Hymenoptera; family Cynipidae; genus Andricus; species Andricus grossulariae. The sequence continues at coordinate 217,684,463 of JAABKJ010007545.1, read as the reverse complement.
CTGGACTGATTCATTTCAGCGGATGGCGAGTACCTAAAAAAAGGGCTCAATAAGAATAGGTAATGAATGTATCGTTTAATGTCTATCCCATCCCTAAAAGTAAATTACAATCTTATTTCCAAATAGACCTTACACGTCCCCTTGGAACTGTGAGCAACAAACAAACAAAAATTAGGCAGGTCATATTTGCGACTCAGAAAAATGTTCAACTCGTCAAACCACTTTCAAATACGTGAGAGAGCTAGGGTTACCGATTATATTTGATCACAAACGATTTTGCTATGAATCGTTAAAGCAGAGGACTATTAATAGCAATGACATATGAGCAAAAAAATTAAATCTACAGAAAAATAATATAAATGTACGGCATCAAATTAACACCTTCAATGCATTAAACGAAAATAATAAAGCAAATATCAGGATAGGAAAGTCAAAGTGGGATGAGTAAGCACGAGGAGGCAGGAAGCGATTGGTTTCAGAGATAGACAGATGTTATTTGTTTTGTCATCCTCTACACGCATTAGATTGACTGCTGCTATGAACGGTTGACCTTGAAGTGGACAGTTAGAAAAAAATTGCCTTGAATTTTAAAAGGAAACCACTATTCTCCTCACACTTCCAGCTAACCGTAAGAGAAAAATCGGAAACCCCCACATCCCAAAGGCAAATCGTAGTGTTGAAAAAATGTTACCTCAGCTGACGTAGATGCCCCAAGAATGTCGATGAACAGATACCGTCGAAAGACGCTTAAAATCAGAGGTTATATAAGCTTACCGCCATAACATTCATAGTCACTAATGCTTAAATTCTCGAAGAATTCCAATCATATAAATTCAGTTAATCCTTCCAATTCTCAAAATCTCGAGCAATTCCAAAAAAATGTGTGTCCAAGTTGGACCTTCCTTAAAACAGCACGAAAAGATTCAGCGTGATAGTTATTCACGCGTTAAAAACTTAAATCACACATTAACCGGAAAACAATCCTTTGATTGGTGTTGCCAACCAACGGATGATATAATTTGTTTATACAAGATATCAACCACTTCGGCCCTAAAGATGTTCAATTATTGCCCGAGATGTCTCTCCGAATTATATGAAAACCAATCTGGCTGCTAGGACCTTAGTGAAACATCCAAAATCTCAAGCACTGAAAACATTGGTGATGATTCAGGCAGGTCCCACTCGCATTGCTGGGGATCGACAATTAATAACGTTATAAATAATAAACAGTATAAGTCTTAACAGCATTCCTAAAAATCGTCAATAAGTTTTGAGGTACGAACAGAAGCATAGGAGTAAGATGGCACACAGCAGCAGGATTGACGGGAAAGTTCAAATAGTTTCAAATAGTCTTGGAAAACCGTACAGCTTCCGGATTCCGATAATTAATATTGAGTCCTTAAATTTGAGAATGAATTAAGTCAAACTTATTAAATCGAACTTCTGAAAATTATTAGCTTGTGGCTTGAAATAAAAATGCAACGTCACACTATGGAACTTACGTCCGATCCCAATGAAACGGGTTAATTTTGAGAACAGTTTATCGATAGATGAGTATTTTGGTACAATTGCTATTATTTTTAGGAAAAAATCTAATAATGAAGTCTAATATTTTGAAGAAACATAATTTTAGATTCAAAAGCACAATGTTCATGTTTCGAACAGAAACTAGTTAAACAGACACCGGCGTCGAATATTGTTCAAACATTATATTCAGTCCGTTTCCACTAGAGATACACATTTTAAAACCATGGAAGAAAGCAAGAAAGTGAAAATTGATGAATCATGAACAATTTCCTTTAAACTTATGATATATATGAAAAAAAGTAGTGTGACGGTATTTTTATAGAAATTTTGACAAGTAATTCAAAATTAATTCCGTTGAAGAAAGGAAATCTGCCCATTCCTTTAAACAAGAAATTGACGAATATAGTCGTCTGAAAAATTCTCCTAATGAATAAAGTCCTTTCTGAGTCATTAGTAGTAGATTTTGTCAAAAAGCGACATCCATTTGATGACAATTAGTCAAGTTGTGAATTTTTTAAATTAATAAACAATTATTCTTTACTAATAATGTATCAAAAGGCGGGATTTTCCAATCGTATAAATCCTAAAATTTCGAATCGTAAACTTGCAAAATAAATTCTCCAAGTATTTCAACCTTGAAGTAGTACCTTTACTCATTAATTTGTTGATAATAAAATAATTTTTGTTAGCCTACTGGATTTTATTTGTACGGAGTGTTTTTACTGATTTCATGACTTTTTATACAAATATAGATAGGAGAAGAAAATGGGCTTGTTTCTTTTAACAAAATGTCAAGTTTGTTGTTAGATAAAAAATAGATGAGAAATTTAAAAATTATCTCTCACAGATTTCTTTGAAATTTAGTTAATTTTCATTTAAAAGAAAAAATGCTCAAATTGTGTCAAAATTTTCATTGTGGCCGCTCAAAACAAAAACAAATTTTTGATCTTTCTCCGGTTAACAAACATTTTTCCAGGTTATTAAAATTTTTTTAATTTCTATACATAAATTTGTTAAACTTTTAATACGATAAAAAAAATAGAAGTCCTTTAATGTATGGGGCATTATTTCTCAACAGATGTCTGTTTTTCTGATTTATAAATCTGGTAATGCTATAGTCTTTTTAATTTTTAGTAAAAAAGACCTTTCCAATCACTATAAATGTCACCTATTTGATATCACAATTTTAAGTCTGAAAAGATGAGATTTTTATTTTTTTGTTATTAGGAAAGAATTTTTTTATTTTTAACATTTTTCTTGAGTTGTAGTAAGGAAATTTTGGATTTCATTTTTTTCTGTATTTTTTCATTTTGATTGACTTTGGTACACAACTTTTTTATTTTTAATAATTTGTAAACATTTGAATTGAGCTGAAAATGGAAAATTTCATGATTTTTCTTAAAATAAAAATGGGGCCATTTTTTCTTTGCAATTTTTTCGGATTTTTAAGAGAAACATTATTTTGATCAAGTTTTTAAAATTTTCAATTTTGCATTAATAATTTCGAATTTAAGGCACTTGAAATTTAAAAAAACAATGTTTAAAAAAATTTGAATTGAGAACGTTCCAAATCAAACAACTTTAAATAAGGTTTAATTTCAAGAAAAAATCTTTGTTCATAATAGCAAAATTTTCAATTATACACCTTCAAAATTGAATTATCCTATAAAAAACTTTAATATAAAAAGTAATTTTAAATAGAAAACATTAAAAATGAGAACAATTCTACTACGGAACGTTAAAAACTAAACGCATCCGAACTTCATTTAAAACTGAAAAAAATGTATTCATAATGAATTTTGACACTAAAATTTGTTTAGATTTTTAATACGCATAATATTTTGCAAATGAATTATTAATATTAATACCATGGGGCCCTAGAATTAATTGGGTTCCCATTGCGTAGAATTGGAAAACTAAAATAGGAATAATTGCACGCTCGAATGCAGAATGCCTACTTTTCGGGCAGCCACGACCATTCACTCTCCGTTCACGACACGACTCTTCCTACTTACTTCGGGTAGCGCGAACGGACCTCTTAGTTCGTAACACTCGGAAAATCTGAGCAGGGGAGGAGCACGTTTGGAACGCATCGAGCGTTCATCCAGCATTTCGCTCCCAATCCCTGCAAAAAATGACCCCTCCCCCCTCTCACTGTTCAATGTTATGTTAACTTTCCCAAAATAGATTTTTCTTTGTAATCAGTAATCAGATAATCACATCTAAATAAGATTTTAATTGGAGTTGCATGATTTAAATATTTTCTTTATTGACGTCAGTTGAAACAGAATACTTTGTTGCCATTACTTAAAACATTTTTCTTCTTTGCCAAGTGATCTTGCCGGTAAAGTAGGTTGTTTCTTAACCTAAGGTCGGCGTGAATGGATTATTTCTTGATACAACCGATTTGAATTTCCGTTTTACTTTTTTAAGGTCGAAAATGGATAGTTATCAAGGAATGTCTCAAATGGCTTGGGGAGGGCACTCCCCAATGTCTTCCCTGTATCATCCGCAACAGCAACAGCAGAGCATCCAAGAATACAAATCTGAAACTAATTCTATTTATGGGAGTCCCTACACGCCGATCATACACACACCTGACATCACACCTGTTGCTAGTCCTGAACCCGATGGTAAATAATAATTAAATTAATAAGTAAAAACAAGTCATTGTTAATAAATAATAGTTTTCTTTAAAGAAATATGAATTTTTGACAAATTAGCTGATGGACATATGCCTTCGTCCCAAAATCAAGACCAGGATCGAGACGTGATGGAACGTACATCTAAGCAACATAGTGATATTTCCGAACAAGCAAAACGTTACTCTTTTATGAACGAGAATCAAATGCATCCCCCTCATAGTGTGGGTATATCGTCTTGTCCTGGTACTGGAGGCTACACAGATACCTTAACTTATAAGAAGGTATGTTGAAAAACCAAAGATCCTGCACATTCCAGACCATAACTCTATTCACTATGATACTTTAAAAAAATAAGCCCGCAGGGATAGAAATTTATTACTAAATTTGAATTTCCATATAAATATAGATTCATCTGTATTCTGTATTAAATTCAAACTCCTCTTTTGCAGGTGAGTTATCTGAATTTCGAGAGGCACAGCTCGAGCATAGCGGCTGTGGGAATAGCGAACGGGATGATGGTTTCGTGCAACAAATTGCGGTCTGGATTCGAAAACGTCGGTTCGGTGACTGGGACATTTTATCCGCCAGTTGCTTCGCCTCATGATCAATCTGTTCACTACAATACAGCCCCATCTGCAAAATCGAGCTATTCCATGCAGTCGGGAGTTGAGAGCGGATACAACACGGTCCAGTGCAACAGACAACAGAATATGGGACATCGAGTCACCGAAGGTTGTTCAGGTAATTTTCTTTTCTTCAATTTATGTCTCGAATCTGCTGCACATCTGCCCCAAATTTTAGAGGAGATTCTTCAGTAAAATTTGATTGCCCTACCTAATTATTTTTTTATTCAACAGGGGTTTCACATAGATATCAAATCCAACATCACCAAGAGTACCAAGAGAGCACATCAGCTCAACAGCAACAACAGCAGCAGCAACAACAGCAACAACAACAGCAACAACAACAGCAACAAATGTCCCATATGGAGACAAGCCTCCACGATGAAGAACAAGAACATGCCCTCCAATTAGAAAAATATTTCAAATACTCCCACCCCTCATCAGTGGGCCATTCAAGCCTATCTTCTCAAAATCTCCTTGACAGCAATCACAACTACGCAAGTGATTTGCGTTATTATTCCCCACAGCAGACTCAACTGGATTTATCGAATTCTCAATGTATTATAGACGAACAAAATAAAGAGAGTCAGTGTTCCAGTGTTGGAATCAGTCACATGGAGCAACAGTATCATCAGGCCTTGGATGCCTCTAAATATCAGGAACATCAACAACAACAGCAGCAACAACAGCCACAACAAACTCAGAATATAGAACACGTTCCTAAAGCCGATGACGATTTTAGCGTGATTCTAGCAGATGTTCGAAAAACTTGTTATAGTAGTTAGGGTATTTTTATTTTTATCTCAGAAAAGAGAATATTGAAAATGTTCTGACTTTCGGGATATTCTTTGCTAATAAACTTTGTCCCGAATTTTCGGATATTTTCCTGTGAGGGAGATGCAATTACAGTAAACTAGTTACAGAAACGAAACGATTGTGATTTTTCGGTAATATATAATTGAGGAAATTTCTTTACCGACTGTTTGGATAAAGCTGATACTGCATTATCGGCGAAAGGTTGAACAGAGATTATATTTACCGACATTCAGAAAAGAAGAGTGCATCTAGCGGCGGCCGGTAAACCAGAATTGATCTTTACCTACAGTTGGCAAAACTGAATCTGCTTTTTTCACTGAAAGCCGGCGGAAGTAAATTCATTTTTCTTTACCGGCAGTCGATAACATTATGCAATTTTATGTGGGTTTTCTTTATTGATTTAAAATTGAGCGTCGTTCAATTAGTGTACAAATAGAGACTCGTAGCAGGTTAAGTGCGGCAGTATCGCCTTAATTTTTCTTAACTACACCTACACTTTAGAGTTACGCGTTTAGATTCATCCAGCAGGCATGTAGTTGATAATAAAAATGATCTCTATCGATGGACTGACCTGACCTTTCTGCTCTTCGATTTCGACCAATGAGCCTCTAAATGAAGGTCTTTTTGATCATCGTACTTAATATTTATAGAAAAGTAATTCATGAATAAAAACAATTTTGTAAAAAAGAAGCCGATTTCTCTAGATAGAAAATTTAGGAACGAGAAGATTGTAAGAGAAATTGCAGGAATTGTGCAATTTCGACTCCTTTTTGGAATCTGTCCCTTTTTTAAGACTGGGTGCGTTCACAAAAGAAAAGACGACTGCATCTCGCGTACTTTATTTTTATTAAATACTTATAAAAAATATGTGTATATAAGTTACAACATCGTATGTAAAGCGTAAATAATATTTTAGTTATGATACGAAATGAGCGACAATAAAGAGGAGAGGTTTCCTCTCATTTTTAGTAAGCCCTTGTTCCTTATATTTTTCATTAAAAAAATCCTTTTTTCCTGATAGAAACATGATAAATCGGAAAAATGTAGAATTAACTTTGAATACGTATATACATTGATTATTTTGGAATCAAAATAGTTTATGATAATCGGGAGGTTAACCACGAGAAATTTTGATGTACACCTGATTTTAGAAATTCAAAGAACTTAAAAGAACTGAAGGGAACGCTACAAAATCTGTGAATTAAAACTACTTCAAGGGAATTGAAAAGAATTCATAGAGGATAGAAGAATTCCTTTGTATATAGTTGATTTTATTTCATTTATTCAAAACAATTCAAAAGAATTCAAGGGACTTCGACAGTATTTCAGGGAATTCAAAGAATTAATAAAGGATTAAAGAATTTTTCCGTATATAGCCCACTTCATTCCCTTTACACAAAATAATTCAAGTAAACTCGAAAGAATCTAAGGGAATTTAAAAGAACTAGAATGAATTAAAGGGAATTTAAAATAATCCCAAGAAAATCAATAAAATAAAAGGAAATTTCTAAAAAGTTTAAGAAAACTCAGAACATTTTAGGGGTATTCAAAAGAACTCACGGAAATTCAGAAGAATTCAGGGGAATTCGAAACAATCCAAGAGAATTCGAAACAATCCAAGGGAATTCAAAACACTCCAAGAGAATACACAAGAGTTCAAGAGAATAAAAAGGAATTAAAAAAAAGTTCTCGAAAATTTGGAACAGTTTAGGGGAATTCAAAAAAATTTAAAAAATTCGGAATTATTTCAGACAATTTAATGAATCAATAAAAAATTAAAGGATTTTTCCGTATATAGCTTATTTTATTCCATTTATTCAGACCAGTTGGAAAAAATATAGGGAAATATGAAAGTTTTACAAGAAATTCAAGAGGATTCAAAAAAATTCAAGGAGATTCAAAAGAAACCAAGAGAGTATAAAAGAAATCAAGAAAATACAAGGGAATTTTAAAAAAGTTCAAGAAAATTCAGAACATTTGAGGGAAATTCAAAATAATTCAAGGGAAGTCAAGATTATTTCAGAAAATTCAAATAATTAATAAAGGATTAAAGGATTTTTCCGTATATAGCTTATTTGATTCCATTTATTCGAAAGAATTCTAGAAAATTCGAAAAAATCTAAGGAAATTCAAAAGAATTGGAACAAATTCAAGGGAATTCAAAATAATCCAAAGAAAATCAGAAAAATTCAAGGAAATTCAGAAGAACTCAAGAGAATTAGAAAAAATCCAAGGAAATTCAAAAGAATCCAAGAGAGTGCAAAAGAATTCAATTCAGAGCAGTTTAAGGAATTGAAAAGAATTTAAGGTAATTCGGAAGAATTTCAGGGAATTCAAAGAATTATTCAAGGAAATAAGGATTTTTCCATATATAGCTCACTTTATTCCATTTATTCAAATGAATTCTAGAATATTCGAAAAAATCGAAGGAAATTCGAAAGAATTAGTATAAATTTAAACGAATTTAAAACAATTCAAGGAAATTTAAAAGAATCCAAGAGAGTGCAAAATAATTCAAGAGAATACAAGGGAATTTAAAAAAAGTTCAAGAAAATTCAGAACAGTTTGAGGAAATTCAAAAGAATTCAAGATAATTCAGAATCAGATGTACACCCGTATTCAATAGCAGTTAACCCCTCGATTAACATACATAACTTGAAGAAAGAAAATTTTAACATTTAATGAAATTAATCTTTCGATATGGATCTTCGAAAATTGGATAGAAAATTTGATTTTTGAGGGTGTATATACATTTATATGTTATATACAATTTATCAAGAATACTAATTTTCGAATTTTTAATTGATGACTTATTCAAAAATTAATATTCTGACACTTTATTGTGCACACAGAGCGAGTTACGCAGATTTAGAGTATTTACAGGGTAGAGTATTATTGTCTCTTACCAAAAAAATTCAACTTATATTAATTATTTAACAAACATATAGCACTTCCATGTGTGTAACTTAATTTTAATAAGTACCAAATAGAAATATATTAAAATTGTTTCTAATAAATTAAATTAAATAATCGCTCTGTGTGGGATAATCGTGTAAAAAACACAAAACTTCTATTAGGAATGGCGGTCGACCATTTCGCCATCTGGTGCCAACAATAAAAACTAGAAAGAGTAGGTCGAATTTTGCAGATGGATTTGAATTTGTACATAAGTGTTTATACGATTGTTTTGTGCAGTTCAAAACAGTGACTCAATATTAAAAATAAGTCTATCTCCAAAACAAAGCGTTTTAGATGAAATTACCATCTTATACAGTTAGAATTTTTTGCAAAAAAACAAAATATATATATTTTACTGTCTTATAAGTTTCAATGCATTATAAGCCTAAATGAACCTTAATTAATGTGTGTAGCAAAAAATTTAATTCAGATTTTGCAAAGAATATAAATAACAGACGATTGGAATCGAAATACGAATACTGACCTTACTTTTAGGTTAGATTTTTTATAGTAAATATTTAACGTATAAATTAATGAAAATTTACTTTCAGCTCATGTTGGCTTTGAATTAAGTTAATGTAGGCTTATGCATAATTACTTTAAACTTGAAACAAAAATCGTAAAAATAATATGATGAACAATAAATAAATTAAAAGCATCTTCAAAATTCTACCTACTCTTCCTGGTTAAGCCACCAGGTGGCTTATCGCATTCGAACCATTCCCAATTCTTAAACCTTAACTAGATAACACGTATTGACTCGTTTGCATTTTTGTTACTTCTATTCCATAACCGTAGTTACTAAACCCTGGAATCGATATTACAGAATATTTAAGGGAATGCAGATTAGCTTGTTTTCTTATTGGACAGAAATATGACAGTCTTTTTATGAATCCTCGTTATGATTAGAAATAGTTTCCCTGTTCAATCTTTCAAATAACTTTTAAAGAAAAAAAAAGGAATAGAAAAAGAACGGAATGATTTAGTAAACGCGGCAAGGAATGTCGGACAGTCCTAAATGCAAAATTGATAAATAAATTTGACACACGATAGTATTAACTTTTCGCATTCCGATGAAAGTAGAGAGCAAAATTATAAATCTCTGAAACCGAACACCTATAAGCCCGGGTTTTCACGTGATTCTTAGGTTTTTTTTCGTACAACTAACTACAAAATTCGGAGTATGAAAAGAACTACAAAAGGTACAAATTCGTGAATTCAGGAAACACTGAGGTGTCATTCATCCCAGAGACAATTTTGCTTCATTCTTGAGTAGTAGGAGAAAATGAAGCACTTTTTGCAAGTTTTTATACCGCATCGGTACATGTTGCTTGATTTTTTACTCTCACCTTTTCCTTTGCAAAATTTCAGACCACAGGGATACCAACCAATGCAGAGTTCCAGGGAACACGTACAAGGAGCCCAAATATTGGAGGTGTCTGAGCATTTCGATATTAGGTAGGTTTTCGTGTCGTTCGAATCTGGACGGGTGGAGGAAAAACTTTGGACTGCTGCATTTAAGGCTACTTCAGATGATCCTGAAATAAAGGACCGTATTGATATTGGAATTTTGTGCGCTTCAAGATAATTAAGATAGTGATATTCTCACGGTTAAAAATTTAATTAAACAGCAGCGGTTCATGTACAGAAGAGTGGATTAAATTTTTTTTTATAAATTGAAACAGTGTTGGGTAAGTTACGTTTTTTTGAGTAACTAGTTACAATTACGTTACTGAGCGAAAAAAGGTAACTAGTTACAGTTACGTTACTTGTAACTGTAACTAGTTACAGTTACTATATAAAGTAACTTCAAGTTACCTAAAAAGATACTTTTTCACTCCCTTACTTTTATAATTTAAAAATCAAAATAACTAAGATAATAATTCATAAGAACGTAATTTAAATCTTGCATTAGTTGAAGTCCGATTTTTCAGTCACATTTTTTAACTGAACAGTTGTATTTTTAACGAAAAAATATGAAATTTTTTAACGGCAGAAATGAATTTTCAAGCCAACAGGACGAATTTTCAACAAAAAAGTTAGTTTTCAACCAAATAGATGAACTTTCTTACTAATAATATTAATTTTCAATAAAAAAGTTAATTTTCAACCAAATAGTTGAATTTTCTACCAAAATAGTTGAATTCACAGTTGAATGCAAAAAAAAACATTTTTTTTCAACAAACTAGCAGAATCATCAACGAAATCAGAATAATATTCTTTCGAAATAGTTGAATTTTCAATAACAAAAAATAGTTTTCATTTACCAAAAGAGATAAATTTTGAAACAAAAAAGCCGAATTTTTAAACCCGACAGAAAAAAATTTCCACTGAACTGTTTCATTTTCAAGCCAAGAAGACGAATTTTCTACAAAACAATTGCATTTAAAAACGAAAATATGCATTTTGAAGCAAAGTTACTTTTTAAGCAAATAAAAAAGTTGAGTTCTCAAAAAAATACATGAATTTTCAACCGAAATAGATTAATTCTCAACGAAAAATATTATAGTTGATATTATTTCATCCAAAAAGGATTTTGATTGAAATTAAACACAGATGAAGTAAAAAAAAAACGAATTTTCAACAAAATGGTTGCATTTTCAACTAAAATAAATTAGATTTTTTTACCAAAAGATATAAATTTGGAAATGAAAAAGTCAAATTTTGAACCAAGAAAGAAAGGAATGTCCACTAAATTGTTGAATTTTCAGACCAAAATAAACGAGATTTTTTTACCCAAAGATATAAATTTTGAAACGAAGCAGTCGAACTTTGAACCAACAAAAGAAAATCTCCACTAAATTGTTGAATTTTCAAACCAAAAAGACGAATTTCCTACAAAACAGTTGCATTTTAAAAACCAAAAATATGAATTTTTAACAAAAAAGTTACGTTTCAACCAAATAAAATAGTTGAATTTTCAACCAAAATCGATTAATACTCAACGAAAAATATAATAGTTGATATTATTTCAACCAAAAAAGATTTTGATTTAAATCAAACACAGTTGACTTAAAAAAAAAACAACGAATTTTCAACAAAATCGTTTAATTTTCAACCAAAATAAATTAGATTTTTTTACGAAAAAATATAAATTTGGAAACGTAAAAGTTGAATTTTGAACAAGGAAAGAAAAAAATGTACGCTAAATTGGTGAATTTTCAAACCAAAAAGACGAACTTCCTACAAGTTACTTTTCAAGAGAATAGCTGAATCGTTAACCAAAAGATATTAATTTTCTACCCATAACAGAGTCGTAAAGCTTTCTTAATAGAAGATAATATACAAAACATACAAAGTAATTACAAAGTAACTAAAATTCGGATTCCAAGTTACTACAAAAATCGTAACTAAGTTACGTTACAAGTTACTTTTTAAAAAAGTAACGAAGTGACCCTAAAAGTTACAAATAACGTAACATTACAGTAACTTATTTACTTGTAAAAAGTTACTACACAACTGTGAATTGGAAACTCCTTAAGAATAAACAAATTTTCCTTTTGGATTTCTTATAACGTGTATAAAATTCGAAATAAATCGATTAATATCTTGAGGTTGGGCGGAATCAAAATAGAATAAAAAAAAATGTTTAATTGCAGAGTTTTGGAAAAATCGTGAATGTTATTTTTGTTTCTTAATCTGCATAATATGCCTTATTTATATAATTTTTTCAGATTTTTGATTCGAGTTTATATAGGAGAAATTAAATTTTTTATATAGAGACGGGAAAATAAAAAAATCTAGAAGCTCTAAAAATAATAAATAATTTTTTTCACCATATAAAAACTTTCTTATGGTCAAAATGTACTTTCACAAAAATTAAGGAGATCAGATCGTTAAAAATGACGAGTTATTTTAAAAATTCAGCAACTCGTCATTTTTAACTATCCAATTTTCTTGAAAGTACATTTTGAATATAAGAAAGTTTTTCTGTGCTGAAAAAAATTATTTATCATTTTTAAAGCTGCTAGATTTTTTTCATTTTCATGTCTCCATAAAAAATTTAATTTCTCCTACATAAACTCAAATGAAAGATCTGAAAAAATTGTAAAAATTAAGCATATTATGCAGATTAAGAAACAAAAATAACATTCACGATGTTTAAAAAACTCTGCGATCAAAATTTGTTTTTATTCTATTTAGATTCTGCCCAACCGCAGATATTAATAATTTTATTTCAAATTTTATATACGTCACAAGGGACCAGTTTCAGTGCTAAGGCATTTTCAATTTATACATTTGTTGTCGATCCACCCTAATGTACAGGGTGTCTACTTGAATTCTGAAAAAAAAATCCCTGACAATTCCAGGTTTTTTCCAGGTATCTCAAGTTTATTCCAGGTATAATTTTTCACAGTACGGAGCTATTCAAATATTTTGCATTTTTTAAAACAATTCTTAACTTTTCAAGTCAATATATTGCGTTTTTAACAAGATAGATGAGTTCTCAACCAAATGGTTAAATGGTTGAATTTTCAACCAAAAAGATTCATTTTGTAACAAAAAAGACGATTTTTCAACAAAAAATGAATAGTTAAATTTTAGGAAAAAAACACTAATTTTCAAAAACAAATTTTTCAAACAAAGTGATGAATTTTCAACTACACTTATTATGAATCTTTAACTGAAATAGTTGAATTTTAAACCAAAAAATATGAATTTTCAACTAAAATTATGAATCTATAATTAGGAATAATTAAATTTTTAGCAAAAAGATTAATTTTCACCCAAGAAGATTAATTTCTACCAAAAAATACGAATTTTCAACTAAAAAAGACAATTTTCCAACCAAAGGTGGTATAGTTAAATTTTTAGTCAAAACAATTAGTTTTCAACCAAAATAATGAATTTCCAACTAAACTGGTGGATTTTAAACTGGAATAGTCAAATTAAAAAAAAAATGAATTTTCAACCAAGAAGATTAATTTTTCATCAAAAAAGACCAAATTTCAACAAAATAGATGAATTTTCAACGAGAGAAGATACATTTTCAAACAAAAATTAAATAAATAAACTTTTGGTTCCAAAAAAATTGCTTAGACAAGTTTTCAACCATAAATGGAAGTTAAATTTTCAGTTGAAAAAATAAATTTTAAACAAAAAAAACTATTTTCCCTGACATTTTCGAATTTTTCCAGCTATATAAAAATTCCAGGTTTTCCAGGTGAGTAGACACAATCAAGAAAAACATGTCTTTCTGGATTTCCGGGCGATTTTGGCAGAATTCCTACAAACATTTTTCTATGGTCGGGATCTAGTGATGACTCTAATAATATTGATAAGATAAACATTTTTTGACAAACCATTTATGTTGTGTTATAATTAATTGTAAGAAATAATTCTTACCAGGTCTTTGAATCCATTGTTTGAGATTTTGATTGCGAGTATAAGTTGAGTCTTGAGCATCGGCGCAAAGCACACCAACATGTTTCGATATGATTTTGGATTGTGATACGTCGAGAAATAAATCCATAGTGTAGTTGGCATGTCCCTTGTCCTCCTCTGCGACTCGAATAGTACCAGGATTTTTTTGCCGCAGCTTCGACATCGCGTCAGAGGAAATAAAGTCCGACTTATAAAAGTGATTTACAAAACACATCACCTGAAATTGATTCTGACCTCGCTCCTCTTCGCCCAATACCAGGGCTTTTATCACCTGCACTTCCTATTGAATTAAATTTTTTTGTTAATTTTATTTTATTTTCAAAGGTTCAGATACTAAATATATTGCCAAGAGCACCATGAATTAAACAAACTTTTGGACAGTTTGAAATAATGAGAAATAATGCAGAATTTTATAACACTATAATTTTATAACCCTATATCAAAACAAAGATACATTTTTTAAATTGAAATTATCATATTTAGGCGGTAATTAGTATTATTTTGTTTTTGTCGATTGAGCCAATTTGAATGTGATTTCAAAATAAATAATAAAAATAGAAATTTCAAACTTGACAATCAGTGTTGGCTATGTATGTTACTTTTTTTTTAGTAACAAGTTAGGGGCCGTACTTAAATTATGTAACGCTTTATAGGCCCTCTTCAAGATCCCCCACCCCCTGCCCTGTAACGAACTGCAACAAAATATGTTTACCCCCCCCCTCTTACTGTACGTAATTTATGGTTTCCAGAAATAATAAGATATGGGACTTGAAACTAATGGACATTTTTTATATTTAAGATGATACATGCTTTGCAGAATGAAAACTTCATTTTCAAAATTTATTGCTTTTTCCTTGACCAATTTTTTTCCCCCTGACCATTAACATTCAAATGCCAGCATTTTAATCATGTAATATTTTTAACATAAGATCTTTTATAAACCAAATAAAACAATATTTCAAATACATATTTAACAGTTATTTATTTAAAAAAAAGATTATTCTACCATAAAAGATGGCAGTTTAACCGAATACTTGAATTTTCAACAAAAGAATTAAATTTTTAACATAATACTTGAATTTTTAACATAAAAAGATGCAGTCTCAACAAAAAGTGTAATAGTAGATATTTTAACAAAAAATATGAAATTTCATGTAAAAAAAAATAATTCTAAAACCAAAAAGACGAATTTTCATAAAAATAAACATTTTCCAACCAAGAAAGAAAATAAAAGTTCACGCAGTTGAATTTTCAATTAAAAAACATCAATTTTCAACAAAATAGTTAAACTATCAACCAAAGAGATGAATTTTCAACTAAAAATATGAATCTTCAACAGAAATGAGATCTTAAGAAAGTGGCCCAACAAAAATTTTCAAACAAAGTAGTTCAATCCTCAAGTGAAGAAGATTAATTTTCAACCAAACAGTTGAATTTTTATCCAAGAAAGAAGAATTTTCAACAAAACAGTTAAATTTTTGACCAAAGAGGATGACTTTACAACAAAATTGTTGAATTTTTAACCAAACAGTTGCATTTTTATCTAATAAAGATGCAATTTCTACTCAAATAGATGAATTTTTTAAATAAAATGAAACTTTAAAAAAATAGCTTAATTTTAATCCAAACAAGATTTCAGTTGACTTTTTAACATCAAAATATGAATTTTAAGCAACAAGTGAATTTTCTAAGAAATAGTTGAATTTCCAATAAAGCAGTTGAATTTTCGAACAAAAAGGATGACTTATTAACAAAATTGTTGAATTTTCAATTGAACAGTTGCAGTCTTATCCAAAAAAATGCAATTTCTACTAAAATGGATGAACTTTCAAATTAAGAAGGCAATTTGTCAACAAACAGTTCAATTTTCATCAAAAAAATATTTCAGTTTGACTTTTCAACATCAGAATATAAGTTTTAAAAAATAAGTAAATTTTCTACGAAGATTCTTGGATTTTAAACTCAAAAAGACGATTTTTCAACAGAACAGTTGAATTTTCAACCAAAAAGGATGACTTTTCAACAAAATTGTTGAATTTATAATTAAACAGTGGCAGTATTATCCAAGAAAGATACAATTTCTACTAAAATAGACGAATTTTAAAATTAAAAAGACAAATTTTCCAAAAAAATTGTTGAATTTCCATTCAAAAAATATTTCAGTTGATTTTTCATTTTGAATTTCAAGTTAAAATCACGACTCATGCATTTAATTTGAGCATTGAATTTTCAACAAAATAGATGACTTTTTAACAAACTAGTTGGATTTTCAATCAAAAAGATGAATTTGCAACAGAAGAGTTGTATTTTCAACGAAGAAAGATTTTTCAGTCACATCGTTCAACCAAACCGTTGTATTTTTAACAAGAAAAAAAGAGATTTTTTCACCGAAAGAAATTAATTATCAAGCAAAAAAGAACACTCTTGAACAAAAAAGTTGAATTTTCAAGCTAAAAGGATGAATTTTCAACAAAATAATTACTTTTCAATCAAATAGTTGGACTTTCTACCAAAACAGTTATATTGTTAATAAAATACATGACTTTTCAACGAAATGACTGCATTTTTATACCAAAAATATTAATTTTCTACAAAAAAGTTCATTATCAAGCAACTGGTTAATTTTTCTAACATTTTTAAAACAAGAAGACGAATTTTTTAACAAAAGAGTTAAATTTCCAACGAAAAAGTTAATTTTCAACGAAATAGTTGAGTTTTCTACAACAACAAAAAAAAAAAAGAAAAAAAATTGAAATTGAAATAAAATAATTGAATTATATGCAATTGGTATTATCATCAGAAATTATTATTTTTAAAATAATTGAATTTTCAGCTAAAATTATGAATCTTCAACCAAACAACTGAATTTTTAACAAAGCACTTCAAGTTTCAACCAAGTAGTTGAATTTTCAACCAGAAAAGACAAATTTTCAAAAAAATAGCTGAACCGTCTACAAAAATTTTTTTTATCAAAAGAGATGAATTTTAAAATAAAAAATAACACTTTTCAACGAAAGAGTTGAATTTTCATCAAAAATATTCGTTATTTTTCATCAACTAGTTGAAATTTCTACCAAAATAGTTTAATTTGTAACAAAATACATGAATTTTCAAACATTATTATTATTATTATTATATCATTAGGCCGTTTCCCTTTCGGGGTAGGCGTGAATTGCTCTGTTGTAAAGTATTGATGTGTGGATGGGTATATAGGTGAAGGGTAGATAGGTATATAGGTTTAAGGTATAGATATTTTAGATTGATCTAGTCGTGTGAAAATAAGTTTACAAATAAAAAAGTGTCGGTAAGGTAGGAAGCCGGTCACGTGACCCACTCGTTACATGGTGCCAATGTGGACGTGGGTTGTTGCAAAAAGTGTCGGTAAGGTAGGAATCGGGTAAGTCTTACATGGTCTTAATGTCATTCAGAATTAAAAGAGTGTAACGGAATTTAAAACAATTCAAAATAATAAAAATAAATGCAAGCAATTGACACGAATTCCGGGAATTTAAATGAATTCGGAGAATTCAAACGAATTATGGGAATTCAAAACAACTGAAATAAATTTAAGGAAATAAAGGAAAATTCAAGGGATTCAAAATAATTTAAAAGCACTCGAAGGCATTCAGAAAATTCAAAAACAGTTTTAATGAAATTCTCGCAAAATTCAAAAGATGCAAATCTCTTAGTGTAAATGATTTCTTAAAATGGTCATCAAATCCACGAAAAAAAATTTTTCGTGTCGTTTAACTTAAATAAACACAATTAACTTCTTCCTAAATAAAAAATTATAAAATAAAAACTAATATATTTTAGACTGCGTCTAGTCGTCTCGAAAAATTTGCGAAGCTGGACAATGGGATGGACTAGTCGTCCCGATATATCAGGATGTATATTTTATGTATTTCAAATAAAATATATGAAAAAAAGAATTTTCTTTACTTTATATAATTCTTATTTTCAGGCTTTCATTCATGTGTCGACTTTTTATTCCAACTGCATACAAAAAACGATCGAGGAAAAATTTTACGATCCCCCTATCACAGGTGACTACAAATTATTATGAATTTTATTATTTTTACAGAGCAATTATTACTTTTGACTTAGGTCTCTGGAAACAAGTTTTCTATGATTTTAAGAATTCAAATAATGTTTTCAGTCATTTTCTAAGAAAGAAAAAATATTATTCTTTTATGACCAAAATTAAAGTTTAACAATAGTTTTTGTAATTGAATTTTTCCTCACTGTCGCTTCCTACCAATTTTTAAATAATGCTTGGATTTAAATCAACAATTGACAGTGGTGTAGTCCTAAAAAATGGCCAGGCGGTGGTATTTAACTTAGGAAATTGAATTCTTGAAAATTACCTGAAACTTCGAAAAATATCTGGAGATTTACCGAAAATTTCTGTAAATTTACGAGTCAAAAGAACAAAATTTTTTTTTAAGTTCTAGAAAAATTTCTCATGCCACGTTTTTCTATATCACGTTATTTTCGAGATTTTTACGAAAGTATGTATAAAATCCTTGAAGATTAAGTTTTTTCTTAGTAATACAATTTTTTGTTGTGATGAAAACCCAAGAAGGACTTAATTTAATAGTCTTAACAACGTTTTGGTGGAAAAGAATGAAGTAAGTTAGAAAAAATGGAGAGTATTGAGTTTATTTCAAAAATTCCGACTTCAGAGGAAATAGTTTGATGTAAAAGTTGTTGAAACTATTAAATCATGTTCTTCCTTGATTTTATGACGCCATAAAATATATTTTTGAGAAAAAATAAATTACAAAGGACATTTTTCTAGAACTTTGTTAGAAAAACTATTTTATTTGTTTAACTTTTTTCATATCTTGTGCCGTTTTGGCAAAAAAATGTGAATTTTCGTTTGTCGGAAAAAATTCTCCCTTCTCTCCAAAGCGCGAGCACAGGGCAGAATATGATGAAATCTAATTTTTACATTAGGATGAATCTTAAAACATTAAAGAGAAAAAAGAACGGTGGAATGTTCAATAAATTTACTCTGAATATTTTTAGAAAAAACGTCCCCATTTTGTCACTTTTGGACTTGTTTTTAAATTTTCCAGTAAATTTCGAAAGAGGACGAGAATTTATATCAAAATCGGAAAGAACAAGATAAATATCTACATTTTATTCAAAATATATCATATTTTTAACAAAAGCTTGGACCATTTGTTGATAATCGGGTTATTTCTCCCGAAAAAAACATTCCGCTACAACTCTACTGTTTCCCGTTTAGAAAAGAAACATTTTTTAATTGTTTAAAAGTTTTGAGCAATAAAATAAATTACTTTCGAAATTTAAAACAGTAAAGTTGTAGAGAAGATTTTCGGCAAAAAACAAGTTATCAAATATTAACATTAAACCATGTTTTAAAAAATGATAAGAGGCGATAGTAAGATAAAATTCAATTGCAGAAAAATATTATTTGAAAAGCGTTTTTTTTTTAAGTTTCAAATTTTTTTCTTTGACAATAATTTTGTTTATTTGAAAAATCACCACCAGCAATATTATTTCAATACTTGAAATCACAGAAAAACTATTTTTTTAAAGATCTGTTTTTTGGCACAACTATCTGAAATACAAAAACCACTGGAAAAATGTTGAAATTGTCAAGTTATCAAGTATAATCTTATTAATAAAATTACATAAATCGATTTTTATTGATTTGAAACTTATAATTTATAATCAAGGAAAAAATATATATTAAACTCACACGCTTAATAATATAAACGTAAACACCTGAATTTTAAGTTTGATATTTTGTTGAAAAACAATTCGAAAGTAACAATGAAGGAAATTAAAAGTTTTACGAGCTTAGTATTTCTTCGACAGGGGACAACATCTTAAACTTGGTGCAATGTATCGATGAAGAGAAACTCAGTTCCATTACTGATCTTTTAATGGGAGATTTTCCTAATACTTATACCTATACGAAAGCAATCGCTGAACAAGTAGTGCAACAATACGCAAAGGATCTTCCAACAGGCATTTTTAGACCTGCTATAGGTATTTAAAACTTCCTTCATTTATAATAATTTTTTTTCTCAATCAAATACATTTTTCATTTAAAAAATACTTGAATTTAAAAAACATGCAGGCTTGTCCTGTTTGAAAAATCTGACCCTAAATCAGACCGTATATTCGATCGTACTTAGGGTCTAATTTAGGATCGGTTTGACGGTTTGATTTCGGTTTCAAAAGAGCCTAAAATCTTTTTTTTAACTTAAGCCTGATATGGATACTACTTTGATTCTATTTTATAGAATATTTCACACATTTATTCTACCTAAAAATCAAAGCCCGTTATCCAACACAATTTTCTTTTATTATTCATTACAACAAAATAATTAAAATATTAATTGCTGGAAACATTTTCTGTTCTGAATTCACGATAAATGAATGTCAGTTAATTGAAAATATACACGATATTTTGAAAATAACAGGATGGGAAATTGGAAAAAGCTTTTAGATTATTTAAATAAATAATTCGCTGTATTTTATGAATTTCAGTGTTGTCCACGTATCAGGAACCTGTGCCTGGATGGGTCGATAATATTTTTGGACCCACTGGTGCAGTTGTAGCTGGCGGTGCTGGTTTATTAAGAGTCGTACAAGCCGATAAGTCCATTAGCGCAGAATTGGTTCCGGCAGATTTTACCGTGAATGCACTTATTGCATCTGGCTGGGATGTTGCAAATAAAAAGTATAAATGGAAATTTTTCCAAATGACTTTTAAAAAAATTTTAATTCAAGGGTCTCCCAAGGGGCCTTTATACACAACCACGTATTAAATTTCCAAGAGAGTTACAAAAAATTCCACTTTTTTAAATAAGATTTTAAAATTCAAATAAATTCAGAGGAGGCACTGTTGGAAAAACGATTTTATAAATCTAATAGGGATGGAGAGCAAAATTATGGTAATATTACTAACAATTGGCTGTCTTATAATAAAAGACATGCCAGTCAACATTTTAGTAGAAAAAGAATGATAAGGATGTAAAAAATATATTAATATGAAAGAATAATACACCAAACTCTCGGTTTCAGTACCTCCTGTTTCCGCCTTCGTAGAACTGCTGTCTCAGGCGAGTGAACGGTGCGACGTTTTTCGCAACCTCTCGCCAACGGTTGTTTACGTTCGGATCCCCCCGATTAGGAGCCGAAGAGAACCCTCGACACTGGACTGAAACCGAGAGTTTAGTGTACAATTATTTGAAAAATGTTTTAGGAAAAAATCAAAAGAATTTTATAAACAATAAAAAGGTGGTTTACGAATGTTAAGAGTCACCTGGTTGTGTAGGAACACCCTTTATTTGTTTACATCACGTATTAATTATTTATGATACTCTTTGTAGCTAAATTGCAATATAAATATTTAAGTAAGTTAATAAATCCATGAGTAAATTATTGAATTGATAATTCTCTTTTCAGAAATGAAAATGACGATCCACTTATTTACAACTACTGCTCGTCTTGGAATAGTTCCATTCGTTTTGAACAATATTGGAACTTAGCTTTAAAGTATGGAAAGCAAATACCAAGTGCAAAGAGTGTATGGTGCTACAGTATAACAGTTGTAAGAAATTATTACTTGTATTATATTTTATGCTTATTTTTGCACGTTTTACCGGCCTTACTAATTGATGTTGGATTTTCCATCACTGGGAGAAAAACCAAGTAAGAAACTAATTTATATTTATATTTATATTTTGTATGAGAAATCTTTCATTGAGTTTTGGTTTGAATTAGATAACACTTAATTAAGATTTTAAAAAAATTAGTTTGGTGCCTATAATATTAAATAAATGTTTACTATCATAATGATTTAATAATACTGATCTCAAAACTATTTCTCCTCAGAGCAATCCATATTTACAAGAAGATTCACAAATTCTCAGCAGCGACATCCTATTTTGGATTGAACGAATGGAATTCCAAACTTGATAGAACTAAATCGCTCTGGAAAAGGATATCGTCTGATGATAAGAAACTTTTTCCATTTTCAATGGACAATTTTGATTGGGAGGACTACATGAAACATTACATCGAGGGTTTGAGATTTAACATTTTTAAGGACACCCCTGACACAATTCCTGCAGCTAAAAAACGTATGTCTAAGTAAGTGCTTGAAAATAAAATAATTAAAAATAACAATAAAAATATAACCTCTGATGTTTCTAAAAATATAAATTTTTTGCAGCATCGTCCTTACCCACAAAATTATAAAATACATATTTCTGTTGCTTGGAGTCTGCGCGTCCTACATTATAATCTCTTTTATTTTGTCTCTTGGATGGAAAAACGAATTTACGTTTGTCAACGAGAAGTTCATTGAAAGATAAAAAAAGAATTGTTATTTGCGCTATACGTATTGCTTGTTGAACGAACGTTAAATAACTTTCAATTATAAAAAAGTACAAATTTTGACAGGATTGATTATATTCTCATACTTATACCTATGTGATATCAATTTGCCATGAACCTATTATATTTAATTTTATAGTTTCAAATACAAATATATAGAATATTCGTTTGTAAATATGAATACCAACACGCAATGAGTATAAAATGTTACTTTTGCTATATTAATTAATTTTAAGTAATGACTTTATGTTTATGTTATGATATATGAATAGTTTAACGTATTTCGTATATTCGAAAATTTTTTTTTTGAATTAATGTAGAATGTAATTTAATTTTAATTTTCGAAACAACAACTATAAAAATGTGAATACAAAATTTTTTGCGTAATCCTTAAAACATTTGAACTTCTCCAAATTATAAAAAATAAAACCTGAACTCTTCGGAATGGTAAAATTTTCAGATAGTAAAATATTGAAATTGTAAGAATTCCAATTTTGATCTACTCGAAATTATTTTGTTCAATAAAAAGAACAAAGAGAAAGAAAATTGTCTATGATTTAACTTTTATGAGTTATTAATTTTATTTGAATGAAAATTAAGTAAGTAATTGTAGTTAGAACTTTGGCCTTGTATTTGAGGATCATAAAATTTTTGGTATTCAGCTTATCGAGTTATTAATGTACGGTATCTTTTGACCAGAAATGCCTCTTCTTTAAACTTTCAAGTTACGAAATGATATATCCAAACATCTGTCGAGTGTGCCTGCGGGTACGATGTCTATCTTTATCGCATTAGTGTAGAAATCTATCTTTCTCTATTAGCAATATTGTATAACGTCTAGTCGAAGTAACGACTATTATGCAAGTGGATAGTTTTGAAAATTTAGGCCAAGCATCTACTATTAGCATCAGTAAGATTAATAAGATATTCTATCGTTTTTTAAAATATATAAATAGATTATCAACGAGTGTATTTTAATTTTTAATAAAATCTATTTTTATTTTAAATGTGATATTAAATTTTCTTCTATCATTCCTAATGCTATCCTTATATTTCTAATGTTTTATTCATTTGATTATCTAAGAATACAGAATTTAAAATTTGGTGATATATGCAACATTCCAAGTTGAATAAACCTTTCCAAATAAGAAAAAAATGGGGGAATTCTAAAATTGAAAATTTTAAGAATTTAGATAGATTCAAATAAAACAGATAATAAAAAAAACTATAATGATGTTTACAGAACTTGAATTGTAAAAAAAAACGCGGTAGAGCTGTAGAGAATGTTTCCCAACAAAAATAAGCCATCAGTTATTCAAATTCAACCATTTCTCAAAAATTGGTAAGAAGAGATATTAAGAAATAATTCAATTACAAAACATATTGTTAAAATTATTGTTGTTAGTGAGTTTTTAAACTTTATTCATAAAAAATGTTTTTTATTCGAAATTAAACCAACAGTAATATTATTTTCAATCTTAAAATTATTTAAAGAAAACTATTTTTATAAGAGATCTGATTTTCAGCACGACAAACCAGAAAAAAACATCGATTCAATGGAAATGATTTGAATCGGAGAATTTAAGAAAGCCGATTCACGCGAATTGGAGTCTATCGGTTTGTGAATTTTGAATCGGTCTCATTCATTTAATCATTTCAATCGGTCAGCAAATTTCGTCGAAATATTTTTCTTTTTTTTTTAATCAGAACAATCAGAACGAGATTTGCTGGTTGAGTTTCTCATATTTCAGACAACTTAGCCAGTAAATGTCATCCTGATTTTAAAAAACTTTAAAATAATTCAACTAGATTTGCCTGAATTGGTGGTGATTGTTAGGTGGTCGACTGAAATTAAGAAAATTCGCGTGAATCCGCATAATTTTCATTCAGTCGATTCCTTTTTTTTCTGGGAACTATCTTAAGTTTAGATTTGATTTTTAGTCCAAAACAATTGCTATTTCCCAGTGAAACTTTGAGAAATAATAAAGGATATACAAAGGAATGTAGATTCAATATGTCCTTTGTTTTAAGGGCATGTAAAACTTATGCGATTCCTACTTTACCAACATTTATTTGGAGATACCTTTGTCCACACGAAATGAGTCATTGAGTTACAAATTTTGAAAATTAAATTATAGGCATTAAGGAACCTTTGTGTGGTCCTAAATTTTTAGAATTACAGACAAAATATTCATGAAAAATTGTGTATATTATTCCAAAAAGTAAGTACACCATTACCTTTGTTTATTCAACATTCTTTGCAAGTCCTCGATTGATTCTGCTTTGTCATCTGCGAAAGCCAATCCACGCACCTTCACTTTTTCGAGATCTACACCTTCTTCGTCGAAGAGGGCCATTATTTGACGCTTATCCATAAATATGATAAATAACCATAAGGACATAACGCATCCTTGTTTTACACCTTACACAATATCGAAACAGTCACTCAGTTTCCCATTTACCCTTACACTCGCCCTTGTCAAATGATTTTTCTAGGTCAAGAAATGCACAGAAAACTTTCTTTCCTACTCTTAAGCTTTTTTCTGTGACCTGTCTTAAGCTAAATATCTGATCTGTTCATGATCTTCCTGGCATAAATCCACTTTGGACTTCCCATATCCTTTCTTCTGTAATTTCCATTACCCTACGAATAAGTATTTTTGAATATATTTTACTTACGGTACTTAGTAAGCTGATACCTCTGTAATTATTGCAGTTGTTTTTATCTCCCTTTCTTTTGGAAATGGGTACGATAATCGCGTTTGATCGAGATAAAATATTGGCTCATCGAAATTCGGTGAATGGAAAAAATGGAAATGTAGGCTATGTTTTCCGAAATTTGGTGAGAGTAGAACAAACAATTTCAGTCATCCTAGATAATTCGTACATTATTGCAAATAATCAGTGACCGGCCCTGATCAACTCTCTGTCTCGTTTGCAGCATTCTGTAGAAC
This sequence comes from Andricus grossulariae, assembly GCA_011634705.1. Classification (NCBI taxonomy): domain Eukaryota; kingdom Metazoa; phylum Arthropoda; class Insecta; order Hymenoptera; family Cynipidae; genus Andricus; species Andricus grossulariae. The sequence continues at coordinate 217,659,173 of JAABKJ010007545.1, read as the reverse complement.
TCTTTGAATTCCATTAAAATATTTTGAATTATTCTAAAATCTTTAGGATTCACGTTGAATTATTTTAAATTTCATCAAGTCTTTTGAATTCTGCAGAATTCTCTCAAACTCTCAAACTTCTCATGTTATCTTTTGAATTATTTTAAAGATTTTAAAGAATCCTCTTGAAGTGTGTAGGATATTACTTGATTTATTTTTGTTTTTCTAAATTCTTCTCATACCATGCAATTGTTTTTAACTATTTCTATTTTAGGGAAATTTCAAAGAAGTTTTGAAAATTTGAAAGATTTCAATTGAATTCAAAGACTTTAGCAGAATGCAAAAAACGAGTTTATCTTCATTCAGTAGTAGCACAGAAAAAACAGAATGTAATCTTTACAGCGATTTCAGAGTAATTTTTACCTGCAAGAAAAATTAACTTCTGGTTTTAAGATTTACCCACCACATGGGAAATGGTTACCATGTCAACTACATTGGATCTTGCTTTGTTTTGATGCGAAAAAATTCAACTTTATCTATTGAAAATTACCTGCAACAAAAATTCACTTCTGTTTCTTCTGTGAGTCTACCACGAACCAAAGTTGATGAATTTAAAAATATTTGAAAAGAATTTCATGTTTTCACAAAAATTCAGAAAAACAAAAATAAACCAAGTTATAATGTACGAATATACGAATGTACGAATTATCTAGGCTTATTGAAATTGTTTGTTCTACTCTCACAAAATTTCGGAAAACATAGCCTACATTTCCCTTTTTTCCATGCACCGAATTTCGATGAGCAAATATTTTATCTCGATAATGTTTAAATAAAGGAATTGATTTTTTGCTAAGTTATTTTATGGTTCATAAAAATTGAGCCCATCCGATTTAAACAGAAAAACAAATTCGTAATCGTATTTTTTTTACTGCTCGAAGCAAGGTGAAGTTACCGCTCTAAATATGCACCGGACCCAAAAATTTTGGGACTTTTAGTCCGACATAAACAGCCAAAACGCATTCTGGCCATTGCAGAAATCGTTTTTTCTTCTGAACTTGCTGAAATTATATTGCCAATTATGTTTTTCGGAAAAAATTGCCATTTATCAATATTTGTATATTTTGTAAACAAATTAGATAAACAGATACACATTTTGGGCGTTTTTGAGCGAAAAGAAATCGTTTTTTTCTTCTGAGCTTGCTGGAATTAGATTGCCAATGATGCTTTGAAAAAATGCCACTCATCAATGTTTGTTTATTTCATAAACAAATTATATAAACAAATACACATTATCGGCGTTTTTCAAGGAAAATAAATCGTTTCTTCCTCTGATCTTGCTGAAATTATATGGCCAATTATGTTTAAAAAAAAAAATGTTGCCACTCATCAATAATATATTTCGTTATTTTATCGACAAATTATATAAACAAATGCACATTTTGGGCGTTTTTATCAGAAAAAAATCATTTTTTCTTCGAAATTGGCTGGAATCGTATTGCCAGCGATATTAAAAAAATTGTCACTGATGAATATTTTTTAATTTCATAAACAAATTATACAAACAAATGCACATTTTGGACGTTTTTCAGCAAGAAGAAATAGTTTTTTCTTCCGACCTTGCTCGAATTATATAGCCAATGATGTTTTAAAAAAAAATGCCACTCATCAATATTTGTTCATGTAATAAACAAAGTATATAGACAAATGCACATTTTAGGCGTTTTTCAACGTTAAAAAAAAAATCGTTTTTCCGTCTGATTTTGCTGAAATTATATAGCCAATTATGTTTAAAAAAAAAGTGCCAATCATCAATATTTGTTTATTTTATGAGCAAATTATATAAACAAATACACATTTTGGTTATTTTTAAGCGAAAAAAAAATAGTTTTTTTCCTCTGATCTTGCTGAAATTATATTGCCAATTATGTTTTTTGAAAAAATGTGCACATTTTGGGCGTTTTTATCAGAAAAAATTATTTTGTTTTGGTGACCTTGCCGGAATCATATTGCGAATTATGTGTTTGGAAAAAATTTGGCCACTTATTAATATTTGTATATTTATTAAACAAATTATATAAACAAATGTACATTTTGGACGTTTTTAAGCGAAAAGAAATAGTTTATTCTTCTGCCCTTGCTGAAATTATATTGACAATTATGTTTTTTGAAAAAATGTGCCACTCATCAATATTTCTTTGTTTTATAAACAAACGATATAAAAAAATGTATATTTTGGGCGTTTTTAAGCGAAAAGAAATAGCTTTTTCCTCTCATCTTGCTGAAATTATATTGCCAACAATGTTTTTGCAAAAAATGTGCCGTCCATTAATATTTGTTTATTTTATTCACAAATGAAATAAACAAATGCACATTTTGGGCGCTTTTATCAGAAAAGATCATTTTGTTTTAGTGGACTTGCTGGAATCATATTGCGAATGATGTGTTTGGAAACAATTTTGCCACTTATCAATATTTGTTCATTTTCTAAACAAATTATATAAACAAATGTACATTTTGGGCGTTTTTATGCGAAAAGAAATCGTTTATTCTTCTCACCCTGCTGAAATTATATTGCCAATTATGTTTTTTGAAAAAATGTGCCACTCATCAGTATTTGTTTGTTTTATAATCAAATTATACAAACAAATGTACATTTTGGGCGTTTTTAAGCGAAAATAAATAGCTTTTTCCTCTCATCTTGCTCAAATTATATTGCCAACAATGTTTTTGCAAAAAATGTGCCGTCCATTAATATTTGTTTATTTTATTAACAAATGATATAAACAAATGCACATTTTGGGCGTTTTTATCAGAAAAAATCATTTTGTTTTGGTGGACTTGCTGGAATCATATTGCGAATGATGTGTTTAAAAAAAAATGTTGCCATTTATCAATATTTGTTCATTTTCTAAACAAATTATATAAACAAATGTACATTTCGGGCGTTTTTAGGCGAAAAGAAATCGTTTATTCTTCTGACCTTGCTGAAATTATATTGCCAATTATGTTTCTAAAAAAAATGTGCCACTCATCAATATTTGTTTCTTTTATAAAAAAATGATATAAGCAAATGTACATTTTGGTCGTTTTTAAGCGAAAAGAAACCGTTTTTTCCTCTGATCTTGCTGAAATTATATTGCTAATTAGGTTTTCTTCAAAAATGTGCCACTCATCAATATTTTTTTTTTCATAAACAAACACATTTTGGGCGTTGTTATTAGAAAAAAAAACTTTTTTCTACTAACCCTGCTGAAATGATATTGCCAATGATGTTTGAACAAAAAATTGCCACTTATCAATATTTTTTTATTTTCTAAACAAATTATATAAACAAATGCACATTTTGGGCGTTTTCAGCGAAAATAAATCGTTTTTTCTTCTGACCTTACTGGAATTATATAGCCAGTGATGTCTTTTCAAAAAAAAATTCCACGCCCCGATACTTGTTTATTTTATGAACAAATTATATAAACAAATGCACATTTTGTGCGTTTTCATCAGAAAAAACTCATTTTTTCTTCTGACCTTGCTGAAATTATATTGCGAATTATGTTTTTTGAAAAAATTTGCCACTCATGAATATTTGTTTGTTTTCTAAACAAATTATATAAACAAATGCACATTTTGTACGGTTTTGAGCGAAAAGAAATCGTTTTTTCTCCTAACCTTCCGGAAATTATATTGCTCATTAAGTTTTTCTTTAAATGTGCCACTCATCAATATTTATTTTTGTCATAAACAAATGATATAAATAAATGCACGTTTTGGGCGTTGTTCTCAGAAAAAAATCATGTTTTCTTCTAACCTTGCTGAAATGATATTGCCAATTATGTTCAAACGAAAAATTGCCACTCATCAATATTTGTTTATTTTCTAAACAAATTATATAAACAAATGTACATTTTGGACGCTTTCAGCGAAAAGAAATCGTTTTTTTTCTGACCTTGCTGGAACTATATAGCCAGTGATGTCTTTTCAAACAAAAATTTGCCACCCCTCGATACTTGTTTATTTTATGAGCAAATTATATAAAAAAATGCACATTTTGGGGGTTTTTATCAGAAAAAACTCATTTTGTCTTCTAACCTTCCGGAAATTATATTGCTCATTAGGTTTTTTTTAATGTGCCACTCATCAATATTTTTTTTATTTTTCATAAACAAATGATATAAATGAATGCGCGTTTTGGGCGTTCTTCTCAGAAAAAAATCATGTTTTCTTTTAACCTTGCTGAAATGATATTGCCAATGATGTTTAAAAAAAATTGCCACTCACCAATATTTGTTTATTTTCTAAACAAATTATATAAACAGATATACATTTTGGGCGTTTTTAAGCGAAAAGAAGTCGTTTATTCTTCTGACCTTGCTGAAGTTATATTGCGAATGATGTTTTAAAAGAAAATTTTGCCACTCATCAATATTTGTTTATTTTCTGAACAAATTAAATAAACAAATGTACATTTTGGGCTCTTTTAAGCGAAAAGACATCGTTTATTCTTCTAACCTTGTTGAAATTATTTTGCGAATTATGATTTTTAAACAAATGTGCCACTCATCAATATTTGTTTCTTTTATAAACAAATGATATAAAGAAATGCACATTTTGGGCGTTTTTATCAGAATGAATCTTTATTTCTGGTGGCCTTGCTAAAATTATATTGCGAATGTTTAAAAAAAAAAATTCGCCACTCATCAATATTTGTTTATTTTCTAAACAAATTATATAAACTAATGTAAATTTTGGGCGTTTTTAAGCGAAAAAAAATCGTTTTTTCTTCTGACTTTGCTCGAAATATATAGCCAGTGATGTCTTTTCAGACAAAATTTGCCACTCATCAATACTCGTTTATTTTATTAACAAATTATACAAACAGATGCACATTTTGGGGGCTTTTAAGCGAAAAGAAATCGCTTTTTTATCTGATCTCGCTGAAATTATATTGCCAATTATGTTTTTTTTTAAATGTGCCATTTATCAATATTTGTTCATTGTATAAACAAATACACATTTTCGGCCTTGTTATCGAAAAAAAATCATTTTGTCTTCTAACCTTGCTGAAATTATATTGCCAATTATGCTTTTTTTTTAATGTGCCACTCATCAATATTGGTTTCCTTTATAAACAAATGATATAAACAAATGCACGTTTTGGGCGTTGTTATCAGAAAAAGAATCATTTTTTCTTCTAACCTTGCTGAAATGATATTGCCAATGATGCACACAAAAAAATTACCACTCATCAATATTTGTTTATTTTCTCAACAAATTATATAAACAAATGTACAATTTTGGGCGTTTTTAAGCGAAAAAAAAATCGTTTATTCTTCTGACCTTGCTGAAATTATATTGCCAATTATGTTTTGAAAAAAAAAATTTTCCACTTGTCAATATTTGTTTCTTTTATAAACAAATTATATAAACAAATACGCGATTTGGGCACTACTATAAAAAAAATCATTTTGTCTTCAAAATTGGCTGGCATTGTGTTGCCAATGAGGTTGAAAAAAATTGCCACTCATGAATATTTGTTAATTTCATAAACAAATTATATAAACAAATGAACATTTCGGACGTTTTTCAGCGAAAAGAAATTTTTTCTGCTTCTGACCTTTCTGTAATTGTATTGTATTGCATTGTATTTTATTACTCTCCCTTTTACGGGTTTGAGGGCTCCGTTTCCTTTACATCTTTTACAATTTCACTTAACCAGCCGATTTTCTTTTTTTACATTCTAAATCGCATTTCTAAAAAAAAAACAATTCCTTCTCATATGAAAAGAATATAAAGCTTTAGTCAAAGTAGGCGCCGAGCGCCTACAATAAGGAAGGGTTTCGTAACCTATTAAAAAGTTAATTTAGGTCTTAACAGAATCTTGAAACAAAATATTTTTCAATTTTGTAACAAAAAATTTGTTGACAAAAAATTTAAAAAAAAAACAAATTTTAACGAAAATTTTGTTTGAACAATTTTTTTAAAATTATTTTCCCCGCAAAAAAATTAGTTAAGTCGTTGAAACCTCAGCATAAACTGTCCCTCCTCTAAATTATCTACTTTCCCCTCCCCGCACTTACCCTCCTTGGAAAAAAGTACGACGGGCGGATGTACGGACACCCGATCAAAACTATAAGGATTTCAGCCCAGGGCTACGAAACCCTAAAAACGAAAAAAAAAAATTATGAAAGCGTCATTTAAGTGAAACAAAATGTCTAAAAATGTTTATTTAGGAACGCATTGAATTAGTTAATAATTATGCAATTATCAACTTAGTATTAAAGGTATTTATCAATCTTTTGAGAGTTTGTAGTTATTTAGATTTGAATTTGCCGCGCTCATCTCGAATGTATTCGATTAGACTTCCCTTCGATTATCTGGCTACGAACGGACGGAAGGAGGCTCACGTTGTAAAAGTGACGAATAGTAAGCGGATAAACCAGTATACTTATTGTGGATAAATCGCTTAAAATTAATCTCAATTTTCCTCGTTAATCACTTTTTCAATATGAGAGACGGACTAGCATGTTTTTAAGGAACCTGTAAGTCAAGCTGAGTTTTTAGAACGGGGTGAGGTCAAAGATTGGTGAGGTGTTCAGTGTTCATTTTAGCTCTCTATAAGATTTCGGACAGTGACCTTGGAGATAGTGTCGCCATTTTGAATATATATATTGAAAATCTCAAATAGATTGAGAATTGGGACCAATTGTACAAACAAATCTCATTCTTCTTTTTTTATGCTATTATGAATAATAGGAGACGAGTGCATGTCGAAAACACGCGGGTTTGAATGGTCGAAGCCGTTCAGGGAGGGGCGTGAATCGGTATATGACGATCCGCGTGAAGGAGCTCCCGTCACCTCTCGTACCGACGCGAATTTCGAACGTCTGCGCGCGCTAATCACGTCTGACTGGCGCCTAAACATTCGTGCGTTATCTGACGAGTTAAACATCAACAAAGAAACCGTTCGCAAGATGTTACACGAGAATTTGAACATGCGAAAGATTTGCGCAAAGATGGTGCCGAAACTTCTCACCAATGAACAGAAGGACATGCGAAAATCGATCTGCGAGGATGTGTTGTCCCGCATTCAGAGCGACGACAGAGAGTGGATGAGTCAGCTAGTCACTGGAGATGAGAGCTGGATATTTGAATATGACCCTGAGACCCGTAAACAAAGTCAGCAGTGGGTGGAAATGGATGGGGAGTGGCCAACGAAAGCGAGGATGTCCAAGTCGCCACTGAAGGCAATGTTGATCGTTTTTTTTCGATATCCGCGACATCGTTCATCGTGAATACCTTCCTGCCGGCCGGACAGTGACTGGAAAGTTCTACGTTGGCGTGCTGAAAGGGCTGCGGGCACGCATTTTCCGTGTGCGGACCGAACTCGCCGAGAAAGGCTGGATCTTGCACCACGTCAACGCGCCGGCCCATTCTTCGTTCATTGTGCAAGAGTTTTTGGCGAAAAAAAGGCATTCCAACGTTGCCACACCCACCCTATAGCCCCGATATCGCCCCCTGCGACTTCTGCTTATTCCCCAAGATGAAATCGCACCTCAAGGGAATTCATCATGGTGGCGAACAGGAGGTCCAGGAAGCTGTAACCGCGGTGCTGAACGGGTTAGCTTCGGAGGATTACCAAGGGTGTTTCCAATCGTGGGAGCAACGTTGGAATCGTTGTGTAGAATTAGGGGGAGACTATTGTGAAGGTCCATAATAACATTTTGCTTGCGTTTTATAGAAAAATTCCCGAAACTTATTTGCCACACCGTTATTTATATTAATACCTTCACTAATTTTCAATTCTATATCCTGTAATAATTTCAGTTTATCCTACATATTTTTTATTATGATTTCACCATAATTTGCTTCATTTGCAGAGGTGAAAAAGCAATTGGGTCCTGTTGTGACAAGCGAGAACTCATCCAAAATATCGTTGTCGGATATTAACACTCAAGGCATCAATAAGTTTCCCAAACATCATTCTTTGATTAATAGATCTTCTGAAAGTTCTAAACAACTGCGTAAGGTATTCATTTTTTTTAAATTAATTAGTCAATTGAAAATTTTTGATTCGTATATCTGAAAGAAACTATAGCAACTTCACAATACATACCTAAAAAGATTGAACTTTTTTAATCAACGTTTTATCTTCTTTGTTTGGATGAGCTGATAAAAAAAGTTAAAGGTCTAAGAGCAGATGTCAAAGAAATTGGGGCTAGGCAAATGACTAATGACGATGTTCGAGTCTTTAGCGCATGTAATTTATGCTGAAAAGAAATCATTTGCGGTAGAATACAATTTTAATGTGTCGTTCAAAACGTTGGAAGCATTTGAAGAATTCGATAATAAAATTAAAACTGACGAAGAATGCTGCAAAAGCTTTGTAAGCTTACCTTGTTATAATCTAATTATTGTTACATTGCATTCAATTTTTTCATACACCACAAGTTTCACTGTTCTTGATACAAATATTTACAGAAGGTTTCACTGCTTTTACTCTACGATAAGGATAATTTCATCCGAAAGTCTGTTAGCTCGATGATCAAGAAATATTTGTTGAGAGACCTTGCGATGCAGTTTACAGCCATAAAAAAAGTTCCAACGAAAGAACTTTTTAAAGAGTACCACATGTGCTCTTGTATCACGGGTAAGGAAATTAAGAATACGTATTTAATTTTATTCTGCCAATAATAATATTTTTCCTTTGCAAATCATTCATAAAAATTCTTCGCCGGTTTGATTTCTGAAAGATGCAATATATCCGAGGACGATACACTGCTGCACATCGGCTCTGTATTCAACAATGCAAAAGATTGGGGTGGAAATAGAAAGTATAGGACAAACCTCTGACACGCTTCATATTTTTTCAAAATATTTTTATGAAAAGTGATAATAATTGTTTTAAAAGATTTAAATAATAAAGTTTAACATTATTAATTAATTGTTTACTTTTTTCTTGAATAAATTATATTTTAATGATATTTTTATAAATAAAGATTAAAAGGGACCTGGTCAGGGCGAGATCGGGCCTTCCTTATGGATACCCCAGTCTGGCCCTGATCGGACTAGGCGTTTCATTTCGAGTCTGGCCCTGACTGGGATGCCCGATCAGGGCCAGATTCTGCCCTGTTTTTGGTTTCTAGAAGGACTGAAATTGAAGCCTGATGCATGTATTACGTATCCGAAAATGACCTTCTATTTTTCCGTTTTCGCACATGTGCAGTGTGATTTTTTCATTTTTTATGTGATATTAAAATTTAATCTTGAATATATCCGAAAATACTGATGCTACGAAAAAAATCAGGTTAGTTTCAGAATCCGCGCTTCAAAATACATAAAGAAATATCATAGAAATCTAATAAACACGTATTTAGGAAAATTTCGCAACTCACTGTTATCCTTTAATTATAATAATATTATTAAAATTTATTCGCATTTTATTAATAACCACACGGAGAAACTTTTAGTTTTAAAATTTAATATTATAATATTTACTTTTATAATAAGACAATAGCAAACCAAGATATAGTGTCACTATTTCAAGAATTGCTATTGTGAATATTATGCTGTAAAATTACTATGTTTATTGCAATATGATATTAAACGATTATATAATTGTACTTATACCAAAAGAAAATTTCTATAATCCCTAGTAAAGACTTTGAAGTTTACAAAACACAATAGGAAAGACATTCCTCCTACGTTCATTCTGCAAGAAAAAGAAAAATAAATTCGCATTTACTGTTTATAAATTTTATACATTCAACATACAATTAGGTATTAATATTATATTCAAAGCGCTGATACAGACAGTCAGCAGAACGGAGACTTTTTCCTGTGATAAAACAAATTATGATATAAATTTTATTATTTAATCTGTGAATATCACTTTTTCCTAACTTCACTTTTCTATAAAAAATATTAGTCTTTCCAACTCTAAATGGCAATTATCAAGTTTGTAGTACGTTCATAATTGATATGAAAAAAATATTTTTTCGTATTGCTGTGGCAATTATTGCATTCCAATGTTAAAACAGTGTGATATATAGGCGTCATGATTTATATGGAAGATTGTCAAAATGAGCTGCAAATTCAAATTCAGTTATGAGCATTATTTAAAGTTAGTAAATAAATCTTTGTAGGTCAAAAATTAAACTATTTTGTTGAAAATATGATTTATTTTTGTGAATTCAAGTATTTTCTGCAAAACTCATCTCTTTTGGTCAATTCAACCGTTTTGTTGAACATTCGTCTATTTGGATAGGAAATTCGTCATTTTGGTTTGAAAATTTAACTGTTTTGTTGAGAATTCATCCTTTTGGATTGAAAATTCATCATTTATGGTAGAAAACGAAACTTTTTTGGTTGAAATAAAGAAATAAAATTTTTTTAAATCTGAATCTCTAATTATTTTATTCTGCTTTTAGAAAATTGTATGTTAATAGTGGGACAGAGAATTTTTTTAGTGATTTTTTGTGTCCACCCTGGGTGCAATAAAATTCAAAAAAGTTTGATATAATCCTAAGGAATGCAATAGAATTTAAGGACCAAAAATCTCACTTGTGCTGAAAACGATGCAAGATATGAATAGTAGTTGAAAATTGTTGTCCTTCCTGAAATTTTTAATAAATTATACTCTCACAAGATTTATATCTTGTATATTTTAGAAAAAAGTCTAAAGTTAAAAGTAGCTGGTAAGCTAGATTTTATTTTTCTAGTTCTTTCTAAGATGTCCTTTGGTTCCTTCATATAGATAAGAAATTATTTGAATGATCCATCTGTACTAAAATTATATTTATTATCATGAATTCCTATCTTTTAAGGAAGCATTCTACACAGGAAAATAAGTATTTCGTTCTGAACATAGGAAATTTTTACTTTCTATGGAATCATTTCTTTTCATCTCAAGGAGATAGAGGAGACTTGACGGAAGATCTTTCCATTCAACAACAATAACTGATACCGCTATATACCGCCTGTCTTTCAAAATGTCAGTGCTAGTATTCACCTACCATATTTTTTGAAACTTACAGTCGAACTCGGATTTAACGTCCTTGGATTTACCGTTTCCGAGAATTGACGCCGCGCCGTGGGTAGGCTTGTCAGGAGCTGCGCAGAGTGTGCGAGGTTCACGAAGGCGTAACAAAACAGGAACTATTTACGTTCGGAGTTGAGCTAAATCCGGTTCAGTTAGGGTAGGTCAGGTCCAAGGACTGTCCCAAAACCGACATTAAATCCGATTTCGACTGTATATCCTAAATTTAAATTTTTCTGAAGTACAGAAGAGAAAATCGCAGCAAATGAATTCTGTAAGCAGAAATATAAATAGGTTAATTTAAAGATTTATAATGGCTATAATATGAATTACAGCATATTGCACTGGTTACAAATTTTGTACAGAGTGCATCTTTCGTTTCGTTTGGAAACTGTGTGTATAAGACTTAATTTTTTTTATAAAATACTGTAAAAAAATAATGATATTTTTTACAATAAAATGTAAAGTTTTTTTATCAAAAAGCTGATAATGGTGCATCCAGCAAATTTCTTCGTTAAAAAAAAAATCTTTGAATCAGAGAAATATGTGTTGAGTGAAGGGCAAGTTGATTTGATTGATAGAAATGCCTTGGTTACTTTTTCTTTGTTCAAATTAAAGATATAGTTGTTTGTCCCAACGAAAATCTTTTAGTAAATCAGAAGTATTTTGTTATGCTCGAACAAAAATTTATTTAAGTTGAAGAATAATTTCTTTGCCTAAATAACTAAATTAGATAATGAAGTTATTCTATATGGAAATTTATTTTGACCATATGCAGTCCATTAATAGCTAGTGTGGTATGTCTCATGAAATGCCCAGTTGGCATCAAATTTGACGACGTCTTTACGACATCGCTACGACATCCTATGTTCATGTCATTAAGGTTTCTTTACGATGTCGCAAAGATGTCGCCAAATTTTGTGCCCACTGGGTGTAGTTGTTCTAATAAGGTTTATATTGGTGAAACTGGCAGGAGTACCAGAATTTTGGGCTTCCTTTGTGCTCTTCAAAAGTGCAAAAATTAATTTTCAAACAACAACCCTTGTCTTCCAAAGATTACCTTTAAAATAACTTACGCAACCAGCCTAAAACACCTTCGCAAAACTCTAAACAATACCGACAACCCCAGAGTGATAATCAAAAAACAAAAACTCTTTTTATATCCTTATCTCCACAGTAACATTCAACAACCCTTATGATCCACCCCTATCACATTTAACGAACCACGTGTCAGATACCTTTATCTAAAACCGCCAAAAAAATTCTGCCGTGATTTGGAAGAACACCGTTAACTGCAAAATGAACGAAGCCGAGAAAATCTTCAAAAACTATTCGAATATTCATTCGCCTGTATCACGGATTCTAATTCATTTTCTAAACTTTTTTTATTGTTCTTGACTAGTTTGCATATGATCTTTTCATTTCTACAAAGAAAATTGTTCAAGAATGTTAACGCAGCGAGTGTTGGAGGTGACAACAGTCGCCTCTGGATGCTTTCTTAGAACTACCATGTATCCCTCCATAGGGTTTAAGTCGCTTTCTTCCTGATGGTCTAGAAAGCTTATTAGAATTCGACATGTGTTTAATAAAACCGCCTTCTGAGCTGCTGCCAGTACACTACTGACTCCTAAATGTTCAAGATGTTCAGTGCATATTGCGTGTACATTTCCTACAGCCGAAATCACAATAGGATGAATAGATGCATGTTTCACATTCCTCTATATTGTATTCACTTCATGCCTTAGCACGCTATACTTATGGATCTTGCTTGTATAGGTAGCCTGCAAATTTCGGTTAAGTGCAGAGCAATGTCGATTGGCTCGGATGTAATGATCCATCTGGATAGTAATATCCCAATATAAGATGTAATCTTCGTTTTCTAAAACGAGCATTGGAATGTGTCTATAGAAAGGCATCCATTCTGCTAAGAGTCCTAAGTTTAGGGAAAGTTGTTGATGTATCATACCCGCCACATCATTGTGTCTGTGCGTATATTCTCTTTGAGCCATTACGCGACAACCGTCAATAATGTGCTGGATGGATTCGTTGGTATCTCCACATAATCAGCACCGGTCAACCACGTCTTGATGTAGCACATGTTGGCGATAATTTCTGGTGCTGACAACCCTGTCCTTAACAGGACGCCCTTTCTCAGCCAAATATTGGATGCTTCACTATCCACTTCATGTTGACCTAACGTTTGGGGTGCTCGCCGTGGATGGCTTTCTGTCTCCATTCCGTTTCTAATTCCTCTATGGTTTCTGCCCTGATATTCAAGGCTTCCTCTGAGGACAAATTCAAGGGCGTATAGTTTAGATCGACATTACAGATGGTGTTGCACAGCGCTACATCTCGGTTTCTGGTAAAATAGTCTCGCAACTGTATAACTTGTGACTTACACAGTTTTTTGACATCTACAATGCCCCTGCCCCTCTATGTCGTTGCAGAACTATACTTTCAATCGCCGAATTACTATGGTGCATTCAGTGCTTTGTCATATCTACGCGGACGGTTCTGTTTAACCTTTCAAGGTCGGTGTTAGACCATTTTAATGAGCTCAAAGGACTACGTGAGGACAGGGATGGAATAAGTCTTGATTGTCCTGAATTTGTTTGCCAAGTTAAGAGAACTCTTCAGAATCAATCTGAGTCTTGTAGTGAAAGCAGTCGTTAGGCTTTTCTTAACTACCGCATGCTGAATACCTTTAAATTCGAGAATACCCACGTATTTATGTGACTTACCTTCCGCCATTGCCTCGATATCATGCTTAAAATCGTTTTCTAGCTACGCGATCCCTAATTCTCCTCTGTTTGAATGCACTGTTCTGCATTCATCTTGTCCAAACTCCATGTGGAAATCATTGGAAAACTTCCTTGTGACATCGATTACTTGCTGCAGTTTCTGATCCGAACTAACGTATAGCTTCAGGTCATTCATGTATAGAAGATGGGTCACTTAATGACCATCCTTGTTATCATGTATTCGGGACCCATGAGACATGCTATTTAGTGTTTTGCTCAAATGGTTTAACGCTAAACAGAACCACAATGCACTAAAGGAATCTCCTTGAAAGATACCCGTCGTAATGCGTATTAATCTAGTTATCCTTGGTTGCCCATGATCAAAATACTTGATTCTTGTGCGTGCCATGTGCAAGTTTCTTTGATGTTTACGAGCTTTCATCATGGCAACAGTGTCTATGGTGACTAGATCCTTACTGCCCGCAAGTTTTTACAGTATCCTTTTTGTTCTTCTGTTAGGATGTCATTCTCGTTGCAGTGAGAACATACCATATCTGCAATGATGACTGAAAGGCATTTATAAATTGTTGAAATACAGGCTATCGGTCTAAATTCAGATGGATTTTGAGCATCTGGTATTTTAGGCAACATATACGCAGTACGTGTATTTTGATTTTTGTTGTTCAATTTTTTATTTTAATATACATTAACATTATATACGTAGTACCCATGCGCATAAAGTCTGACATCAGATCTGCGTGTTCGATGATCTTCTGAAAACACTTTGCCAACGCAGGATGGACACTTGTCAGGTACTTGTACCAGAAGTTGTGCACCACGTTCTGACCTGGAGCTTTCGAGTTACTTGCTCTTTTCAAAACCGTTGAAACATCTGAAGCTGTGATGTTAGTCAGATCCATTTCAGGGTTATTGCTTGGTCTTGCCTTCTCTAGTTGGAACCACGCAGTGTCCAAATTACTTCTGTTAGTTTTCCCCCAAACACCCCACCAGAAGTTATTCATGTCTTCCAATCCAGGAACTTCGGTGTCTAGCTGGTTACTTTTCTTCACACTCAGTCCACGATAGAGCCTTCTTTTATCTGCCTGAAAGGTTCGATTTTGTTACCTTTTTGCTCTACTTTTCTTGTACCGATGCAGTCTAGCAGTAAGGACATCAAATCTCTGCCGTTGGGAGTCTACAATCTCATCCAATATGGCTGGTGTCAATTTCTCGATGTACCGAGGGTGGATGAGTTTAGTAACATGGTGTATCAGCTTTCCGGTTCTATTTCCTTTCTTATATTGAGTGAATCGACCCAATTTGCACCTTACTGTGCTGAAATCCATATCCAACCTGATCTTCCATGATGGATCTCGATCCCTTCCTTGCGCAGAGACTACATTTGTAGGCCTAGTTCTGCGGCCCAACGTTGTAATGGTTGCTACAGCTGCACAATAGACAAGAGTTAGCACCTCTAACGCAGTTAGTATAGCGTTTAAATGCATAGGTAAAACTTTGCTGTTCAGGTATCCTAGTAATGCAAGCAGATCCTTTATGATGTTCATATTGGGCAGAGAATGCATTTGTGTTGGTTCTACATGTCTGAACTCTGATACAGCATGACCAAAATTCCTAACAAGGTGCTGTAGTTTTTCTGCGATTTCTCTATTGGCATCAACGTTATTAATATCCGGATGTGGTTCTAGTGGATCCGGTACTTAATGTTCATTATTCTTAGCACCTATGCTATTAGCTTCAATCAGGCCTTCGTTGTCCGCATCCTCCAATGGGAGTTCTGCTGCTGTTCCACTTCCATTTTGATGGCAGCTATTTCAACAGCCGAAAGCAATTTGTTTACAGATATTGAGCATTTTTGGTCTGCTAGATTCTGCTTATTTATTCCTATGGCTAGCTCTACGTACGGTTCATATCTTATGTCCATTTTAATCGCCTTCTTGGTTGCTGAACCTCTGGAGGATGTGGTGGTGCTGGATCATCAACAGGTTGAGGAAGAACATCACTTGCCGCTGCTTGATCATGTGACGCGGCTTCTTGATGTCCTTCACCTTAGCGATAATATTTCTTAGTGCGACTTTCTTCATATGAGGATGCCTTGCAGCAAATTTTGTCTAAAAATTGTATTCTTTTTCGCACGTGGCTTCAAACTTCGCACGTTGATAGCAGAGACACACAAATTGTTGATGTTCCACTGCTTACTGTTTATTGCAGTTGTTCTTGCTGTCCAGTTGTTTGATTAGTGAGACCTGCCTGGCCATCTCGCAGCTCACCATCACCACCGTCCGGCATGCTGTGGCCCCCAGCAGCGGCTCCAGGGGCACTCCAACGATCCCCAGGATGCGACAAGAGTTTCAAAACCTTCAATAAGCTCTCCATGATAATTTATGGGTTTTTGTGTTCCTCTTAGTCCCTTTCTTTTTTGGTACTTTGCTACTAAACACGGTCGCGAAACGCGGCAAGTGATAAGTAGATTCGTTGGTTGCAGTCGTTGTTTCGGAACTTTATATTCTGCTTGCACATTCATCTTAATTCGCGACTATACATACACACTGGAGAGCCCTATAGGGATCCAACATCCATCCTGGAGGGCCCGTTTATAGGGTTTTAACATTTATCCTGGAGTGCCTGTTTATATGGATCCAACATTCATACTGGAGAGCCCGTTTATAGGGATCTAGCATTCATACAGGAGAGCCTATTCATAGGGATCCATCTTCCTTACAAACGCTAGTTCCAATGCCAATGACTGAGACCAACGATTCGAAATATTAACTTTATTTACATTAAACGGCGAGAGACAAACACAAATACACACACACGCGTAGCAAAACTATTCTCTCTACAGCTGTCCTTTCATGGTGCATTCGGTGCTCAGACATTTTCACGCAGATGATTCTGTTAAGCCTCTCAATGTTAGTCACGGACCAGGTGACCAACCCGAAGGAGTATGTTGGGAGACGAATGGCATAGGTGCTAATAGCCTTAGTGATGTTCATAGCACTAAGGCCAGACGTCAGAATCCGATTAAGGCGAACCGAAAAAGCAGTCTCAAGCGCCTTTTTAATTGCAGAGTGGAGCGGACCCCTCGCCTGCAATATGCCAAGGTACCTGCACAATTCTTCATCAGTCATCGCCTCAATTAGAGCGTGGTCGTCCAGTATCAGTGGAGCATTTATTTCTTCACGGGACAAATGCAGCTTTCTGCATTTGTCAAAACCCAGAGACATTCTGATGTGATAGGAGAACTGCAGCAAGATGTTAAGTAGGCTGTTCAGTTTCGACTCTGAGCTTGCAGAAACCTTTATGTCATCCATGTGCAGGAGGTGAGTGTGTTGAGACTTAGCCACTTCCACCACAATTTTTAACCCATAGGACGTGTTTTTGAGTGTCCAACTTAGTGGGTTCAATGCTAAACGAAATCATAGTGCGCTGAATGAATCGCCTTAGAAGATTCCTTGTTTAATGTGCATGGACCGGGTATCCCTCATCATCCCACGACTAAAACATTTAATCCTTGTGCACCACGTGTGCATAGCATGAATCAGGAATTGGATGACGCGCGGACGGATCTTATATGTCTTAAGGATATCAAGCAAATAATCGTTGGGTATTGAGGGAAACACCTGTTGGTAGTCAATGTAGGCCACACCTGCTGGTAGTCAATGTAGGTCATGTGCAAATTTCCTTGGTGGTGTTTCACATGCAACACAACCACACTGTCAATCGTGACTTGGTCCTTGCAACCACGGGAGCCTCGACAGCAACCTTTGTGTTCTTCGGAGAGGACGTTGTTCTCCTCGCAATATTTGAAACCCTAAGACACTTATTCAGGATGGAGAGGCAATCACTAGGACTACCAGCATCTATCTTTGTAGGTATTATATACGTTACGCCCTTCGTCATGAAAGAGGGCAAGTGATCTGGGTTCTTCAGGATGTTTTGAAGGGCCTTAGCAAGGGCAGGGTGCAGAACCTGTAGATATTTGTACCAGAAGCTGTGCACCCCCGCAAAACCCGGCGCTTTCCAGTTCTTAGTCGTGTCTAGTTGACTTGAACTATGAGTACCCCAGGTGCTCGACCAATATCTGACCAATTCCTCGGCCCTAGGTGGTTCACAATAATTTTGGATTTTGTTCTTGCCATCTGAAAGTCCGCGATAGAAAAGTTTTTCATCCACCACAAAAGCCCTATTGTCATTCCTTCTCGCGATCGCTCTCTTGAATCGTCGCAGTCGCGCTGACAGGACCATAAGCCATATGTGGGCTAAGGATCTCCTCCACGTGGCGAGTCAGTCTCTCAGACCGATAGCCCTTTCGCAATTGGTACAACCGTCCCAGTTATGCTCTTATTTACTAATCTCGCCCTGAAATCGAAACTTCCATGGAGCGTCTGGTATCTTTCTTGGGGCATAGTTGTTAGTAGCCTGGCCTCTGAGTTTGATGCTCATCATCCTGGCACACGCAACCGCAGCGCAATATGCAAGAGTATGCATCTGCAGCAAGCTCATATCCTGCTGCAAGAACAGAGGCAGTATCTCGGTGTTCAAACCGCCAACTAACCGGAAAAGGTCCTTGTTGACTCTCAATTTCGGCAGACCGTTTCTAATTGATGGTTCTTGATCTGCGAACTCTAGAATGGCATCAGTGAAGCACCCCATGAAACGCAGGCTTCCCTCTTTAATCAGTCTTCCCTCTTCAATCTGTTCAGCTGGAGCAGGGGCAGGCTCCGGCAGCTGCAAGTCTAACGACTGTTGACCATGAGACAGTCACCCTGCTACATCCCCCAGATCCGGTCCCCGCTCGTCGATAGCGTCTTGTGTCACGGATTCCACCGCATCTGCGAGGTGTGCTACAGGTGCTGCTAGTTGTTGCTGCACCTGTTTGTTTATGTTACTTATTTCCACCTCGTATATAAGGCAGCGCCGCCTAATGGATCTTAATTGATCAGCAAGATGTTGTTCAGGGAGGTTTCTAGGGAGGAGGTTCCCACCTATTATCTGACGCCTTCGTTGTTTAAGGTCATCTTGAGTTACTGCTCTTAATTCCGGGAAATTCACCACAAAGTTTTGGCGAAAGGCCATCCGGTGAAAGTGCATCCCCTTTTCCGATTCCCCCAATTTTTCAGGACGACTAGACAAGCTGGTTATTTCCATTTGCGCAGTTCCGGCAACTCCTAACACGGTCCCGGTATATTCTTCTCCGCGTCAGTGGCTAACCAATTTAAAAAAAGCCCGAAGAGCGGGAAGCCTTGAATTGAGTATTTTAGTATGGCGTCATGGGAACACGTCATACGACTCTTGAGAGAAAATATTATAAACCTGAAAGTCATGAATGTACAAATAGTAATATTTCTCAAGTGTAGAATCTGTTTTCTCAGTCATGTTCCATTCTTTTTTGGATTAACGACCATTCAGTTTCACGAAATTATTATTATTATTATTATTATTATTATACCATCAAGCCATTTCCATTCCGGGGTAGGCGTGAATTGCTCGGTTGGAAAGTGTTAGTGTGTGAATGGGTATATAGGTATAGGGTAGATAGGTATGGATATTTTAGATTGATCTAGAATTCTCGTGTTATTTATTCAAATGATACGTTCGTTCCGCAACACTGCTCCGATCCAGGTTGCTGATCAATCTCTCTAGCGATCACCCCACGTGAAGAGCCTCACAAAGTTGTTATGAAAAATGTTATCAAAAAAAATTTGGTTGATCCGGCTAATATAATACTGCCTCCTCTACATATAAAATTAGGCTTAAATAAACAGCTTGTGAAGGCTCTTAAGAACAGAGGTGAATGGAACTCGGATTACGATTCACCGACCCTAAAAACATATGTAGAAGGTTTTTGAAGTTTATTGCACGGCTTTTCCTGTATTTGACCATGAAATGACCTTGAACCTGAAGCGGTGGAGGTGAATGGACTTCGGATTTCGATTCAGTGACTCTAAAAACATATGTAGAAGGTTTTTGAAGTTTATTGCACGGCTTTTCCTGTATTTGAGCTTGAAATGACCTTGAACCTGACGTTATGGAGGTAAATAGACCTCGGATTCGTATTCAGCGCGTCAACATACATAAGGATAAAGTGGTCTTGTCAAATAGTCCTCACCTTTTTTTTTTGTAAACCAGTGTAATTTCTCTGGAAAGTATATTTCTAAAGTAATTATTCGAAAACTTTGAAGGGTAATTTCACCCCCTAAATATGAATTCTGGTACGTATAAGAAAATACGTGTACCTTGTTTTTTAGTGCTCTAAAACATACTTCAGAACGAATCAAATCGGAGGCGGACACTTGGGTAACCTTCCTTTTAGTGAGGTAATAATTAATACAAGTTAAAAAACCTGCTTATTCAAACAATTAATTATTGTTTCTAACTATCTTTTCTTATAGTAAAGCTAGAAAGTGTTTTTTTTTCTCAAATCTTTACATTTGCTTTGACTTTTTAGGCATGAACAAATAATGAGTGAACATCAACAAGAATAATTTTTTAAATAGTATTGTATTGTTTTAGGTGAATTATTTTTCCAGTGTTTAAAACATTATTTTGAACAAAAAGCTATCTTACACAAGAGATAAAAACAGAAAATGGAATAATTAGGAGTAGATGGTGGACTAGGTCTGTAAATGACTTGTAAGAGTTTTGTTTTGAATTACAACCAGACATTTTTTGCAAAGCTTGAAAGAGAAATTTAATATTGCACATGTTTTAATATCACCCCCCCCCCTCCTTCCAGGTAGATTCCCTGGAGATTCCCTGGACAATCCCTCGGAACCATGTAGAAAATTTGAAGCATATTTCAAATATCTGTTTCATTTCAGAAAAATATATTCACAAAAGAAGAAAGAGATTGTTTAAACTATGATTTTCTCTAATGTTTTTTTATTAGTTAATAAATAAATTATTATTTAAAAAGGAAAAATATTTGATTCGTATTCTATAGCTACTTGTAAACATGAATGTAGAGTGACAACTTGATTGAGCTAATATTGACTATTCTGAATAAAATTCACAAAAACGTATTTTTTTCTTATGGGAAATACGTGTTAAACTTCATGGGACTTTAGCCACCTCTAATTATCATTTTTTGCGAAAAAAAAAGATTTATTTTTGTGTGGATTCAAACAAATTTCCGGGCGTTATGCATACAAATTCAAAGAAAAAAAATTTCCAATGCATTTTTGGACCACTCTACTAAGCACTCAAGTTGATACTTATTCCCATTGTGCCCGATTGAAACATAGATTTTTCTGATTTTTTTTTTATTAACCTCTAGTACAAAATAAAAGTTTTTACTCCAATGACATTTTCTCGTACGGCGAGTCATTATTTATTCACATCCTTATTAACAATATATTTTTCATAAATCTCGTCTCCCCTACAAGCGACAATTTTCATGTTATAAAAAATGTGCTGTCACCTGAAAAGTACATATCAAGCTCCAGTCGAGTAATGATAATAAAATAATGGTAAAAAGTCCAGCCGAATATCGCTCACTCAGCTGATTGCAGCTAGCTTAATTTTTTCAAGTTTTGTTACCTAATTATAAATATATTATGAAATTTTTATGAACGAACACAACCTTGGCATGAAACATAAAAAAATTAAATCTATCTTAACATTTTTCTGCATGACGACGTGACGTCTACCTAAGGCATCTATTCAAGTAATTTAATCATATATGGGTTATTCCATAGATTTTGATAAATTTCAGCTAAAATTCTGCTAGACTATGTCAGCTTTATTTGAAATTAAATATGTATAATAGAAACAATGTTAATTATAATTTGAGCTGAATGAATCCAGTTTTTCATGCATAGGAAAATATGTATTATTAAAATTGAAGTATGAAATACTTTATTGCACTCGCGCATGGCTTAGGCTAAAGAAATATTAGTTTGAATCAGTGGGATAATTTTTGCTTCAAATGTTAATGAATTTGATGTGGGGAAACAGTTTTTGGAGCCTATAAAACATTTGCTTGATTTTCAAACAAATTTTTTCCATCAATTCGCACTTCTTCAGTTCAAAGAAATATTCATTTCCATACACTGAACATTCATTTGGAACAATGACTCATTCATTTAGTTTAAAATGTATATTTTTGACTTCAATCAATATTTCTTTGATTCAAAGATATATTCTCCTACGACAAATAGGTCGTACTTTCGAATCAAACAATGTTGACTTACACTTACTCGAATTTGTGTGGCAGAAGTAAACCATTTTTTCAATTCAAAGTTTCGCAAATAAGCAGGACTTCCACTTACTTCAGTCAAGTAAATTTCACTTGGCACAAGTAATCTTTTATCAGTGCATGAATATTGCATTTACTGCACTTTTTTAAAAATGATTTCAAATATAATTACAAGGTATATTAAAATAGAGATACATTCGTATATAACAAGTATATTTGAAAGTATATCATTTTAGAAACATTTTCAATAATCCTGAAAATGGAACTGTTTTTGATTGAATTTTAGTATTTATTATTATGTTTTTTCTTTGAGAATTCAATCATTTGGTTCAAAATGCAACTCTGTAAGCTGTACATTAGACTATATGGTTAAAGATTCAACTATTTTGTTAAAAATTTAATTATTTGGTCGAAAATTCAACTATTTGATTAAGTAATTTTTCTGTTTAAAAATTCAACTTTTTTATTGAAAATTCATCCGTTTAGATTAAAACTTTGGGTTTTATGGTAGACAAGTCATCTTAAAATGTTTATTTATAGTGTTATTTTTTACGAATAAAACAGAAACTACGCGTCTTGTCAAAAAATGATTTAAAGCCACTTTGTGGATATAATTGGGGCAAACAATTTTGTTGATTAAAATTTTATTTTATTATATGTCTTTTTGACAAAAATTTAATTTCTAATTTTTCATGTTTTTTTACAATTAAAACTGAAAATACGCGTTCTATCATAAAATGATTATTACAAAATTTCTAGATCATTCCTGGATAAAAAACTTTTGTCAATTCATTTCTTTTTGTAGCTTCTGTCGTTTTCCAAAAATGTTAAATTTTTAATGTTTTTTTTTCACGATTAAAACCAAAAATACTAGTTAAAAAAATCACAAACAACAACTTTGTAGATATTTTTTCGGCGAACAATTTTTATATTTTGTATTTTGTTTTTGTTGTCACGTATCTTGCATAGTTTGACCGCGCAATGGAATTTTTTATTTTTAATAACATTTTTCACGGAAAAATATACGTCATATCAAAGAAATTGGTTTAAGAAAATTTTGTTTATATTTTTGTGAATTATAATTTTGATTGTTTACATTTTTTCATATTTCGTATTGTTTTGCTGGAAAATGGAAATTTTGATTTTTTTAAAAGTATTTTCTATGTATAAAACCAGAACCGTTACTCAAAAATGGCTGGGTAACGAACTTATCCTTTCTTTTCAAGCCTCAAAAAAGTTTACCAAAGGCAATCCAATTGGCTTATTCCTTCGAATGTCATCGTGTATACATACAACGAAGACAATGACAATGACACAGGCAAACACCGAAGTAAAATCAAATTTTTTCTATCAGTGATAATAAGTGATGATAAGGACGAGATTTGATTGAATTCGCGAAACTTAATTTTCACATAAAACCAACACCTTCTCATTAAGATGATAATGTGATGAATATGGGAAACATAATCTATCAGAGAAAGTCGTTAACATTTTTTTGGTGGTTGTTTCAACAATCTTGAGAATTCAAGCGAGGGGATTGACAT
This sequence comes from Andricus grossulariae, assembly GCA_011634705.1. NCBI lineage: Eukaryota > Metazoa > Arthropoda > Insecta > Hymenoptera > Cynipidae > Andricus > Andricus grossulariae. Next base: position 217,635,659 of record JAABKJ010007545.1, on the reverse strand, counting down.
TTTCTAAAAAAAAAAATCACAGGAGATTTTTTTATTATACTATAAGGTTCAAAAATCACTGAACAATAATTTTAGAAAGCATAATTTAGAAGGGAAAGTCGTTGAATTGATTTTAAACATTTTTTCAATATCCCTTAGCAATTCAAGCAAGGAAATCGACATTTACTATGGAAACCAAAAGTCATGGGAGATTTTTTGATTGTACTATTATGGTGGAAAGTCCCATATACATTGAAACCAGGAAATCGACAGTTCCTATCAACTAAAATCATAGGAGATTTTTTATTTTAATGTTATGGTCAGAAATCAATTGAAAGTATGCTTAGAGATATATTAGCATGGACAGTGTTTGAATTAATTGTAAGGTGTTTTTTTAAACATCCATTGAGCATTCAAGAAATTATTGGTGTTGAGAATCACTTCACAATGAGTGTAAAAAACATCCCCCAGCAGGAAAAGTATTTGAATATTCTTAGGGTTTATATAACATCCCTTGAAGATTTAAGAAAAGTAAGCGACATTTCCTAAGAACGAAAATCACGAGACATTTTTTTATTATGCTTTTGGGGTCGGGAATTACTTTACCGTAAATGTGGGAAACATATCCCAGTGGGTAAACTCGCTGCATATATTTCAAGGGTTGCTTCAACATCCCTTAAAGATTTAAACCATGAAATTGATATTTCTCAAAAACCATATAATCGAATCGAATTTCTTATGTTATCAAAAAATTTCAGTCAGATTTCTCTAGTTCAAACAGGTGTTGTAAAGCATGTACGTTTAAAAAAAAACAATGTGTATTTACCTAAGATCGAGACAGATTACTCGTTTCTGTTAAGCATGTCGCTTCAAACACTATTTGTAATATCATGAAAATGACGATTTCTTGTCAGCGAAAATGTTTGTACATTTTTGTCTGAAATCTCTTGAGTCCAAAAATAGCATGTAATGTTAATCAATTCTAGGTGGATGATAAACCAGCAATTTTTTTAGATTAAAATTGTCTTCGACAAAATCACATTTGGATATATCATTAGAAATATGACCTTATTGAAATATGCACTAACATTTTTCAAGGACTTGTATTTATACGATTGAATAAAAAAATTTTGCAGAAGGAAAAAGTCGATTGTTTAACAGTAATTGAGTGTTTGCGTAATAAAATAGTCTCCTTTTAGCAGTACACTAATGGAAAAGTAAAAAATTACAAATCTATTCTACTAAAGTTCATTTGAGAAAAGGTTGGATATTGCTTCAAGGGTATAGGACGGCAAAACGAATCAACCCAAATTTTGTCGAAAATGACATTATTAGATAGAAAATTATAAATAATTTTAATACATATCCTCACCGAAGGAATTTTTTATAACTCGTTTTTTCAATTGTGCAAAACATCTCGAAAACCCCATACAAAAATATAAACAATTTTTGAGTTTTCATTTTCAGGAACTTGTGAAAACCTTGTGTGGATAGAGGTTACGAAGTATGATTAAGATCAGGTGAATAAGCTCATTGAGAAGTTTGATAATATCGCCTTCACATTGTTTCCATGAAGCTGAAAATGTTACACAATTATCTTTTATCAAATTTTCGGAATTTCCACATTTCTTATTTCTAAAATTTTCTTTTAATTATTATTATGTATGGAGCTCTTAATAATGTAATATATTTTCACGAAACAACTGTTAGCTTTCCACTATCGAACCCTCAAAATAAATTCCAAAACATTCCCTGGATATCACTCCTATAATTATTTTTAAGGGACTTTCAACACTAATAGCATGATAAAAAAATCTCCCGTGATTTTTTTTGCTAGAAAATATATATTTCCTTGCTTGAATCTCAGAGGAATGTTAAAAAAATTCATAAAACAATTTGAATGATTTTATCACATAGAATATGTTATTAACGTTTTTCGTGAATTGAATGCCGATCCCAATAGTATAAACAAAAAAATCTCCTGTGATTTGGGATTTTTAGGAAATGTTGATTTCCTTGCTTAAATGCTCAAGAGATTTTAAAACAACCGTTAAAATAAATTCAACGAATTCCCTGCAAGGTATGCTAACAGGATTATTTTTAGATGATTTCCAGCCCTAAAAATATCATTAAATATCAATAGATATCACTAAATATAATTGAATCATTAAAATAATTTAAAGACATTATCTGATCGAATATGTTTCCCACATTTATTATGAATCGATTATTGACCCCGAAAGTATAATAAAAAATCTCCTGGGATTTGGGATTGTTAGGAAATGTCGATTTCCTCGCACGGACTCTTAAGGGCTGTTAAAACAACATCTTAGAATAAATTCACAAACTTTCCCTACTAGGACATGTTTTTCACGTTTAATGTGAAATTATTTCCGTCTACAATAATATAATGAAAAATCTTCTATGATTTTGGTTAAAAGCATATTTCGATTGGCTTTTCCTGCCAGGATATGTTTTCCACATTTACTGTGAATTGATTTCCAACCTCAATAGTATAATCAAAAAATCTCCTGTGATTTTTGGGTTTTAGGAAATGTCGATTTCCTTGATTTTTTATTTAAGTGATGTTAAAACAACCCTTAAACCCAATTTAAAGACATTCCCTGCTAGGCTATGATTCGTAGAATTATTGGTAAGCGAATTCCAACCTTAATAGTATAACCAAAAATCTCTTAAGTCTTAAATATTTATTGGATGTTAAAACAACCCTTAAAATAAATCCCAACACTTTTTCTGTAATTATTCTAGAGTAATTTTTCTTTCCAATAGTTTAATAAGAAAATATCCCGTGGTTTTGGTTTTTTTGATATTTTGTATGCAAATAATTAAACACGATATAAAATATTATAATTTATTTTGAAGCAAATGGTGGAGAGGAAAAATTGAAGCTGACAGTCAACAAAAAATTAAAAATATAGCTCATTTCTGTAGATATCAATTAAATACTTAAAAACTTTCACATAATAAAAAGTGTAGCTTTAGAAAGCCTTCTATGTGACGCGATCCGAGAAAAGGGACCTACTAGGCAAAAATCGATTTTCGGATTATGATGGATTCTATAAGTTCTTTAACTGGTCTTTCTAGGGGTATAATCAGAAATTCTGTATCTGTATTATTTCAAAAGATATAAATTACTGAAAAAGAGTCTTTGAATGCGCGCCTTGAAAATGTATTTTTCATATTCTTTAAATGTTAAAAAAATATTAAAAGTACGGTGTTAGATTATTACACAAGCGAAGAGTGCCATTCATATTGAATTTACTGGAAATTTCTCGCTATTAGGCAACTTCTGTAAATAAAAATTTAAATGGTTTATGATAATATGATCGCATATGACATTTTTTTTCCAATGTCGCTCGTTTCCAATTGCCACGTATAGATCAGGCATAGTTCGGACTCTAAAATTGTCAAGGATAGTCAATCGAGTTTTTCTAGTTTATAGCTGTAAAAATAAATTTCACACAAAACTTGATTGTCTCAACTCCATTTCATCACCTAAGAGTAGATAATATTTTATGTCAGCAATGCGATAACGGCTAACATGTAGTTGATTCACCCGAAATCACAATCTTACAGGAAACAAAAAAAAAAAAATTACTGAAATTTTCTATTTGCTATCATGTATTATTCAAGGCCAAATCAAATGTTAAAGTTCAACAATTTTCTGGAGTTCGAAAACTCTGCGAAACTATTTTGATAGATATGAGATAATGACAATTCTTTTTCCACAGAAAGAAGATTTCTTAATTATTTAACCAGGAAAACGTGGAGATAAATACATTGAATAAAATGATATTAAAATTTATTGAATTTGGCTTAAAATAAATGTTATAATTAATTATTAAAATTTTCTCTCTACATTTGAATAGTTCCTTGTATTTTGTAACATCTTAGTTAAACTATATAAAAATAGAACAATACGACGTCGATTTTTTCAATGCTGCTGGTTTCGTAAATGTAAACAGTAAATCAAGTTTGTCTATTTTATATCAATGAAAAATGCTTTACGTGACGCTTTATTGTCTTATCTCAAAACTTTCCAAATAATTTCATAAAATTTCGATAAAGAATGTACAAGATTCTAAAGCAACATTTTTTAATTTGGAAAGATAATAAAACTTTATAACCATTTTTTAATTTTTTTTTATTTTGCGAAATTAAAGAGAATATTTTGAAAAATTCAAAAATATTTTAAAAGATTTCAAAATTCATCAATAAAAAATCTGGAAGATTTTAAGGCAATTTGGCATAATTGAGGAAAAATTGCAGGAAAAATAAGAATAATTTTAAAAGATATTTAGAAGGTTACAAAGATTTGAAAGGATTTTGAAATAATTTAGAATTTTATATTATTCAAATAAATTTAAAACAAAATGTAGTTTTTGAAAGAATTCGCAAGAAAATTGGAAATCTTTTTCAAATTTCAAAAGATTTTAAGAAAATAAACAAAATTTTCTTAAAATTTGAAGTTTAAAAATTAATCATTTGGGGTACAAATTTAATCTTTTTTGTTGAAAATTCATCTGTTTGGTTGAAAAGTATTCTATTTTGGCCAAGGATTCTACTACTTCTTCAATATTCCTTTTTCTGTCTTAAAAATTCCACAATTTGTTTGAAATTTTCTTTCTTTTTAGACTCAAAAAATTTTTTTTATTCGAAATTCAACTCTATGTTTTAAATATAATCTATTTTGGTGAGCAATTTAACTAATTTGTTGAAAATTAGTCTATTTTTAATGAATACAAATCTTTTAAATTAAAAATTAAAATATTTTTAGGTTGAAATATCAAGTATTATATTTTTCGTACAGAATTCATTTTTTTAAAACAAAAATGCCACTACGTGGTTAAAACTTGATCTACCTTGTTAAAAATGCACTCTTTTGTTTCCAGATTCCTAATATTGGTTCAAAATTTATATCTTTGGTTGAAAATATAACTACTTTTCGAAAATTCGTCTATCTAGACAGAAAATTAATCTGTTTTGGGGGAAGAATCAACTGTTGTGTTGAAAAGTCGTTTCTTATGACTTCAACTATTTGTGATTTAAAATTTAAAAAATTTTTATTGAAATATCAATTATTACATTTTATGTTGAGAATTTATTTTTCAGTTAAAAATACAACTACATGATTGAAACTTGAACTACTTATTAAAAAAATTTACTTTATTCTTGAAAGATTCATAATTTTAGTTGAAAATACATCTCTTTGGTTAAAAATGTACCTATTTTGTTGAAAATTGGTCTTTTTCGACCGAAAATTAATCTAATTGTTTAAAAAAATCATCTTTTCGATTAAAACCTATTCTGTTTCAGTCGAGGATTCAGCAGCTTTGTGAATATCAAATATTGATTAAATCAAAGAATGATTGCGTGATAAGAAATTAACGCACGCGTTGAATCTCGTATTTTTATCTTTGTTAAGATTTCCATTCCACGGGAAAACATTTTTCATGATTTCACAATAATGACGCAATATTTAGTCGTGTTCTCGGTCCAGATTTGAAAAGAATGATATGCTTCTGATTTTGTAAATTTGAAAACTTTTAAGGAAGAATTTACTAGATTAGGCCATGATCTGAACGCAGCATTTCAAAAAGATGATTTTGCTGGGAAAACCTTGAACTTTAAAGCTACATAATTTTATCTAATAAAATAATTTTAACATAGGCTGATTCAACTTCATCTAAACATCCAAACGGCTGTTATTATAACAATTGATTTTGTTTTGATAACAATTTTTATAAACAATACAATACAATGATAATTATTTCTATATGTTACCAATTGGTAATTTTTTGGTAATAATATTATTCTTGATAGGAAAAAAGTGACTATGCAGAAAAGAAAAATGTTGTATGTTGAGAAGTGTGCATTTTTTATAATAATTGTTGATACAAATCACAAGTATTGGTAAAGGTAATTTCTTGGATCAAGGTATTATTCTCCAGAGGAAAATAAATGATTCACAAAAAAAATTTTCTTTGCAATATAAAATGTACAATGTATTCATTTATTAAAAAAAAAGGTTATCTTCATGAAGAGTCAATATCTGCATTAGTAATGCTCCTAAAGAACATATGGGCGTCCCCAGAACATGATATTTTTCAACCAGAAATATATTTTTTAGAGAAAATGTAAAAAGAAATTGGAGAAAACTATGTATATATAGTAACTAATAGTATTACAAGCACTACACATGCAAGTCATGGAAATTATTATATATAATTTTTTCTCCTTTTTTGCAATATAAAACATGTTATTATTTTCTTTAGAGTATAATCTTTTTTGGGCTCCTTTACATGCGTTAGGGGCTATGAAATAGAAAAGCTTTATCTCGTATCCTTGAAAGTTTAAGAGTAGACAAGATTTTGAAATGAGCGGCATTGGAAAAAAATTGACTATATATAATCAATATATGTATATTATATATTATATTTTACTCAAATCCACTCCAGCAGCTTTAACTCATTGGTGCAATATTTGACTTAACTTGGTAGATTCCGGAAGCTAAAATTTGGCCACATTTGAAAACTTATTAACTAACATCATAATTTTGGTTTTTTTCGCAAACAATCGCATTTCTTGAAATTATCCTTAAATAATTTTGCACTACTAGTTAAAAAATACGAATAGTGTCATTCCTAGCCTAATTTGGAAACTCATTAACAAACATTACACATTTTTATACTGCTTAACTAATTTGTGTATGAAAGTTAATTAAAAATACTATTTTAACACATAAAAAGCAGAAGGTAATGGATTTTCATGCAATCATTCTCAAAAGTGTCGTTTTGCAAATCTAACTTTAAAAATTTTGAACAGGGACCAAAACAGAAAATTGCATTTGCTCAAGTGTCAAAAAAATGTTTTAAACTGAATTCGGCAAATTTTGAAAGTAATTATTCTTCCTTTCAAAAATAATATGTTTGATATTACCTTATCCAGATGATTTACTTTTGAAACTTCTGTTTTCTTTTTATTAACTTAAGCCTTATCCAAAACAGACTAATTTTCAATCCAAAAAATACAGGAATTTCCAAAAAAAGAGTTGAATTTTAAACCAAGAAAGATTTTTCAGCCGATGAAGAAAAAAAAAATCTCAGCAAAAATGTTGAATTGAAGAATCAATCATAAAAATTATAAATTTTTTCAATTATATAATTTTAAGCAATTTTAAGCTAGAAACATTAATATTTATGCATCAAAGATTTCCATGAATCTAATGAAAATTTGGTTATTATCTTGGAACTCGAATTTTTCCTACAAATTTTTGAAAATCCTGCAAAATTAAAAAAATCACCTTAAGATCTTGCAGATTCTATTATAAAATTTTCGTAAATTTCTTAAAATATTTTTAAAAATTAATTTTTCGAAAAAAAAATTAGTTTTAGTTTTCCCAGGAATTTGAAAAAAAATTTGTATTCTTTTGAAACCTTTTACATTGCTTAGAAAGCTTCTACATTTTGTATCTAAAATCTTCGCAAATCTTCTTTTTGTTCACAGTTTTTGAAATCTTTTCAAGTTTTGATTTCAAGTTTTGAATTATTTTTGAATCTTTTTAAAACTTCTAAATATATCTCAAACTTACTCGATTTTTTTGAATTTAATAATTGACTAAACATTTGTTCAGTTTCTGATGAAAATTAGGAGTTTTTTTGGTTGAAAATTCATTTCTTTAGTTAAAAATTCATATTTTTGTGTTGAAAATTAAAATTTGTTGTTAAAAATTCATATGTTTGGGTTGAAAAGTAAACTGTGTTGCAGGAAATTCGTCTTATTAGTTTAAAATTCAAAATTTTGCCTGAGATTTGTTTTCTTTATTGACAGAAAAATCTATTTTGGTTAAAAATTGAACTCTTTTTTTGTTGGAAATTCCTGTTTTTTTGGATTGGAAATTAGTCTGTTTTGGGTGAAGCTCAAGTTGATTAAAAAGAAAACATAAGTGCCAGAGTAAAATATCTGGAGCCGGTAATATCAAATATATTATTTTCGAAAGGAAAAATAATTGTTTTCAAAATTTGCCGAATTCAGTTAAAACTTTTTTTTCGACACTTAAGAAATTGCAATTTTCTGTTTTGGTCCGTGTTCAAAATTTCTGAAGTTAGATTTGAAAAACGACACTTTTGAGATTCATTGCATGAAAATCCTTTACATTCTGCTTTTTATGTGTTAAAATAGTATTTTTAATTAACTTTCATAAACAAATTGGTAAAGCAGTATAAAAATGTGTTATGTTTGTTAATGAGTTTCCAAATTGAGCTAGGAATGACACTATTCATACTTTTGGACTAGAAGTGAAAATTGATTTAAGGATAATTTTTTAAATTATGATGTTATTTGTCATATATATTAATGAGAAAGAGGAATTATATGGAGTATAGACACCAAAATAAACTGGTGTCTATTCTTCATGTTACCTACGAAAATGAAGTGAATTGTAGATTTCCACATTTAAAATTAAATAAATTCAAAGGCCAACACCATAAAAGAAGATTTTAGCACATGAAAGATTCAATCATAAGTATTTCCGTGGAGTACTTTCCGGGGAATCTTTCCACGTGCGTTGGTTGAGAATTAAACTAGTTTACTGAAAAGCTGTCTTTTTTGCATGAGTTCAACTGCCTTTGATTTAAAATAAAAATCTTGTTGGTTGGACTATCAATTATCCACTACATTTTTCCTGGGAAAATCATACTTTTTGATTGAAAATGTACTCCTTTGTTGAAATTTTGATTTGATACGTCTCAAATCTCACTAAATCTTTTTGATTGTCTCAAGAATCTTAGGAAAACTATATTTTTATGTAACCTTAAAAACAAATAAACTTCAGAAATAAGTGGTTATTAGAAATTGTTATTTTGCATCAAAAATAATTTTTTACCCTCAAATTGAAAAACTATACAAATTCGACAAATTGAATTGAAAGGGATTTAAGTTAATATGTTATAAGATAATATAGTGGCTTAAAGTCAATTATTTTCCAGTTTCGCTCGTTTCAAAGTGGCACGTGTAGATCTGGTATACTCCTAAACTCTCAAGGATACCAGATAAAGCTTTCCTATTTCATAGCAATAAACATTCGTTTTACCGAATACTTTAATGACTCAGCGACATTTCACCATCAATAATATGATAATGGATAGTATATATACAAGCAACACGTATGCTAAATATTATTAGTTACAACTTAAGAACTTTTTGCAAAATCATTTAAATCAGTTCGCGGTCTCCAGAAAGATGAAAATCTTTATCTGCAATCTGGTCATCCTTTTCATGACATTTCTTGATTCTGTTCGTAAGTCGAATATAAATACAATTACCAAATCAATCATACATTGAAATATTTTAAATCCAGATATCGCCTATATTCAAAAATACGTATTTCGCGAGGTAACATTTTCGGAACATATTTTAGCATGAAATTCAGTTTATCAGTACGCTTAAAGATTGAATGTGACATTTTTGGGACATACGTTGAAGAAAATGATCTAATAAATATCTGCAAATGCATTATTACAGCTTGAACTTAATCTTTGTCCAACATATTTTGTGGAAAAAATTTAATTGATTAATTTAATTTAATTGTTTAAGTGTATACTTCAGTATCAAAAAGAATTAAATTGAATGGGATTTACCGCGGTCCTACTGGGAGCCGATGTCATTTTTTTTTAGATGACGGTTGCTCCCAGTGGGACCCTTTCTCAGTTTTCTTTCGCTTAGAACATGAAAAATGTCGCAAAGATCATTCAAGATACTCAAAAATTATTCAACGCTGTCAGCAAATTACTTTTAATGTGTTAATAAATCCAATGTTATTATTTTGCCATGCATTTGCAACGATCATATGCCAACTGCATAGCTGGCGCCACCATACGGCCACCGTCGACATATAGTTCAGTTTCAACTCAGAGTTCCAGGTGGCTGATCGAGAACATGACGCGATATTTCTGTGCGAATGCTGGCAGCACTGTTCAGGTTTCAGTACTGCCAATGTCGCCAAGGAGGGAAACTTGTAACTTTTACTACTTTTATTTCTTGGAAAATAAATTGGTGGAAAATGTGACTGCTTTATCTGTTGTAACTAGAATTACTATAGTTACTAATATAACCTACGGAGGATTACTAACGGCGACTTGTTGCCGCACTAAACTGATTAGTTAGTTTTACCATCGAAGTAGTTGTCGCAGCTAATACCATTTCTACTGATAAAGAGCTTCTTGTTACAACTAACAATTTTTTCCAATGTATGATCAATGTAGAAAAGTTAAAGAATATTTCAGAAATATCTTTTTAAACAGGAAAAATGTTTGCATAAAAGCGAAACAGATTATTTAAAAAATGATTATCTTTACTGGTTAGTTATTATATATTCATACCTTAAATGCCAATGCAATGTTGAAAATTCTAGAAAAAAAGCAAGTTCATAGAAATTATCTGAGAGGAGATATTTATAAAGAATAATCAATTGCTTAAACAATTACGCTTGTTACCTTGATTAAATTATCACTTCACTCTAATTGAAAAGTTGACAGCAAGTGGAAAATTTTTTAACAAAATGCAACTTTCTTGCATCATTCTAATAGAGTATTATTATGAATTAAAAAAATTGCTTAAATAGTTAGTTCTGTAAATTTAATTAATTATTGCTTTGCTCTAACTGAAAAGCTGAAAATATATCAGAAACAATTGTGAAGAGAAATGTCAAGTTTCGACTCGATTAAACACTAATATTGATTTCGGAACCTCTAAATATCATTTTAAAAACTCATGAATTTTTTGTGTGGATTCGAACCAAGTTCGCGGCAATGTGCATGAATATTCGAAAAACAAATTAAATGAGTTTTGAGAACACCTTAATGAACAATTCAAATTAGATGCTTTCAAGAAAACAGGTTTGATACGATATTTAGAATATTTGTTATAAATATTATATTGCACTTACGTTTAACGTACAGGAACTGCAAGAATGTCAAGAATAACATACAATTCAGAATCTTCATTTTTGGAAAATAGTTACTCTTATGGAGAATAGTAAACTGACTTTTCAAGAAAAAGTCGTCTGAGAACTGACTGGGTAAATGGGTGCTATATATACTAACTCTTACGACATCAATCTGATGCACATTATGTTTATTCTTCTAATAAATTGAGTGAAAGGATTAATGTTGTTCATCTCAGGTCTAAAAAATTTCCTTATTTGCATTATTTCTTACGCATAGAACCTTAGAAAGGATTAAATTTATTATTGTAGATTGCATAACATAGGGAGAAGAAAAATTAGTCACTCTCTTTCGGTCATACATAGTATTGCTTCGGAATGGAGAAACAAGAATTATTTACACACCTGTTCATATATTCGATCTTACTTTAATCGAGTTAAAAATATAGAAATTGTTTCTTCTACATAGTCTAACTTCTCTGTGACTCCTTAGTTATAATAATTATATCATAATTATTTACAATTGCCAAGAATGATGATTTAAACACTTAAAAACTATTCATACGTAATTAGATCCTAGACGACTAGACTCTAAAAAAACAATTCACAATATTCGGGGCAAAGAATTATTTAAAATAATTGGAGATGTGCAAGATCCGGAACCGGACCGATATTTTCAGGTTCGGATCCAACAGTTTGCATGGTGGACCCGATCCGAAACGTTCTGTCCGGATTTCTCAATTACAAGATCAGGGCGGATATGCAATCACTATTGATAAGACTGCCCGAACGTGTTCAAATTTAAGATTTCGGAGATATGTGGAGGCATGTGGTGACGCATTTCCAACTGCGCAGTAGCGTTATAGGGCATGAGCGGTTGCACACCCGAGCTTTATCGCATTTCCGGCTGCGCAGTAGTCTAATGTGGCATACTCAGTTGTGCAGCAGAGTTATATCGCACTTCCGGCTGAGAAGTAGGCTTACGAGGCATTGGTGGTTGCGCACTACTGGCTAAGCAGTAGTCTTATGTGGCATACTAAGTTGCGCACTAGAGTAGTTAAGCTATGATAGTTCAGGGACACCACTACGTAGTTCCAGCTGCTACCGAACCCACTAGAAACTTTGATAAAGGTGGTGCATGTAAGTCGTTAAACAGTGATCATCGAAATTTCTGGAAAATAATCGAACATCCTAGAAATGTTGACGTGAACTCTGACGATTTTCTACACACTGAAGTTTCTGGAAGGCTTGAATATAAGCTCTTGCTCTCGAGGTTTTTAATATCCGTTAACTTTTCAGAAGCATCGATATTGGATATAATCTCTGAATGCTTTGCAGAAAAGATGAAAAATAATATATAAAAGATGAATGATATATTCTCAACTTCCACCTATAATTGTGCATATTTAAAATTCAACGCCTCGAGCCTTCCAGACATTTCTTTGTAGTCGCGCTGATCTCTGCAAATTTCGTATACAACGAATTTTCAAGGAGGCTCGAGACATAAAGAAAGAAGTATGGTTACAGGATATGGGTTCTAGTGATTATGCTAGGGAAGATCCATTGGTGGCTTTTAGAAGATTCGACACACAGACTGTTAACGACTCTCGAAAACACATGCTTACATTCTGGAAAGATCGATCGAAGTCTTCACAAGGTTCGTTGCATGCGGGCTCTACCTGCATCAAGTTGTTAAAAACACCGATACTGGATGTGTAATCTTCAGCTAAATTCGTGAACGAACGATCGAGGTTTGTAGATATTTTGATGCATGGATTCTCAAAAGCAATAACCCCATCTGGAAAGTACGGCCGTTCTTTCTCGAATTTAAGTAAAGATATATAGGACCGCGCAATTGAGTTCTTCAAGATTTAGCAGTGTGTTTCACCAGAGTAGGCTTCTATGACACATGCGGATGCGTACTACAGTTCGGTTGTAAATACGGCTGCGCAGTTGAGTTATATGGTACATATAGCTGCGCAGTACACTTTTACGACACTCACGGACGTGCAGTAGATTTATATGATACACATGGATGAGCAGCACAGCTTGATGGTATATATGGCTGCGCCGTAGAGTTCTGCCACATATGCCGCTGCGCAGTACACTTCCAGAACTATTATGGATGCCCAGTAGACTTTAATGATACACATTGATGCTCAGTATAGTTTGGTAGTATATATGACAGCGAAATAGAGTTCTGCAACATATGCTACTGCGCAATACACTTATAGGACACTTATGGATGCGTAGTAGACTTATAAGACACATACGAATGCGCACTACAGTTTGGTGGTGCACAACGCTGCACAGTGGACTTCTATGACACTTATGGATGCGCAGTAGGCCCCTATAGTACATAGGATGCGCAGTAGTATTTTACGGTACATACAGCTGTGTAGTATAAATATATGTTACCCAACACAGTGCAGTGTACTTGCACAGCACACGGGGCTACAAGGTACTGTTTTGGTAAATTCTGTAACACGGTTCTGTTCCAAGCTAAATACCGATTAAACAGTGACCAGTCATTTACCGACAGTCGATAATGGTTCGTAACAGCGCTATGATACCACGAGTCGATAATTGGTTACCAGTAACAGATGATGCCACCGTCAAGTCACTTAAATTTGTGGGATATTAAAAGTTGCACATGGGAAAATTCCAATTTGAACAGGGGGGTTACCAATTTGAAAGTTTTACCCGGAAAAAAAATAATTGCCTACGCATAGTAAAGGTTAGAAATTTGAGGATAGTTCATCAGTTGACCCACCCAAAATGTATTTATTACATTTCCTGTTTAGATGGCTGTATATGTTTGACTAAAGGATAGACATTATTAAAAATGTAACCAATAGAGAAAATTTTAAAGGGAAATATTGCTCATATAAACACAAATTCTTCCTAATCGATCAGTCAATTTTTTTAACTCATTCAAGAGAGTTCAAGCTGAGTAGTTTGAGTGCCAAGTGTGCGGAATATAAATTTAACCCAACGGCGTTTCTTGAAGTCCAGCGTTGAAAAGAACGATTGCGAGCAATATTTTGAATTTTGAATTTAAGCCAACGCTGTTGGAAAATATCCAACGCTGGAAGGAATTAAATTCTTTTGCAGAAGAAAGTTAAAGTTCGTCTTAAATACATTCTGAGCAATGTAGAAAGCGCGCAAAATTTGCATTCATCTATCCGTAAATTAAATCTAAGTAATGTTGAAGTGGGTAAGGTGAATTTACGCGCGTATATTCAAAGTACACAGTTCTTCTCTTTGCAATGTTTATTTATTCTTATTATTCAAAAACTTGTAGTACACAAAATTTACAAAAGAAGATTATTATTGTACATATTTGAATTCAAAAAGATTATAGGATCATCCGAAGTAGTAGAAATAGAGTTTTTTATTTTTGGTTGCTTCCTCCATCTTCTCAAACTTATCCTCGCACAGAAGATCCTCGAAAATTTGCATGAATCTGCTAGGTAGGAATACTGCAAACTGGTTTTCCAACTCAACAACCATCCTGGTACCATACTTGGTTTGCGTACCTTTACGAAACTTGGAAATAGCATACTTCTTCTTAGGGGTCAGGTCAGACAGCGGTTTCGTAGGTATGATCCCATCCATACGGCCAACTAAGTTGATCATTTTGAGACCTTTTTTCTCCAAAGACATTTATTTTTTTATTTTCACTAGAACCTTCCACAGATGACTAACTTTGCACTGTTTTCGACGATAGACTAAAGCCACTGAAACCTGATGCTCCTTTTATACTCCATCACCCCTACACTACTTACATTCTAGAGAGATCTATTGAAGTTTCTATGAGGTTCGGTGCACGTAGGGCTCTTGCCTGTAAGAAATTTCTAGAACCGTCAATATTGGATATTTGATCTATACCTTAATTCTATAACTATACGGATACGCAGTAATATTTTACTATACATAGAGTTACATACTGTAAATTAATTTAAGAGAGTTTAGGCTAAATTGAATGAGTACCAAGAGCATGAAATTTGAATTTACCCAACAACGTTTGCAGAAGTCCAGCATTGAAAAGAATGATAGTGAGCAATATTTTAGATTTTGAATTCAACCCAACAAAGTTTGTAAAGTACATCGCTGAAAGGGACAACAGCCAGAAATATTGTAGACATTGAAAGCAACCTCATGATGTCTGTGAATATTCAACGCTATAAGGAACGATACTTACTAAATGTATAGCAGCGTCATCTATCAATAATAATTTAAGTAGCTAATGATTTAAACTTTACTCTACAATGGTCATGCTGACTAAAATATTATGTTTCTTCGATGCAATATGTGGACAATTGCTTGACACTCGGAACTTTGTAATGAATGACGAGAGTTAATGTAAAATCGCAAAGCATCTACAAGTTCGTTAGGATCTGTTAGTACGGCGGTTAGTCGAAAAAATACCTTGCATTTTATTCTAGAACATTCAGACTTGGCACACCTATAGTAAATACCCTAAGCTTAATTTTAAGAAGTGGAAACAAGGTTTCAACCCCGGGAGATAGCGGTGTAGCGGGTTGCCTATCTATCAGGGGTAGCTCTTAAAAACGTAACAAATCGTCCGTTTCGGTGACTGCTATGGGCCGTGATCGGCCCCCACTTTATATTTAGTAGTTTTAGGTATATGTCGATCATGGCGATAAGTTGTGACAGCGGATTGCCTACCTTTCAGGGGCACATAGATGAGACTTCACTCTACTAAACCTCTGTCTCATGAAGACTATTATAATTTACCTCTAAAGTTGTTGCTCTTTGGTAAACGACTATTTAGAAAAGGTCTATTTACCCAGCAAAAAAGAAAGTATTGTTACGAATTGAATTGAAAAGACTGAGACACCCTGAAAATACCGTTTTGCAAACCCTTCAACATTGGTACATGCGTTTGAATTCGCCAGAGTAAAATACACACTTGAATTCGCCCTAATGCGTCATGGCGAATTTCAGCAAGTGTTGATTTATACAATTTATTCCGTAACAGGAAAACCAACGTGCGGAGCATATCGAATTTATTGTAAATGTTTAGTAAATTGTCTCGTAGCTCAGTGGCTGGTACTCAGGACTGATGCACGAGGGACGCACTTTTTATCTTTTTATCATGCGTCTCGACGCATAAACTTTTAATTAATTTTTTTTTATAATTGACCTTGGCCACGCATTCTTATGCATTCTCAATGCATTTGAACAAATCAGAAAACGGGATTCACACGCATTACACAGATGTTGATTTGCCCCAATCCGTATTAATTATTCCTTTTTCGCTGAGTACTAACTCTTAGTCGGGAAGTCAAAGATAGTTTAATTTTAGTTGAAGATTAATTAATTTATATAGCTAAAGAGAAAATAATGTCATAGATTTACGAAAATACAAAACTGAAGCATGGCTATAATCTCAAATTGTGGGACTGTGGCGTAGGACCCTATCGGAATTGTGAAGCTCATTGTAATCGTTTTACGATATACACCAGCTCCTGCTTTTTCCTCGTTTCTGGAGCCATCTGTAAATCAGTCGTACCCACAGTGGGCAGGTGTGCTTCGCCGCTAACCCAATCCTCCTTCGTGGATCGACTAACACGATACTTATTGTCGAAGAGATAGCGAGTGGGTGTTTTGTCTTTGACCATCCTCAGGGACGGCCTAATCGCGATGTCGGTTGAGATCCACACTGCCGTCGAGATCCTTCCGTCTTTTACCATATTTAATCTTCAGGCCACCTTCGCCGTCACGGCCTTGTAAATGAGATGGAGGGGCTTTGACCTGTTAGTGCCCCAAATGCCATTGTGGGTGTCGATTTCGATGCACTAGTGACGCCTCTTAGAGTCAGTCTCCCGATTCTTTCCAGTCGCTACTTCACATCACCGACGCATAGGTTAGCCTGGGTCGCAGGATCGCTGTGTAGATCCACATAAGTGTCTCCGGCTTTCAGCCCCAGCTTCTTCCTATGGCTCTCCTATAGAGCCATAGAGTTGCTACTAGCTTTTTGCACTTGTTTTCCAGGTGCTCCTTCCGCGACAGCTTCTTATCTAGGACGACTCATAGATATTTAGCTCGTTCTTTAATTTCCATTTGTTGTCCTACCAATTTCAATGTACTCGTGGTTCCCCACTTATATCGTCTGGTGAATGCAACCACATCTGTCTTACTTGGATTGACCGATGATCTATGATGCACCTAGAATCCACTTTCCCCAGTGCTTGCTGCATCACTCCGAAGAACGCATCCAGATGTTAACGATAACCAGTATATCGTCCGCGTAGCCTATAACGTAGTAGCCCTGACTCGTGAGCAGATGAAGCAGTTCATCCAGTACCAATCACCACAGCAGGGGCAATAGAACGCTTCCCTGTGGACATCCCAATTCAGCGATTCCATATAAAGTGGTATCAGCCTTCGTCGTTGTTAGTTTCCTGTTGGCCAACATGTGGCAGGTCGATTTCACGACTGGAATAGGCACACCACGTGCAATTATGGGCACACAGATCAGCTAATTGAAGGTGCAGTTGAAGGCTCTTTCGATACCCATGAAGGTTCCAATCGCGAAGTCTTTCTGCTTCACTTGTTCTTCGATTAGGTTTACTGCTCCGCTTAGGGCCGTCTCGGTCGAGTAACCAGCCCTATAGGCGTGTTGTTCCTTGTGAAGTGGTCTACTTAATAAGATCTTATCGCGGACATATCTCTCCTGAAGCCTTTTTTTCAATATTTTCAGTAGGAAATATGTAAGGCTGATGGGACGAAAATGCTTGGATGAAGTATAACCGATCCTGCCTGCTTTCGAAATGAAGACTACTCTCGTACCTCTCTATGCCATTGGAACATATCCCAGGGTCAGACTAGCACTAACAAGTCTCACAAGTGGCTCTATGATGATCTATTCAGCCCTCTGTAAGAAGACCGGATATATGCCATCCGGATCAGGAGACTTGTAAGGACTAAAAGACATCGGGGCCCACCTGACCCTGAAGGGAATAACTCTCCTGTTGGCTAGCTGCTGTTTCGGACTCAGCAGGGCCACAGGCCGCTTTGGTTGCCTCTGATGTGTCGCCCTCTTTTCTTCAGACCTTTTGAAGCCCGAAAAATATGCCTTGATCAGGTGAGCCAAGATCTCCACGATTGACGCTGAGTATCGCACCGGTTGCCATCTCCAGGTTGTCCACATCTCTAATTGACCTGGGCATCTCCAAGAGTGCACTCATTAGTTCCTTAAAAAACTGGTTCCAGCCCGTTCTTTTTAGATTTCTGGCCTACTTAGTGCCCGCGGATACGAAGGATTCCAACTCGAACTCTATCTGTGCGTGATCTGAGAATGTAGGTTCGTCTGAGACTTTCCACTTCTTGAAATTGTATCTAAAACAAGCGTTACAGAGAGTGATATTGATGATTTCTTCCCTGACCGAGTTACTAAACGTCGGGGTACTCCCCGTGTACGTACCTCCACTGGTGGGTTGGTATCGCTGTCATATGGGAAGTAAGCTGATCCCATGACTAGCTTTCCTAGCCCTTTGAGATCTGTGGGTATCACCTTCAGGTCTCTTTAACTTAGCTCTAGCAGCGGGACATTCTTGAATTACCTCAAGTTCTTTTCAATTCTCCTTAATTCTGTCATATTCTCCGTCATATAACGTGAACTGAAATTCTAGAGAGTTTTAGAACTCTAGTTAAAAAGAAGACAGAAACGAACGAAACATTTAGAACTTGTATTAATTAACGGCGGAAATAATAATAAGCAAACAGTTGACAGCATTTGGTGAGCGCACCAAGAAGCCTTAATTCAAATAGAAGAAAAGTACTCTGTTAATTGAGAATGCAATGGTAATAATTATTGATTGGGTAATACGTACAAACGCTGCCCCCCCACCTTTCACCATGATTCTCCATTTGCTTGAAATTTATATAATTAAGAAATATTTGCAAATAAAACTTAATAAACAATTCAAGATTATTATCAACAAACTCCACGCTTTTTGCTATAAGCTTTAATTTTCCATATTTCTTAATATATGATAGATTTGAAGTGGCCAATCATTGTCATAGGTGGCCAATCACTGTACCCATTACCCTATGCCCCTTTCATTTTGCAAGTTAACACTATGATTTATCTTGTGTTCTCATACAGAAGTCGTTCATGAATAGCTTATAGCAATCAGAATAGTTGCACCTTTGGTTTGTAATTCATAGGGAAGAATGCCATACTTTTAATTAAATCATGGGAAAAACTTTATTATTTTCAAATGAATAGTTTATTCACCTAAAAGATACAATATAAATCATTTTAAAAAATATCGATAACGATATCTATTAATATTATAATTCATATATAGGACTTTTTGGGATTAGATCTGCGTATAAGATGTGTTCGGTGCCTTTTATTGTGTAGTAAATGCGGCCGTCTGGGTTGTTGTGTGCTATTTCAGGATGTGTTTTATTGTAATTGTACATCTCGAAATTTGTAGCTTCATATCTGACATTTCCAATATCTACCTCAGCTGTCCAGGCATAATGTAAGTGATCTTTTTGTAAACAGTGAGCATTGTTATGAACACCTCTGAGATTTTTTGCAATATAACGCCGGCCATTCGACATTTCAATATAAATTTGATATATCGGAAACCTTGCTTGTTCAATTGTCATCCACTTGGGTCTTAGGCTAGGAGGATTGTCCAAAGGCTTGTTTTTCGGAACTGAAAATATGCTTGTGTCATAAAATTTACAGAAACTCGTTGTATCTACCATGACCAGATGAGCTTTAGTTTGATTATTACGAGATGATTGACCAATCTTCATTCCAGCTGCACCTAGTTTGGTAGAAAAAAATGGTCATTCATACAGTTTTTGAAAACCAGTAACTTTAGCATTTCATAATTTTTATGAACACTAGTCAATAAAGAATAAGCTAGGCTAAATAAATCCGTAGAAAGAAAAATATAATTGATAATGTAATGGCAAAACATCTAATAAGTTGATCAATATCTTAGCTTTCCTTTATTCATATGGAAAATTGAATCTATATCAATTAAAATACTTCATTTGTAAGTCTTCTAAAAAAGGTCAATTGATACTCTTCCTGTCGGGTGAGGCGGCGCGCACTATTAATTGTATCTGTTTGCAAATTAAAAATAATTTTCTAACAATAGAACGCACAATTGAAGTCAAATTTTTCCATGCATGTGTCATTTTGGGGGTTCTATAAAACAGTCTTATGGGGGTGCTATTCAAAAAGTAATATTTTATTTCTATTTGATGGCTAATGTCAAACAGTAATGTTGAGTTTCAAATCGATCCAGCTAATATTGACGATTCTGAATCAAACTTACAAGAACGTCTTTTTTTCTTATGGAAAACGTTTGTTAAACTTCATGGGGTTTGAATTACGGCTAAATATCATTTTCTTAAATTAAAAAAACCAATATATTTTTGTGAGGATTTGAACAAATTTCTGAGATTTTTTTTTAATTTTCGCAAGCCTAACATAATTTTTGGACAAAAGTACTAGAGAAGTTCCATTTTATTATTTTTGTTCCAGTTTTATAAGTGCTGATGGGATTTCTGTTCCACAAAGCTACTACTTTAATAGGACTGAAGTGCGAAAAAAGTACTGAAAAAATCCTACCTATTTTTTTCTTCAGTAAAGCTCTTTGTTATGGCGTACAGGATCTTCAGAAGTCAATGACTTTGAATACTTCAATTACTTCAATTTCAAATAAATATTTATTTAATCGTGTCACAGTAAATGGAAACTTTACAGTAAAGGATTCAGGCGGAGAACTGGCTAGCTGACCCTAATGGGCGGATTACATATGGTAGGACGTCCAGAATCTTCCATCCATGGAAGGTACCAGAAAGTACATGCGCAATTACCGGCGTACATTGTATTGATTAGTACATTGTATTGATTAATATACATGTGTAGATACTTATAGGCAGGGTACATAACATCCCCCTCTTCCGACATTATTTCGTCCTCGAAATTCTTCAATTAAACAAATGAATCTTTTATATTTACTGGTCGTAATAGAGATGTTCGTGGTTGTACTGCTTCTACACTTGTTGTATAAGTGACAACATGAGGTTGATTTTGTAATTGATTTTTTATACAAAAAAGGATAATTTTCCTAAGCATGCATCTAGTTATATATCTTAGCACTCCATACTTAAAAAGCGCGTACATAGTTATCGATGCTATCGATATATAGCCTAAACGCTGTAACCATTCTGAAGTAGGTTCACTCCAACTTTTTGGTTTTTTATAAGTGGACATATTATTAAGTATATCCTGGAAATCGTTTAAACTAAGTTGTGCTTTTCTAAGTACATCTATATCAATTTGCTTGGGCATTGGAATTAATTTCTTATCTAAGTTATCTAAGTTTCTTAGGTTATGTTGCATATCGCAAGTTTCGTTGACAATTATAGTTTTAGTCATATTTAAGTTTTTTGATAAATTAGGTTTATCATGGTTGTTATATATTTCCCCATTATTGCCGGTGATTAATGTGGCAATTTTGATTAGAATTGGTTCGATTTTTTCTCCACATGCTGAATCTAGGTTTATGTCGGTTGTAGGAACTGCAATATATACTCCTATTACCGGTATGTAAGTTTCTTTATGAAGCAAATAAGGAGATTGTAAAAATGCTGTTTTTGCACATCTTCTCAGTAGACTTGTTTCACAAGTATTTGGTTAATAAATTCTTAGATTAAGCTGATTTCTCATACCTATGAAATTATTATTATTTATTTTTTTCACATTTGTTAAATATCTCTTTGTCAGTCGGTACGTAACTGGCTTCGAAGTAAATTATTAAGTCATGATCGGTATACAAGGAAAGGAATATTTTGCCAAATTTGGTTGGGATGGGGATTATTCTTTTTACGGATCCTTCCTCGTTTTCAATAATTGAAATATTAATAACTTAACTTAATAATCCATTTACTACAGCTATTGAGATTGAACTATTATCGAGAATTTTCTGGAAGTCTTCCTCGAAATGGTATTTTGTTCTATGTTGCATTTCAAATTCTTCTAATGTGTCTTTCAAGATTGCAGGATTTGAAATTTGTGTATGTATAATTCCATATGTACCATTGTTGATAGCATCTACTGCTTTAATTATATTTTCGTTTATTTCTTGAATTAAGATAGTTATTGAAATTAATTTCATATTAATGAAATCATCTTTAGTATTGGAATTAACTTTTTCAATTGTTTGGGATTCTAATGCAATTTCATTCTTTACTTCTTTACCTGTATATAATACTATTTAAAAAATTTGTATTTGATTATTTAATACGCAAACTGTATTCTCATTGTTATTATGTAATTTGTCAAATTCTGAGTTTAATTGGTTTAAATCTGATTCGGTTAAGGCTCCAAATAAAGTTTTCGAAATATTACCTTTAAAATTAACTAGTCCTCTATTATGTCTTTCTTTTCCAAGTAATTTGTGTAATATTGTAGTTTTGGTTATTAATTTATTAATTTTATGTTTCATTATTCTTATTTCGATTCTCGCTATGCATCCATTTTCACATATCTGTTCTATCAAATTAATTTCTTGTTCTAAAACTCGAAAACTATTTCCAATCGTAGGTAAATTTATTCCTATGATTAATTTCCATTCTTCGTGGTACAAATAAGTTTTTAAAATTATCATTCATTGTAATTCCTGTAATAATTCCTGAACCTTTCCAGCTTGGGTCCAATCTATTTTGTTCTGTATTATTATTCCATTTGACTTGATTTCCTATTTTGTAAACTGGATGGCTTTCAACTATGTTTTCATCCAAACGTTTCTCAGTCTTTTCTTGTTCAATTTTAATTATTTCTTCAACTTTATTAATGATGTTGTCATGTTTGATTTTCCATTTCTTTATTAAATCAGCATAAGTAAGCTTTGTTGACTTTGGCATTGCTGATGGGATATTAGGATCTCTTCCAAATGTCATCTCAAAAGGTGAAAAGCCTGTACTTGAATTTTTCATTGTATTAATTACGAATGTAATAAATTTTTAATTTACATCCCATTGTTCACCATTATATTCCATTGATGTTTTAATGAGATTTTTTGAAGTTGAATGCATTATTTCTATGTTAACATTTGCTTGTGGATGGAAAGATGTTGTTTTGATATGCTGCATATTTAGTGCATCTTCAAATTGCTGCATTAATTCCAAAAGAAAGTTTGTTCCTTGATCAGTAAGTATCGTTTTATGGGCTTCGAATGTATATATAATGATTAATCATATTGTCAATTACAGTTTCTGTGGTTTCGTTTTCCATAGGTACTAGAACCGTATACCTTGTTAATCTGCCTTGAGTACACTGAAAAAAATGGTTAGCTGTGACAAGAAGCTCTTTATTAGTAGAGATGGTATTAGTTGCGACAACCACTTCGATGGTAAAAGTAACTAACCAGTTTAGTCCGGCAACAAGTCGCCGTTAGTAATCCTACGTAGGTTATATTAGTAACGATAGTAATTCTAGTCACAACAAATAAAGTGCTTCGATCGTCCTGCGAGCATTGCCGCTCGTCGCGTAAAGTCCCTCATTATGCACCTCGGCGTATAATATACTATTCCTTGAACCCGACGTTTGTAATGTTAACACAATCTCGTAAAACTATGATCCGTTATCACAATTTCCGAAGGGCAAGCTTGAAATAATATTTGCTCGATTGAAGGAATAGAATACGTATTAGCTACACTGCTAACTACAGTTTGTCCTTTAATTGGAAAAGATAAAGATCGTTGATACCACACTTGCAACCGTGCATGATGAAATTTAGAGGTGGCCATATGTGGAAGAAAAGTGGCGTATGGTGGCGTACTTTGACTCAAATGCCTTATAAATTAGGATTGAAATGTGATTTCTATATTCTTCAGGGTGAAGCTCATAGGCTACATATTTTGTAACTTAAAACCGCTTTTTAACTACGTCATTATTTGACATTTAATTAATTCATGGGTGTTGTATTTTGATGAATATGAACATTGTCGAATAGAAATTATACAATATAATAATAATTATAGGAAAATCTGTCCTCCACCATGAAACTCACGCGATCGCCTGGTGAATATGTGTTTCTCACTATGGACAAGAGCTTTTCTGTGTTCAAGTACAATGTGGAATATACATAGTAGACATTGTAGACAATATGCGATAAACCCTTCTTCTATTCGCCACAAGGAGCGAAGCATGTAGGTAGCAAAATATTGGTAGAAAATTAATCTTTTATATTATTTGGAAATGACTCATGGTGAACGTTGCAGAATTTTCAATTAGATAATGAGGCCTAGGCAAGCGAATTTTCTGTAGAAAGACCCGTTTTGAAGCCCAGTAGAAGCTCAGTCTCTCAATGACGCTTCTGATGGAAACAGTTATTCGGTTTCATAGTGCAACTCCAATTTAATGTGTTTATAGTATAAAGCACAACAAATTAAATTTTTTGTTTAAACGAGTGCAGTGATTTAAAACAACTAGCTGTTTGTATATAACAAACATCAGAAATACAAGGTGAGTTATTAGTTTTTATTTAACTTCTATCTATCCAACTCTAAAACTATTGTATTAGGAAATTTAGTTCTAACAACTTATTCAGTTGAGGTTCCTAATGTACCCTATTCTTAAGATTTGCTCACTATGTTACCTTATTTGCAGCCCAAAATGTGTGCTTAAAAAAATGTTTAATCAAGTCAAAGGTTCCAAGAGTCAGGGAGTTTAAAAAAAATATCAAAAACTAGGGAATTTCTGTAAGATGTAACTTTAAAAAGTAATCAGGGCTGTCACGCAGTCACTATTAGTCACATTTGTTCTCAAATCACTTTTTAGTCACTTTTTTATAACGAAATGAATTTTAGCGAATTTAAAAAGATTCCGAAGAATTTTTTATTAATTTCATTAACTTGAACGGATTTTAAAGCGCTTGAAATATTTTAGGATAAAGAATTTTCTAGAATTTCGAAAGACATGCAATTCAATTCAATGGATTTTTTTTTAATTTTCAAAAGTTTCAATTTATATGATCCTGAGGATCAATTGATAAAATTATCAAAGCATTTGAAATATTTTAAGGTATTCTTTTAATTCCTTGGTTTAAAAAGATATCAAAGGGTTTGAAATATTTTAAAGACATTTTAAATAAGGAAATATTTCAGGATATTTTAAAAGATTCCAAAGCATTTCAAGATATTTAAACAATTTCAAGGGATTTCCACGTATTTCAATAACTTTAAGGGATTTAAAGGGATTTCAATATTTTATTGTATTTCAAAGAATTTATTCACAAGAAGTGAGGAGTTCTGTAGGGTTTCAATGATTTGAAGAAATTTGAAAATATTTTTTGTCATTCATTTGGAATTCTCCCTGAATTTCTATTAATTTATCCTGATTCCTTAAAATTTTTTTTTTTGATTTCTTCTAAATTCACTCAATTCTACCCAATTCAATAGATTTTTAAAAGTTTTCGTTTAATGCATGTGGAAGTCTTTACCGCCCACCTTCAATTCTTAGGCATTCCATCAAATGCTTTTTAAATTTAAAAAATTTTTTAAAACTAATTTCAAACAAACTTGATTCAATAAATTTTTCATATTATACAATTGTTTCCAATTGCCTTGATTTATTTTTAAACTCAACTTGATTTTTTACGAATCTCATCGAATTCTTCTCATTTCCGTTAAATTCTTCTCAATTTACTCAAATTTTACTGAAATCAATGAAATTTCTTCCATTCTTGAGATTATTTCCGATTCATTTGAATTCGTTTGAATTGTTTTGTAGTCAGCTTTCATTTTTCGATCATTCAAACTCTTGTTGTTTTAACTTTCGTGTAGTTTATAATTCGTTAAGTTGTTTTTTTGATAAATTTCTTTTTGTTAATTTCTTAATTCGTATGAATGGTTCGAATTCATTTGGATTAAAAATTTGAATTCAGATTTATTCGGATTAAAAATTTAATTAAAAGTCCGACATTGGCTGCCTCTCCCCTACCTGAATGCATAATCAAAAAGCATTGTTTCATAGAGGCTAAATGTGTTTTTTTTTTTATGTAGCATGAAATGGAACTTCACTGTCCTTTCTGTGACTACCGAACCAAATTTCTGGCTGGACACTTAGAAGATTTCAAGTTTCATCAGAATATTAATAGTTACAAGCATTGCGGGTTGAACGGTTGTAAAAAGATTTTCAAGTCGGAAGCTTCTTTAAAAATGCATTTTATGAGGAGTCATAATATAAGTGTTCGTTAAAATAGTTGTACATATAATTTGCAAACTTTTTGTACAGTAAATGCCAAGTCTATTTGCAGTGTAAATTAGAGAATTTCGAATTTGCTGAAAAGTTGCAGGACTTGTATTTAATAAATTTAGCTGAAACAGCAACTTTCAGCTCTAGAAATACCGTATTCGGAAATAGATAACATTGTTAAATACGTTTCTAGCAAAGATTTATTGCCTGTTTGCAGTTCGATATTAAAAACAGATTTTAGGAGAGAAAAAACTGTATAAGGAACGTCTAGCATACGTTTTGCCAAAGTGTATTTCTATTGTAAAAATCAATGGAAAAAAAAACATTTTCATTACATTCCTATCATTGAAACACTGAAAGCCATGTTAAGAGATAGATCAGTAGATATTGATTTTAATATTCCAGAAAAAACACAGACAGATGTTTTCAGAGATTTCACTGACGGAAACGTTTTTCAGTCTAATCAGTTTTTCATTAGGAATTCTAGTTCTGTTTGGCTAATCCTTTATCAGGATGCTTTCGAAATCGTTAACCATATCAGTCCAGCTCGTGTAAAGCATAAGTTGGTTGCAGTTTACTTAAGTTTAGGGAACCTGTCAGACTACGTCCGAACACACATTAACACAATCCAGCTCGTTGCTCTATGTAAGGAAAAGTTATTTTATCATGAAAAAGTATACGGGACTATTGTTCAGGACCTGATTAAAGTTAAGACGATAGGCGTTGAAATATCACGAAATACGTTCATGAAGGGTTCAGTTGTTTTTATATCTGATGATAATTTGGGTGCCCATTCTCTCAGAGGTTTTATAGAAAACTTTAGAACCACGGAATACTTCTGTTGATTTTGTTTAAGCACTCGCGTAGAATTCTGGCCAGAATTCAAAAACAAATCTTTAACAGCTGAAAAGCCGAAAACGAAGAATACAGTGAAAGAGATGACAAGGGAGAAGACAATGAAGAAGGAAAGAACGAAGACGAAGAAGACCACGATATCGCATCCGCAGGAGACGATGAGAGCAATTCAGAAGACGAGAACAGTTCAGAGAACGAGAGCGGTAATTACAAGGCATACTGCGATTACGTTCCCAAGTCTTACGAAATGAGAGCTGTAGATTCATACAAACAATCTCTGGATAAAAAACCAAGCAAAGCTCAACATCATCAGGAAGTGAAATTTAATTCAGCATTTAATCGCCTCAGCGGCTTTCATCTCAGCATGCCCGGTCTAACACCCCGTCTCGGTCATGATTTACTGGAAGGAATCGTGGCTTATGATTCCTATCTCATGATCAAGTACTTTGTCTCGCAGGGTTTTTTCTCTCTATCATTTCTAAATGAAAAGATTAATGTTTTTAAGTACTCCAGCTATAATCATCAGAGGGATAAGCCAGTCACAGTATCAACACTCGGAAAGAGAATTTTTGGTGGTGCTTGGCAAATCTTTACCTTACTTCGTCTTTTTCCCTTGTTTGTAGCAAGTAAAGTTGACACAAATAATGATGTATGGCTTTGTTTTCTGAAACTTCCTGAAATAATGGAGTTGATGTGCGCACCAGAAATTCATAATTCGTTTGCTCCGTATTTAAACGTTATTATTAACGAATATCTCAGTATGAGAAAGGGATTATTTTCATCTGTGAAACTGCGACCAAAGCACCATTTCTTGACCCGTTATCTTGAAATGATACTGCAATCCGGTCCGTTGATTAAAGTGGCCACTCTTCACTTCGAAAGCAAACATACCTTTTTCAAAAGAGTAATGAGAATTTTAAAATGCTACCAGAATGTTACATTATCTTTATCCGAAAAACACGAGCTCTTGCAAAGCTTATTGCGTTCAGGTGCTGGCTTGAGATGTGAAATACAATTAAATAAGGAAAGCGAGTTTTATATTCATCGGTACTCGGGAGCTCTACAGAAAGCTGTAAGCAATGCTAATTTCCCTGGAAAAATCACTGAATGTTGCTGTGCCGTATTTAGAAGAAGCCACTATAAGAAAGGTAATGCTGTTGCAGTAAGACAAGAGGCTTATCAACACAATGTTGAGATAGGTAGAATTACAATCATATTGTGTAATAATGAAAATCATCTTTATCTCGTCCTTGAAGTTTTAGAGATTATATTTGAACCAAGACTGCGACTATATAAACTTGGAAATATTACACGATATGAATGTCTCTCTGTTGGAAACCTGCTAGGATATGATCCACTTCATATTAACATCCTAGATGTACACTCGTGTGCAAAACTTAAACACGCATTAAATATGATTTTTAGGAAGTAGACGCTTGTATCTTTTTACAATCTCACAAAACGCAGCTGTTTATAATTAATATTCTTTCTACTCGACTATTACTATCAGTAAGTGAGAGTACGCATAATGCCCTACTTACTTTACGCTGTCACTATTGTGTGTTTCACATAACAAATAAAATTCCATCACACAGGTCAGATATGTCTATCTTGAAAGTCACCGATCTTGGACGAGTGAAGTGGAGCCTCGCTGTTGGTGAAAGCATTGACGAAATCATCGCCTCGGCTTCTATAAAATTAACCATCCCAGCCAGTTCCTCGTACAAGGAAATTTTATTAATTGCCATTTCAGTTTTGTTAAGGTAGTTGTTGTAGACGGTCTTCAAATTTGAGTTTATCATCCATTCCAACGTTTTAAGCTGTATGTTCAAAAATTTGTAAGATTCTCTCATCTAATACGGCTGAAAATATTTATGAACTGTGTGACTACTAGAAAATAAAATTGCGAAAACTACTGGAAATTTCACGTATATACCCCCGTAGTTCACTCTACTTAAATTCTCTGCATTTAATATACACGGTAAGATATACACGAGTTTCAACTTTTGCAAAAATTATCGGAGAAGTACACAAATAGACTTGCGCAGCTGATGATATTATCCGAGAGTGTAAAATGGGAATCGGTGTTTTTTGAACACATATACATTATGAAAATTACTGATTTTTTTCAGAAGAACGAAGGAGCGACAATTTTTGTTCCACTACTCCCACCACCAGCCGAACGAGTGTGATTAATTTGGATTATCCGAGAATATTGCTTCATCGTGTCCACTAGACCAGCCACTTGGTCTACCGTGGGATTGTATAATTCTAAGAGATTTTAAAAACAGCGAAAGGAATGCTGGTTGCCTCCCTCTAGATTTAATAACAAACATTGGGGATTATATGAAGCATATGCTGAAGGATACAAAGTTCGGAACGGCAGGACGAATAGCTTAGATTGTGGTTTCGAAATTTCCGAAATCTTTCGAACAGGCCATCTAGACAAATAAGAATAGCGTGTATTCTGATGGAGTCAACGAGTTAAAGATACGAATCTACGACCGTCTGCGGTATATAAAAGAATCGCATGAACGGACTCGAAAGAAAAAGAGAAGGACTGAAACGGAAGGGAGCAGTGATGAGCCTACAAATTCCTTTGTCCTTCAAAGGCATGGTACAGAGAAGGACAGTTATGTCTGTGTCGCATATGTGCCTTCACTTCACGAAGGAGAATCGGAATAGACTCAAAAGGAAAAAAAAAAATTCTTCTACGCGACTATTCTGAAGAAAAACTTGAAGAGGAGGAAGTAAGACATCTCCTGGAAGTAACTTATCCATCTCAAAGAATTTGCCTAAACAGAAGAGAACAGCACGCACTAGGCTTTGGCGATATTTTAAATGAGCACTGGTTTCACTCTTATTGGTCGGGATGCTACTATTGAGTGGGCACAAAATATTGAAAAAAGGTACCTGCTCTTTTTGAGTATTTCTATGACTACAATAGGAAGTACAGAAAGCAGAGAAATTCACCAAAAGTAGTTCATTTCAATACAAATGGAACTTAAAAGGGTAAAAGAAAACCGCGAATCTTTACAGAGCAGCCTCCCAAAAAATCTGGCTCTTTACCACTGATCACCTGCTATTTTGAGGAAACTGATCTCTTCATTTTGGTTGTATGTATTCACTGAGATCCTCGTATTAATAGTTTATGCTTTTAATTTTTAGGATCCCAGTACCACCTAAGAAAGGGGGAAAAAGTTATAATGTATAACTTTCTCATCATTTATGATTGAGAAAGTATCAGAAATCGAGCGCGGTACGCGAGTGTCAGGATGAGAATGTGTACCTCAAAGCCTACAGAGCTTTGAGAAATTTAATCCTTAACTATACACACTTAATTACGTAAAAAATTCAGCGAGATGAGAATGTGCCCGCTGCGCGGGCAGATTTTTTACTGGGTATTTGTGAATTTTGATACTTTGGTGAATAGGATGACATGTCCTGTAAATCCTCGGTAGTGTGTATCGTTTCCCTCGGACTTGGGGTACGAAATGTCACCTTGTGCAACAAAATTTATTCCAGTGTTTTTACTGCGAACGCATATATGAAACGTATATAAATGTGCCAATATTTCAATGAAGAAAAGCTTTCCCGTCCATTGAATCAAACTTCTAGATCAATTGTGTTTGTTATTCTATTGATTACTTGAAATCAAAATCAAAATGATTGACCAAGGGAAAAGCCATTGGTTAATTGAAACATTTATCATATTATCAAACATATTTACGGACAAATATTTGTTAACAGTGTTGAGGTAAAAACTTATTCTATATATCAAGGCCATTTTCATTATTTTTGAACGTATTTCTGAATTTTAGAACCATTCAGAACTTTAATCGGCTATCCTGAAAATGTTGCTAGAAGTTACTTAAATCTGCATACAAGGGTAAAAAAACCTGGATTGATATGGAGATATATTACTCAATCTTTATCTTGATTTATAAAATCAACAGGAAAGCTCGTTGATTCTAATTATATTTGTGGGCTTTATAATTATAAAAATAAATCTATTTTTTTTCTGCAGAATTAAGTACACAGTCGGGCTCCTTTGGTTCCCGTTTCACGATGCCTCTTCTTGACAGGCTACCAGAATATGGTAAGATTCCTTCAGAAGCCCAGACAAAAAAATCTTCATAAAATTGCTATCTTGCATTTTTGGTTAAAAAGTTAATACCGAGTACATCTGTTTTCCATTCTTTTGAATACCGAGCTTTTTCCAGTTTAAAACCCATGTTACTTTCAAATGGTCAAGAGCCTAATGAACAAGCGTGACGCTACATTTTAGCTTCCTTATTTATTGAAGACAGTTTTCGGGATAAATCAAAAATTTAAACAAGGAATAGATTATGACCTCTACATGTAATTATATCTTCTTAAGATATTTTGTATGTTCTTCTTTACAGTAATTCGAAGTAGGGAAAAGGTGATTTTGCCGAACGGAATTACTAGTTATTCCTTCTTACGCCCTGTTGAAATACTCCAATTCGTGTCCCGTATGGCACTTTGAAGCTTTAATTATTGTCAATAAATTTAGAATGTTTATAGAAACAATCGCTAATATTAAAAGAAGTTTACAAAGATACCTCACATATCAATACCTAACATTTTTTTGCCAAAGACTTTTTCATCTCATTCCATTAGAACTGTTTTTTCATAGTTACTCTTCTGACCCGTTATTCAAAACAGAAATTGCATTAGGGCCCTACTTCTTCAAACAAAGAAAACTATTTCGTGAAATAAAACTAATATAAAGAATAACAAGCACGGTTCTTAATCTTATTACCCATCGTAGCATGTTCAGGATTAGCTTGCCTATGAAATATGTTTTTGTATGTGGATAATAAGGAGAAAAGAATTTTCGTAAATCAACATAACGAAATTTTTACACTTCTTAGGATTAGTTAAAAAATGTAAAGGTACAATGGTTTTTTTTTGTTGCAAATTTTACTTTAAAAACCGTTCAATATTTGCAATTTATGAGATATGACGGTTTTTCTTGTTTCACTTTATCCAGTCTTTTGCACTCTTTTAAAATTGACCAAAACGCCTTCTTCTTTCCTGAAATTTTTTCAGGAATAATAGTTACTATTACAGTCTACTTACTATACATTTTCCGTGTGGTATTTTTTTCTATTCGGGGAAAAAATTATTCTCATTTTTTTTTTTAAATAATAGATTTAATAGTTTTACGATGATTCATTATAATGAAAGGAGTTGTTTCGGGTTTCAATCGTGTGCAAGACTGCAAATCTTGCCAACGTTTCGTGAACATTGCAGTTCACGATGCCCGTGATTGGCCAGAGCGCGCCACCATGGAGACTGGTCGAACCTACTTGGTTGTTTTGTAAAATAAAATTTATGTCCTATTTCGATGTCACCCTCAGCTAGTGCTGATTGTGTGAAATGTTTTTGCCACACCTTACTCTCATGTTCCTCTATACGTTGGCTCACCGCTCTCCCGGTTTCTCGAATATAGACTTTGCCACAAGAGCATGGGGTTTTATATACTTCCGGATCACTGAGAGGTACCTTTTTGTCTTTAAAATTGTTTAGAAGTTGTCCTCTTTACGCAGGTGGTTTAAATATAGTTTAGCTGTTGTGTTTGTTAAGAATTCTTCCTACCTAATTTCTACCATCCTACCCTACATCAAATGCAAATAGATCAGCAGAACAAATAGGAAGAATTCTCAACCAACACAACATCCAAGCCATATTTAAACCACTTGCGAAAAGAGTACAACTTCTAAACAACCCTAAAGACAAAAATGCACCTCTCCGTGATTCGGAAGTATATAAAACCCTTGCTCGTGTGGCAAAGTCTATATTGGAGAAAGCGGAAGAGAGTTGAGCCAACGTATAAAGGAACATGAGAGTAAAGTCAGGCTAAAACATTTCACGCAATCAGCACTAGCTGAGCATCGTATCGAAACAGGACATAACATTATATTTTACAAAACAACCATCATCGCAAAAACACACAATATTCTTCCAAAAAAACATAGAGAAGCAATCGAAACCTTAAAACACCCTAATAATATCAATGGAGACAATGGATATAACACACATTGGAGCACTTTGGCTAATCACAGGCATCGTAGATAGTACATATAGGAACAACATAACCAAGGTTACATAACATCACCAAGGTTAGCCTTGTCATTATGTTAATTTAAAAAAAATATGTGTCTCCTTATTTTTCACGTACAAAAGCATCATTTATAGGCAAGCTAATCCTAGAAACGTCGACCTGCATGATTTGAAATGGATTCGGTCTATACTTGGAATTCACCGGACAATAATATGCTTTAACATAACATAGAAATCACCATGCGAAGGACATTTAACTGAATTTGTCTCAAGGGGTGTGAGGATTTGCTTTTGATCCCTTCTTCAAAGATCGAAAAATTTCCCAAATCACTCCACCTTTTTCGAATAACATTAAACACATCGGATAACAAAAGGATAATTTCGGACTCACTGTTTTTTCATTAATTTCTTTTGACTGGCTTCAAAAATGTCGATGCATGTGTTTATGAAAGCGCAATAACTTTTTGCATAAAATAATTTTTTAATTAAACTGTATTGCCATAAAAGATTCATGATATCCCAATATACAAGTATGTATTTTAAAACAAGTTTATCCTTTATTCATTCTTGCAGCACCAAGTTCACAGTCCCAGCCTAACCCTGATGGCGAATGGCCTCGAGCGAACTTGCACCTTGGTCTTGCCACATCTCCTTCTCCTTCCTCTGGTCGCATATATCTCGATCATGATGTTGTGGTATTTGGACATCCCCTTAATGAACTTGGATTTTATCGGCTTGTTCCCTTCAATTTTCCGGAAGTAAAATTCGAATATCGAAAATACACTTTTCATCTAAAAACGCCAGTTGTGCTCTGTTTGGATTCCAGAAGACAGCTCTATGTGGAAATGCCAGCAAGAGAACAAATTGTGTTAGTAGATGCTGAAGATTGGGCTGTTGCA
Organism: Andricus grossulariae; assembly: GCA_011634705.1. Classification (NCBI taxonomy): domain Eukaryota; kingdom Metazoa; phylum Arthropoda; class Insecta; order Hymenoptera; family Cynipidae; genus Andricus; species Andricus grossulariae. The sequence continues at coordinate 217,601,608 of JAABKJ010007545.1, read as the reverse complement.
ATATTGATGCCTAACGGTCACCACAGGGGAATGTATCATAGAGTAGGACAACACTACCGTTCAAAGGTATACATACACGACCACTCAGCTAAAGTAATGGGTGGAAATGAAATTGGTCGTTGTCCTGTAGGCTCCCAAGAGTCATTAAGTAATGTTTATGAATTCAAAAAATCAGACTACGATTCTCTAAAGATAAGCTTCTAGAATCAATGTTAAAATTTTAGTCCATTGCGCATTATCCAAACTGATATCTAAGCCTGCGCACGTGCGGCTGAACCGACTCTCAATTAAATTTTTTCCAAACGGGTTCTCATTTGTTATTACAGTTATTTGGCATAACAGGAACAATTTAAGGCAAAATGTAAAATGATTGAGCGAGTCATTTCAAAAAGAAAAATATGTGTTTAATTGATTTGCAGCGAAAAAATTTGCAAAATTCATCTTTATAAACTTATTTTTAAATTAGATTTTAAGTGCAATTCAAATTTGTAAACTAAGATTACTATTTGTCCAATTCTTGTGTCACTGACAGAACTTTAGAAAAATGTAATTAATTATTCAAATATATGCCTTTTGTAGTAGGCTAGCTGCACTCCTACCATAAACATGCAATTTGATTTGCTGCTCCAAATTATTAACTATTAAAACTTAGATAATAAAAGCAACTTTATACGGACACTTTGTTAGGGCTTAGATTGTCTTTGTCCAGAGTTGGCGCTAGACAGTATGAACATTGGATGAAAAAGTATTCAAAAATAATATTCCGGCTTATATTTTAAACCGATTTTAAAGTGTTTTTTAAAGGAAACAACAGACTTCTTAAGAAATCTGTGAGGGCCGATTTGAAAAAAAAAGTTAATACAGTTTTTTTATTAAAGTATAAACTTTGCAAAAATAAAAATTTTCAAGTTTCCCAAGCAAAAAAAAATCATTCTTGAGTCCAACAAAATTTTTGCTCACTATACAAAAAACTATACTGGTATAGCCAATGCAAAGAAAAGATGCAAGTGAATAATAGTGTTTCTTCATAAAGACCGTTAAACTCATCTTTTGACCGAGTTCCGCCTTTATAAACAAAATGAAATGTGTATTCTTCATTAAAATAAAATTCATAAGTTCAGCACATAAACGAAATGCCTTATTAATATAATATTAATGAAAAATTCTCTCTTGAAGTTAATCAAGCATAATTAATATTGCCCAATTGGGTCGCCTACTTGGGTATAGATATAATTAACCGTTACAGGCCAAACCGAAGCCCAATTTGGGAGTAATTAGGGCGCCAAATTGGTGCCTAATTGGTAGTTAGGCAACCTGACTCGGATCCAGTTTGGCCCCAATGGACTTTTTTACACGGAAAGATTTATCATTTATACATTACCAACCGTAGTAAATTTCAATATAATTTAATAACACTGTACTAAATTATAATGGATTTTAATTTATAGAAGAAATCTGACCAGAAGATTACATTAATGCCTATGAATTGAAAATTCCGTACAACAAAATTCCAATTATATCTATACTCTATTCCCCGAGAGAATAACCTACAGACGCGCATCTTTATATATTTGTGCGGAGATACTGTCAAAGAAGGAGTTGCCTGGGTGAAATTGTCCAATATTCAAGCAAGCATTCAATTTTTGATGACGTTCAGGGAGCATGCGGGTGAAGTTTCTTTAAGAAAGGATCGCCCAAGGCAGAGAGAGGTAAAAAACCATCAAAGCAATTCAAAGAGACAGAAACTCCACTTAAAAAGTAAAAGTAGAAAAAATATCAAAAACTTGTGAAATGTTTAAAATGAAACAAAAAACTTGAATTATGAACGAAGGACAAAGACATTAATGAGTCGTTGACGGATGACAGTGTCAGACTGAGGAAATTATTTGTAGAAACTCTAAAATTGAGAAACGAATTATGAAGGTAAGTATACCCACGGGGGTGAAACCAAATGCAAATACGAGAGCATGCAGCTGTGAATTGGTAACAAGTTGGGTTCGTGTTGGCAATACCGTGCTGTCGAATGTTGCAAAACAAATTTTCAACAGGATCCTGATTTAAAGAGCGAACACACAAATACGAGAATCCTTCCTCTTTGAACTGAGACCACAAAAACTTTAGAGATTTCATATTAATTACCCAACCTTGAAGAAAAGAAAAACTATTTATCAAATCTTTCCATTTAAATGTCCCTGTCTTTATATCTGATGTTTCTCGCCAAAGTTTCCACTTGGGAATCTCGTTTGTGTCGGAACACAGTTGAGTAACAGCAGCCTCGTTCGTTGGTCCTTGATCGCAAACGGTGGACACAACATTCAACCCAATGCTTTGTAATTGACTTATTGCAGTAACAATGAGATTTTTTAATTTCAATGTAGGAATGGTACCTGCTGTAAAGTAGTAAGATAAGACTTGTTTCCAAGGACGGGCGACACCTCTGACCATAAAAATAAGCGCATGATCTGCTCTACGAATAGAACGACTTAAATGACATAAGTCTTCAAAACCAATTAATTTTGAGTAGTCATGTCATAATGCAAATCCGAATGGAGACTTATTTCATCAAATAGGAAAGAGCAGTATCGACCGCTTTTTCTCATTTTTGCAACCTTGCGTTTTAAATTATCTATCACAGACTGGTTAAGTCTCGTACCAAACGGTATTTTTGACAAGACACCTTTAAATATGAGCCCCGTCGGTAATATGGAATGTGAAGCCAGGAAAGTATACAATTTTGGGCTGCGTTTGTATCAAGAAAGAAAGAAAGCTTCATCACCGGCCGTCCATTTTCGGTCATTTACTGATTTTTTACTATCACCGTCTTTGTCTGGTGCTTTAACGAATTGTTTCATCAATCCAAGCTTTATATGAAGGGGCGGCAGAAGGATCTTTGCAGGATCGACAAGTGGTTCGTTTATCACATTATGTGAGCCTGGAACCAACTCCGATGTTGGTGTCTAATCAATCGGCTTATAATGAGTTTTCCTATCTCTGCTATCCCAGAGACATAAATAGCATGGGAATTTAGTATAGCCTTCAGAACTACTTCGATATTGACATACTCTTCTTTCAATACTGTTGAGTGCGCTACTGGTACCGGTGCATATCTGTTCGTATTATGGAGCAACACTGCCTTTAGACTACGTTTTGATGAATCTATAAACAGCCTCCATTCACTCAACCAGTATTATTTTCCGACATAGACTTAGGACTAACTTTTTGCAGATAGTATGCGCGACCGTACCTCCTTAGTTACCAAACACCAACGAAACATCTATTTTTAAATATTTGTTATTTTTTCTACAAAATAATTTGTAAAAACTTAGGCCTTTTTCAAGAAATAATTTCATTTTAAACACCTTTTGTATCTCGCGTTGTTAGGCTGATGATTTGAATCTTCGTTTTTCAATAGCACTGTCGATGTTTAACCCTTACTCTGTACACTTTTTTTCTGTACTTCTAATCTGTAAACGGGGGTCGTTTATGTCCAGCACGTTTTTTAAATATTTTTAACTGACGGGGAAATTGTAACAAAATTCAGAGGGCACAACTGAAGCTTCCACTTAACAAATATGCTACAGAGTGTCAGATAAAAATAATTTATTTAAACAATTTTCTCACTTGTAGACTTTCAATAATCGACGCACTTCGTTTTCATTCGGACACGAATGACCTCCGTGTACAGAGTAAGGGTTAAATAAATAGCGATGAGTTTTATCGAACAATATTTATAGCCGGCTTTAGAGGTCTTTTTGAAACACACAAATTTTCTTTTCTGGACATTTTTTTATACCTCACGTTGTTTAACTGAAAATTTGGATTTCTGATTATTCAGTAAGTGTGTTGCAATGTTGCCGGAAAAATCAACTTTTTTGAGCATTTTTGACGGATTCAACCAGAACACTTGGTGGAAACGGGTGGCTAAAGAGCTTGTCTTTTCTTTTTAAAACTTAGAAAAGCGTGCCAAAACTTAATTCAATATGATCAGTCTTTTTAAAGTAATTGTGCCTACAGACTTCTTCAGAATACAGACTGCACGCAAACACCTTCGTAAAAATAATTTTTTCTCACTGAGAGTATGTCAAAACGTGGAAATTTTTTGAAAACCGACGAAGTCGAATTTTACGTAAAACTAGTACCTTCCTATTAGGGTGAAAACAAGATTATAAACGGACACGGATATTGGATGAGTTATTGATTTTTCCTAGAGTAACAGTACAGCATCTTCGATTGGAAAAGCTACTTTCATATTGTTAAGTGATCAGTTTATTTATTTATGCGATTGAATATACATAACTTTTAGAAGATATATGTACTAACCTATGTTAACTGTATATTTTCAGGAACACACAAAATTATCGCTTCATTTAACCCGTAGTAGGCACACTGGTGGGAATTCGCACCAAAGAAAATTTCAATTTTGTAGAATTCAAAGGGAAATAAATTCAAGGTCTTCTCACCACTACGTTAAATAAACCTGACCTCTACTGCGTCGGATAGCTATGGCGACCGCCGGACAGTTGCGTCTTTTCTTCCACGAGATTCACATATAAAGTTCGATTTGATGCGAATTCGCACCAGTGTGCCTATAACGTGCCGTAATTTCGTGCTCGAGAAAGATTTTATAAAAGTGGTTTTCTCAGTCTGGGAGTTCCATTTTGTATATACGTAAGTAGAATATGCATAAATAATTAAGTATTTATATTTCAAACACTATAGGCATTTCTTGTAAAGTTATGAATGTAAGTTCATGTTTTCGTTGAGGAATGTTGTTCTAATGAAATTATAGAATTATGACAAATAGAAAAGGATAAATCCTACAATAATACAAATAAACAATGTGAATAAATACTTTTCTACAGCAGGCTCGGTTCCTCTAGGCTTTCGCACTCCGTGTGCTCGCTATTGTGCGCTTCGCGGGCTAATACTCTCTTAGTTAGCTTCATCGTTATAACGTGCTTTTACTTTAATTATGTCAGTTTTACAAAAAAATAACTAATTTACTTAAGGTTCTATCGACCATAAGGAACAAATTCTCATCAACACACGATTCGCGCTCGATATTTGGTTTAGAAATCATGTAAACCTCGCGCTCCACGCTCGTTTCTGTTCATCGTATAATAGAAACCTAAAAGTTTGAGCGCGCTTATGGCGCGCGATTTGGTCGTCGCGCTTCGCAACGACCATATGTTATATTCTATGTTGTTTAGATAAAAATGGAGGTTAATCAACATATTTTCTCGAAAGTACCTTAATAATGTAATCATTTTGGCTCAAACAATAAAGTTCAACATACAGAATAGGCTCTAAGTTCTGAATAACTTATAAAAACCGAATCTCTTTAATATATTCGAAAAATAGAGAAAAAAAGTGGAAAAATATTATTGTTTTGAAAATAACTTTTTCCAGCCCATTTCTGATCCCCAGAACCTGTGCAAGAATTAGGGTCTATAAAATTCGCTGCCAAGGAGATTGTTTTGTTTTTGGGTTTAGGATAATCGCGAGATATTTCAAAAGTCTAAACAGAAAAAATCCGGGAGTTGCAAGCCCCTTCGAGTTGAAGACAGTTGAGAAGTATCGCGTGACATCTTATAAAATATTACGATATCTGTACAATTGAAGTTCGTTTCATTGAATGAAGATTTTCAGTATGAATTGTAAATTTGATTAAAGGGTTTAATGACATATTTACTACTACGAAATAGAAAAGAAAATCCTTAGTCAAAAATTATTTATGTTGATTTAACCTTATCTCTTCTGAAGCTTCAATTTTTACTTACCTTCACAATCATTTAACATTACCTAAAATGATTAACAGAAATTTTATGATTGCTAATAAACATGTACCGTAAAACAGGGTGAGGTAGCCAAAGTAGTATTCAGGAATAATAAATGGGAAGCTTTTTTCGGTCATAAGACATGGCTGATAATATTATTTTTATTCTTAAAAACCTGCTTTTTCCTGCGTCGACTTTCATCTGTTACCAGAAAGTGATCGACTGTAGGAAAAATCGGAAAAAAATTCTCAGATATTCTTTCGAAATTCTTCAATACAATACATCACAAAAATGCACTTTTAGAATCAATATACGGTTTGCTAATGTTGCCCGCTTTCTGGGAGCAGGTAAAAGTCGACGCTTGAAAAAGAAGGCCGAAAACCGCTGGACAAATTTTTTCCGTGTACCTTGCAATAAAAAGAATAGGGGTGTTTGAACACTTTAGAAATAAAAAATTCAAACTGGAAGCTCTTAAAATAGTAAACGTATTTGAAAATATGTGTGTATAATTCGTTATAAATATTAATTAGTGAATATATTGAATTGAACTCACGTATTAAATCGAGAAAAGTAGCGAAGACTAAGATTAGAATTTCCGTAACAATTTTCATCCTTTCTGAATGGACTTAATGACAGATAGATGAAAATCGATCTTCCAAGAACTTCATATGAATAGCAACTTGATAAATGCTACTATATATATTAGGCCGTATCCTGTAGTCAAGCTATTCAGTAGGGACATTCATCGAATGCGTTGGACCAATAGACACCAAACAACCATTTATTTATTCGAGAGTTGACCAAGAAACCGATTATCTGAGAATGGCAATTAAATCCAAACTCAAGAGAACCAAATATCAAGGTCTATGGCTCAGAAACATTGTGAATCCAAAAATCAGTTGCTTTGAAAAAGACACATGCAAAAAGTTCAGTATATACAAAGCAAACAACAACAAAAAAAGAAAAACAAAAAAAAAGGAAAAATATTTTTTGCATAGAAAGGCCCTAAAATATGTTTCAAAACAACATTGTAATCGGCTCGTTAGAGACAAGTATATAACAAGAGGAATAAAGAGAGAGAGAGAATTGGGAAAGAGACAACCAAGCCAGCGGCACTCTCTTTTCCTTTCTCTTTATCCGTCTTTTTTATACTACTTTTGGGACCAACATGTTTTTAGATCACTTTAGATCTCCTCATAAGGGAATAATTTTATAGGATACCACGAACATGCATTTCCATCTTATGCTTAATATTAGTAATGTATGTACATATGAGACTGAAGTTTCTTATCGTACTGTTATTTATATTATTTTTCATTTTTTATTTTTGGATACATTTTTTTACTTTTAATTTTTGGTATGAGTGTCAATCCTTAATATTTTTGAAATCTTTTATGCACTTGAATACTTGATTTCAATTGCCAAATGTTTCCTATAAAAATTCGATAAAACGGTCAAAGGCTTTGTTATATCTCGAAAGGTCTCTTTTTAAATTGATTGCATTATTGCCCTCTCTCTTTATGTATAACATTTCCAGGAATTCCCTTTTTCTTTGGTTTCTTTCATTACATGGGACCTTTTTTTTTTATTTAACATTCCCTCCTAGACAAGAGACAGTCAACGATCGTAAAAAACACATGTTGGAGAAATTCTTCAGAAACTGGACTTCACAATATTTTCCCCATTTTTGAAATAGCAATTATCCCAGTGCCATAGTACTCAATAAATCAATCTATTTAAGTGTTTTCATCTCTAAGTTGCGTTTGCATTTTTTTAAATAGTTTTTTAAATACTTTTATAGATTTTCTCTGAATATTGTAAATTTATTAATTAAAAATTGAATATTTCTGAAATATCAAGGATAATTTATACAACACCAAACATTTTTTTTTTAATTACAAACAGTGAAGTTCACTGTAGAGTTGAGTCACCAAAAATTTGTTATCATCAATAAAATAGAGTTTCTGATTAATTATGATGTTATTTGTAACAATTACTTAACATTAAAAGATCTTAATGAAAAAGTTACAATGTAAATGGAAATTTAATCAATAAAGTTCTATTCTATAAGAACTAATAAAATTTAGAATTTTCTTTATTTTTTAATTAATCAAAAGCATAATATCGATGTATTTTTGTATACATCAGTATACTTATTCAATGAAACTTGTTGAAGTATTCTATTGAATCTTACTTAGACAACCATTATTGCAGGTGTTAAGGGTGTCATGCTTTCATTTATCGAAAGTCTTTGTTTAATATGAATAAGTAATAAATGAAACATCCCTCTAGCAACCTTACTTTTGGTAAGTACCAGGATGCCATAATATCACTTTTTATTTTTAAATTTTTCCAATCCTAAGAAGTTAAATTTTCATTAAACTTTTGTAAATGCACAAAATTACACAACAGAAGCTTGTCAGGTGAAAAAATATCTCCTTATGAATTAAATTTTATTTTATAATAATTGGATTCAGAAAGGACAAAGTTGATAGGAAAAAATGATAAAGAGAGTGAGGAGGGCTTGGTTGTCTGTTTCCCAATTCTCTCCCTCTTTTTTCCTCTTGTTATATACTTGACTCTAACGAGCCGATTACAATGTTTTTTTTAAACATATTTTAGGGCCTTTCTATGCAAACAAATTTTGTTTGCATTCTCATCCTAATGAGAAAGTATTGGTTTTATGTAAAATTTGACATAGTCGGAAAAAAGGATTTTCACGAAGGTGTCTGTCTGTCTGTAGTCTGTAGTCCGTAGTATCGTGTAGACACGATAACTTTCGAAAGATTGATCAGATTGGATTGTGCTTTGGCACACTTTTTTATGTCTTAAAAAGAAAGATCGAGTTTGTTAAACAGCTATTTTCGATAAAAATTGAAAAAGTGAGCACATTTTGGAAGTTTTTTAGACCACTTTTTTTCAAGAATCGAAAATTCTATGTACGGTTATTAGTAGTACTCAAAAATACAATCAATTCATCTCACTGACATTTTTCGATAAAAAGAAAATGATCAGTTATAGCATTTTCAAAATAATAAAATTAAAAAAAAATGACGAAAAATAACATGTTAAGCCAAACAACGCACGATATGAAAAAAAGTCAAGAGGAGAAAAACGTTTTTTTTAGCACCCTACATGGTTATCATAATAACTTTTTGAATTTTTTTGAAAAATTGAAATTTCAAATTTTAATAGCACAAAAAATAATGAAAAATTCAAAATTCCATTTTGCAGTCAAATTATGCAAGATGCAAAAAAAGATTAGGAATCCAAAAAAGATCTACAAATTTGTTCTCAATTACTTTTCGATAGGACGCGGAGTTTTTGTTTTGTTTGTGAAAAACAACAATAAAAAATAAAAAAAATAAAATTTTTGGACAAACGACAGAAGCTATGAGAAAAAATGAATTGACAGAAGTTGCTCATGCAAAAAGCAGCTCCAAATTTTTCCCCAACAATTTTTGATAGGACGCTTAGTTTTTATTTTAATCGTAAAAAATAACATTAAAAATAAAAAATTTAATGTTTTGGAAAATGACAAAAGAAAAGAAAAAAAAAATAGACAAAGTTGTTCAAGCAAACAAGATCTGCAAATTTCTTATTAACACTTGCTATAAAAATGCATCAAAAATTAAAAATTTAATTTTTGGGAAAACGACACAAGTTGCAATAAAATGTATAATAACAACATTTTTTGTATAGGATGCACATTTTTTTATAATTATAAAAACAAGAAAATAAAAATACGTATGTATGTTTCAATATCAATGCATATTATGAATTGTAATAATATAAATTTATTTAAACCAACAGTTGCGCGCCCTAGGCGCGCTCAAACTTGCAACTGATTTTTGGATTCACAATGTTTCTGAGCCTTTCTTTTCAAAAATAAATTTTTTTTGCACAGATTAACTTAGTAATATCGTGTTTCTTATTTTCTTCTTAAAAATTTACTTATTCTTCATATCGCAGAAGAGGGATCGAGAAACATTAGAGTCATATCTCAAACATTTCTTATATGCTAAATTTATTACGTATACAACGATATAGAACCTTTTGTCTGACTAAACATTGAAATATGTCATAATAATTGTTGAGATTTACTTAAGCTATGATGTACGATTCAAAAACATCTGCCCTGAAACGTGTCTGTATCCACTTTCTAATGATAAATTTTATTACTTAAGCATCTTACTCTTGACTACCTAAATTTCTAATTTTAGGATCTATTACAAATCTCTTCAAATCTCAGAATTTATGCTTTTACCACTTGTAGGTGTTAAGTCTTTCAACCCATTGAACATGTAGGGTCCGATTTCTGTACATGAGCGTTAATGGCGTTTGCTGTGCAAACTAGTGACCGTACCGGGAAAAACCTTTTCGGACTTTTCCGTTTTACATCGTGCATCATCGGAATTTGTTACACTTTCGGGAACTGGATCTTTACGCCCACCCTCAACATTTGTGAATCTTCCTCGTTTTCCAAAATCTGAAACTGAAAGACGAAACAGTCGAGTTTTAACACCGCAACCGAATACTTAACTAACTACTTGCAACTTCCTTGTAGTTCTCTCGGCTCAATATCATTAATGTATCACTTAGCGTTTTTATGTCAATTACGTTAAAGTTTAAATTATATAACCATTACTCATTCAATTGATTTATTTTTTAAACTACCCTTCTCATCACTTAAAATCTCTTGAATCTTAATACGAAAAATAATTGTGGTACGGCTCTTTGAATAACGAGAATTCCGGGCAAGCAGCACGACCACAAATACACCTCAAGAATAATAATTAGGTCCAAAATAGTATGATAAAGATGCAGAAAAAAAGGAGAAGAGAATTTTAACACGCCATAAGTAAATCATGTATGAATTCATAAAAAAATCTGTTGAACCACTACATTTTTTGTCTTGAATTATTGTAAACTTTATATAGCTCATCGACCTTCATTCAAAAAAAAGTTATGTCTAAATTAGAATTGTTCTTTTTTCTTCAATTTCGTTTTTCGAGTAATTCAAAGTCACAGTAGTTGAATTAAATTATCCACTTTAATAGGAGGATAAAACTTTCTTTCAGTTGATAAGCAAAATTATTCATTCATTTTGTTGAATCAACAGAAAAACGAATGTGTTTCTTTAATGATATTCAGAGGTTCCGCAAGCTCTATCAAGTTTGACACGTCTTTTCCATAAGAAAAAAAAATGTTTTTGTACATTTTATGCAGAACCATCAATATTGGGTGAATCGACTTAAGACTCAACGTTTTTGATCAAAATTAGCCATAGAATACAAGCGAATAATTATTTCTTAAATATAACCCTATAATTTTTTTTATAGGGTCCCAAAAAACCTTATAAGTGAAAAGTTGAGTTTTTGGCGCTAGTTATGATTTTTTGGCTGTTTTTTAAATATAGACTGTTTTTACTGCATAAAATAGTACTTTATACTCATAATTGGATTTTATATAAGTTGTTTAAACAATTTATTATTGTTTTTAGCACATTTCATCCTTGAACAGAGTTGGAAAGTCGCCGTTTTTTCTAAATGTTTAAACTGATTTCTAACTTTTCAGTTAGAGCGAAGCAACAGCAAATTGAATTCAATAGAAATAACTGTTTGCGCAATTTATTACTATCTATAACAATATTCTTTTAGAATAATGCTGGATAGTTGCATTTTTTCTCAAATTTCCATCTTTTTGTCCACTTTTTAATTGAAGTGAGGTAAATGTTAATTCAAAATTTCAAACATAATTGTTTAAACAATATATTATCATTTATAATAATATTCTCTTCGAAGAATATTAGGAAATTGCGGTTTTTTCAGAAAATTTCTAACTTGTTGTCTACTTTTTACTTGAAGTGTGGCAATAATGAATAGAATCTAACAAACATAATTGTTTAAATGCATTATTATTATTTAAGACTGTCTTCTTCTACGTAAGTGGTAGGTAGATGCGGGTTTTACTGAAAGTTTTAACTTTTTGTATACTTTTACCTCAGCGAGATAATAATTAATGCAACTTAACTAACATAATTGTTTTCACAATTTATTATGATTTATAAATACCTGCTCTTGGAGTGATGTCAGAATATTGCAGTTTTTGTTTTTGTAATTTTCAGTTTTTCTTTGACTTCTTAGGTACGAGCAAATAATAAATATTGATAATTATTTAAATAAAAAGGCTCTCAGTCACTACTTCCGGGAAAACTCATATTTAATATGATGCATATACAAAATTTGAAGAGTAGTTCAAATATCAGTTTTGTTTCAGAAAAATATGTATTTACAAAAAAGTCATTGTTTGAAAAATGATTCTTCTAAATGTTTATCTAGTGTTTGTAACTAAAAAGCTAATAGCAAAATAAAAATTACAGGAAAAACCGTAACAATCTTGCATTTCTATAGGAAAAGATACTTATGAACATTAATAATTTGTTAAAACAATTATGTTTTTTAACTTTGATTGATTTTCATCTCACTTGAGGTAAAAAGTAGACAAAAAATCAAATACTTCAGTAAATAACATTATTTCACGGATTTTTTAAGGATTTTAAATGGTTTCGAAGGATTTTAAAAGATTTGAAGGATTGCCGAACTATTTAAAAATATGTCAATGGGTTTCATAGGATTTTAAGTGATTTCTAAACATTGTAGGAAATTTAAGAAGATTTCTAGTGATAGCAAAATACTTTGAACGCTTTCAATTGGACTCTAAAAATTTTATATAATTTCAATGGGTAACTTTTGGAAAATTAAGAGGCATTTCAACTGATTTAAAAAAGATTCATGAGATTTCACGTGCTTTTAAAATTTTTTTAATTCATTATGGCGGATTTGAATTTTTTTTAAGTTTCTCAATGTATTGAAAATTATTTTACGGGATTTTATAGGGTTTCAAAGAAATTTATAGGAATGTTTCAAAAGATTTCAAGCCTGAGTAAACCCACATTTAAGGTAGTTGTCGTTCCAAAAATCAGGTCTCTGTCAAAAACATTTTCTATGACTTTAAGAATTGAAATCATATCGTCAGCCACATCTTTTCAGTGGAAAAACATTCTTTTCCACGCAAAAAAATGGAAAAATTACGCGATGTAATTATTTTAACAATAATTTTTGTAATTGAATTTCGTCTTATTATCGCTTCTTGCCAATTTTTGTAAAAATGGTCGAGTTTTCATAAATCATGGCTGAATTTTTTGGGGAAAAAATTCCCTACAACTTTACTGTTCGCAATTTTTAAAATAAATAAATAATTGTTGTGTATAGTTATTTGATTAAAAAATGTTTTTGTGTTACTTATTCGGATAATTTCAGCCATAGAAAAATCTACTTTCAAAATTGGAAAATATAGAGTTTCAAATGATTACGTTATCCCTAAAAAATGAAGCTGGTAAGAAGCGATACTAAAAATGACTTAATTTGAAAAAATATTGTCAAAATCAATTTTTGTTATTTGGTTTGAAAGTTTTCCATGACAAATATTGTTTTTTATTTAAAAATACATCATCAGTTATATTATTTTTATTATTGAAATATTTATTTATGTTGTTTTAATATGGTATCGGCCAGTGAACTGTTGAAAGCCATTTGCTGATATATTGTTACATTTTAAGTTTTGAAAGTTATATTTATTACTCATTTAGAGCTTTACTTATTACTTAAAAATCGTAAAATTTCAATAATCTCGCTTGGCACGCGTTTTTCTTGGTTAGTGATTTTAAATAATTACGTTTTATAACTGTTTAAAAATAAATAAATTATATGTTTGATAGTAATTGTTGAATTTAGAAAATATATTTCGTCCAACCCCTAGGCGTAAATGACGACTTTTTTCGCCCGAAAATAGTGGATAAAATGAGCGATTTCTCAATCGTTGACGTGAGCGTTGAAAAATAGAATTTTTTTCACTAGTGAGGAAAAGTTTTCTAACAAGCGGGAAAAAGTACGTGGAAAAGTGGAGGAAAGTGATGCTCCATCGTGAATGTGTGATTGAATAAGCCGTCACGTGGCATAGTAGCCGAAGTATTTGAAATTATCTTCAAATCTGTGAAATTCTACGAAATCCCTTAATTTTTGTAAAATTTTTTGTAGATTATAGAAATATAATAAAATATTTAGAGTTCCTTTGAAATCTTCAAGATTCTATGAATTCCCTGGAAATCATTAAAAATACCTTAAAACCTCTTAAATCTTATGATATAATCTTTTAGAATCATGATAAAGTTTAGGAAATTCTTTGCAATTCCATAAATTTTCCTTTAATTTCTGAAAATCCTTTGAAATCTGTTAAATAATATTAAATCCTTCAACTATCTCTTATGCAATCCCTTAGACTGCCGCAAAATCTTTAAACTATTTTAAATTTCCTCAAAACGTTTAAAAGCTTTGAAAATTTCTGAAGATAATTTTAATTACCAAAATCTAACGAAACATGCATTTTTACATATTTTTTCTCTTTTTTTACAAAATTATTTGTAGAAACGTAGGCCTTTTCCAAAGGAACAATTTCATTTTAAACATTTTTTTGTCACAGACGTTGTTAGGCTGATCATTTGAATGTCCGTTTGTAAATAGAATTATCGATGTTAAAATGGAGAACGGTGAGTTTTATTGAAAAATATTCACAGCCGGCTTTTTAGGTCCTTTTGAAAGCACAAATTTTCTTTTCTGGACTTGTTTTTCATACCTCAAGTTGTTTGGCTGAAAATTTTGATTTTCGGTTATTTAATAAGTGTTGCAAAGTTCAAAAGAAAACCCGTGAGTTCCACCAGGAAAGGTTACAGACTGCACGCAGACAAACGCCTTCGTAAAAATAATTTTTTCTGACTGAGAGTATCTCGAAACGTAGTCGAATTTGTCGTAAAACTAGTACCTTCGTATTATAATGAGATCGCAATTATAAACGGACATGAATATTTTATGAGTTATTGATTTTGTCTAGAGCATCATCGGAGGAACAAATAATTTCAAACTGTTAAGTGATCAGTTTATTTTTTTGTGCGATTTAATGTACATAATTTCGAGAAGATTTATGTGTCAACCTATGTTAACTATATACTTTTAGGAACACACACAATTATCGCTTTAATCAAATAATTAATCTATTTAATAATAGCTTTTAACTGCCGGAAGTTGAGCTTTGTTTCAGAGAGATTGTGCGATCCAAAGATGACAAAAATAGAAGACATTTACTGTCGCAACTTATTGCGTCTTCTTTTTTTCGTCATAAACAAAAAATTACTTTCCCCCACGTGGTGAAAATGAGCAACAGCCTGGCTGCTTTTTCGGTGAAGATGGCTGCCTTTTCAGTGAATATGGTTCGCCGACATGCGTTTCCTCCACAGCGGGTTGTAACAACGCTGTATAAACATATCCCTGTGGATAGGTTATATAAAAGCGACCGTGCTGTCCTCTATCAAGATCAACTTGTGCGTACTTTGTGAATCCAGTAGCTATAAATTTTTTATTGTCTGAAAAGTGTATGAAAGCCTCGCTTAGAATCTCGTTCGCACTCTTCAATTTAATTTTATAATCTGTTTCATAATTATTGCCCGTCGGCATTTCTATATAAGCATTATAGTACACAACTTCCTTCGGTACGCCTCGAACGCCAATGCGCACCCATGAGGGTCTCCGGTTCACAAGATGGGCCCTGCCAAAGGGTAAGTCGAAAATAAAATCTTGCCTTATTACTACCCTAATGTACATTGTTCGCAGATCGACAGGAAATCGAGCTGCACCTAATTTTGGGAAGAAAATTGACATTAATGAGGTTCTTACACATCAATGTGTTAAACTTTCAACAATTTTGAACCATCATCGGTTAATAACGAATGACTTATTTATTCATGGAATGAAAAATATCTTTTCGAAGTAGTTTTTCGATGAGCTTTAAAACTCTGAATCCAACGGCTACCTTATTTTTATGTTAACTCAAATGGTTCTCGAGATACATTAGTAAAACAACTTCAAAGTCTTGAGATCTGTAGTAAATTTGAGATAACTGGAACGAATTCAAACGGTCCGAACAAATTCATGATGACTCAAGAAAATTTGTCGAAATATAAGAAAAATCTAGTAAATTCTGGTGAACTCCTGTAAATCTCAGAAACTTAAAAAAATTGAAGATATCAAAGAATTCTAGACAATCTAATGAATTCCAGTGAGTTCAACAGAATGATGAAAATGACCACAAATGGGTTACTACGAGAGTAAGGTGGTTATTGGGTGCATAATGGAAAGACACTTCGGAATCATGTGCCCTTCCTTGACAAAAAATCTATATTTATAGCCTTATTTGTGACATGGTGCACGAAAAACTTCACTTCGAAACAGACCCTTCCCATTGTGTGAATACATTGATCATGTTTTGTCGACCATAGTAATTATTAATAATAAAGTGTAATTTTTTGCCTCTTCACATTAAAATTCCCGTGTTTTTTCTCACTTTAAGCGTGTTTTCATTTCGCGGATTTTTCTGTCAGAGTAAAAGCTTATAATCATACGATTATGTCAGTTTGAACACTTTGGGTCTCGACTTAATTGAACACAAAGGGTCTTACACCTCACGATTTTTTTTCTGTTTATACTCCTTGGATATCTCGCAATAATTTTGACCCCAAAAACAAAACAAAAATCGATTGCGCCCTGTTTGAGACAACTTAACTGTCGTTTTTTTATTATAGAGGTTAATCAACATATTTTCATGAAAGTAATTTAATAGTGGAATTTTTTGGCTCAAACCGTAAAGTTTAACACGCGGAATGGGATCTAGGTGCTGAATAACTTCCAAAAACTGAATCTCTTTATTATTTTCGAAGAATAGAGAAAAAAGTGGAAAAATATTCTTGTTTTAAAAATAACTTCTTTTTAGCCGATTTCTGGACCCATGAACCTGTGAATGAATCAGGGTCTATAAAATTCTCTGCCCAGGAGATTGTTTTGTTTTTGGGTTTAAAATAATCGCCAGATATTTCAGGAAGGTAAACAGAAAGAATCTGGGAGGTGCGATTCCCTTTGAAATGTTAGAAAATATTACGATATCTTTTCAATTGAAATTTAAGAATCTTAATTGAGATTAAAATCAAATTCAAAATCCCATTTAACGTCCAACACTCAAGTCAATGTATAAATTCTTGAAAATAAACCAAGTATATATATATATATATATCTGTATGGCAATTTTAAAGTAATCAAACCGCAGAACACGATACGTCGTTATACAGCGGTGACATCGAAAGGTGAGTGGCCGAAGGCCAGAAGCAGCCAGTACTGGAGAAAATGTGAAATATATTCATGCACTATGATAATTACGTTATGCCGTACTTGAAACTTATCATTTTCAATTCAATGAAAATTTTAATATTTAATATTACCATAAAATAGTGACATGAAATTATTCTGCAATACTGCCTTCCATAAACCACGTGTTTCTTTAGGAAGGAGGGGGGGTCGACTAAAGGCCACATTGGTCTACACTCTACATGGGGGAGGGTCTGTGTCCGAGTTACGTGGTTTTACACTTAGGTGTTAAAAAACGCAAGTGTGACAAAATAATAATAATAATAATAATTAATAATAATATATCAAATAATAATTTACCGTAATTTTATTATTATTATACCATTAGGCCATATCCCTTTCGAAGTAAGCGTGACTCCCTCGGAGGGGAAGGGAGTAATGTGGGGGAGGGGGTATAGACTTTTAGATTGATCCAGAATTCCCGTGTTATTTATTTAAATAACTCGTTCGTTTCGCAACACTGCTTCGACTTAGGCTGCTGATCAATCTCACTATCGATCACCCCAAGTGAAGAGCCTCACAAAGTCGTCATGTCAAGCTTCCCACTCGGGCCCATTAGTATCCAAGGTCTTTTGTTTCATGCACCATTCACTGAACTGACACTCTTCCTCATGCATTTCTTCTAAACTATTTATCGCCATACTTTCCTGTCTTAGAATACCTCTCTAGCTTCCTTCACGTCCATGAATTTTGTCATACAAGCTCTTGTGTTTCTATGGCTTCTTATGTCTTTTCGGATTAAGGTCTCATTCACACATTCTAACCATTCTTTCCGCGGTCTGCCTCTGGGCACAGTGCCATTTACTTTACTTTGATACACTTGTTTCGTCAGTCGTTCATCTTTCATTGTCTTTAATTTTTCCGAATTACTGTTTAACCTCACTTTTTCCGAAGTACCTGTTGCCCTCATTTTTATCATTATCAATTGCCGTTGAACATAATTTTTTTAAATTCCATGCGTTATAATTTCCATTTTTTCGACTTACCATTGGAATGATTTTTATTTTGCCTGATTAACATTTTATATAATATACGTTTGTCATCATTTTCATATCAGAAAACAAAATTTTTTTTTTGTAACTTCATACAATTATATTTAAACAGATGTGCTTTAGGCAAAAATGAAATTTCTATTGAATGAAGATTAGATGAAGTGGGGATTATGATAAATAACGATTCATGTAAATGAATTCTAGATTATGTGGCTATTCTTAAGAATTAAAATGGTTTCAAATAACAATTCGGAAAAACAAAAGACATATCCAATAATAATTCAGGAAAATAAATATTAGTACAAATAGTAATAAAAAAAAAACTAACAAATTATGGCATTTGGTAATTCGTACAAAAACATATTCTGTCAAATGACACAAATGTCCATTCGTGAAAATAGAAATTAGGTGATATGAAAATTATAATAAATGGAACTTATGACAAGCGGTCATTCAGATAAACAAAATTAGGGAAAATAGTAATTCAGAAAAATGAAAATTAACATCATCAGGGAAAGTAGAATTTGAGAAATATTCATATAGCTCCTAAGTATATTGAAACCAATTTTAATCGTCTAGCCCTAATATTCTTTTCTTAATTATCTTAAAAGAGATCAAAATAATAAATCGGCTTCCTAATTATCTGCTCCTCTTTATCTACCTTGTACTTGTATTTTACTTCCTGTGATTAATCAGCTTACACGCTATATTCCTTTGTGTAGCCCCTTAACTTAAATTTATATGCAGTAAGCGGGAAATCTACTGCTGTAAAAGTCGCTGATTCATCAGGTGTAAGAATTTATATAGGTTAATAGCCACAAATTTCATGGAGTACCTCCAGCGTGTGGAAGGTAGATAAACCATTCGAAAATGGAAAACGATGTGCTGCCGATTGAGGAGCAGAACAAATTGTCCAGGATTTCACCACCCGCCCTCAGGACTCCTTTTCTAATTTAGGGTGCAGGTATACTTATAATAAGATAAAACGCGCTTTTCAAAATACTTATTAAGAAACAGAATTAGGCCAGTCGTAAATGGTGATTTATTTCGTCTTTATAGTACATACCCTCCAAATTTAAGAATGTACATTTATTACAAATAAGCTTGGCAAAACGTGGTATAAATATATATACCTAATTATGAATAATTCCGACTAAAAGAATGTCAACCTTAACATGATTGTTTAAGAGAGACGAATTGGAAGCCATTATGTCTAATCAAATATTACTTTCGATGAAATATAATTCAACATGTTCAAAGAAACATTTTCAAAGTGTCCACTCCTGGAAGCTGGTTTGTATTTGCATAGTCCGATAAAACCTATAATTAATTGCATCAAGATAAATACCGAGATTTTGCATACACAGGGGCTTATTACGAAAATAAATAACGTCCTGCAATTGAACCGGTGAGTTGTAATATGCAAACAGTGTTTTCTCGCGATAACTAAAAGTGAGGATTAAAATACAGGGGAAAATGTGCAAAAATGGATTTTGTGAAACGAATTCTTTGTGCATAACTCTTCTGATAAAACGAAAGCTGAATTTATCAATTCAGAGTGATGAAATCAAGGACTTCAACTTGACCGTCATTGTTTGATTCTGGTGGTGTAACTGCGGCTTTTGTTCCTCTTTTAGGTGATGTGCAACACCGGTATCATTGTGTTAGATCGCAGAGCATCGCACCGGATGTACCAATGAACCACGCAGCGAGAGTCAACGAGACACTTCCGGGGCCCTTCAGTGCAGAATATTACATTGATAACAGAAATTGCCTTCCAAGTACAGTGACACCACCACAAGACTTTCGCGAGACGCTGAAAATCAAACTCAGAAAAAAAATATAATTGCCAAAAGTACCAATTCAACTTTTAATACATTAATCAACGAAGTGATGGAAGTTTCCATCATTTTTATTTTCCCATACCACCATTTGGCACGATTTTTGTTTTCCCGAATTACCATTTGGCATAATTTTCATGTTTCCAAATTTCTATTTGACATATTATTTATTTATCCAAATTTTCGTTAAATCCTAATTCTATATATTTTTATGATTTTTTATTTATCTTAATATTTATTTTAATGAATTGCCATATTACATATGGCACACAAAATAAAATTGACTTAGAGGAATCGACATTTCACAATTCCAATTCAGTCAATTATCATTTTCATTTGAATTTCGCTCAATTATTTTCATTTCAATGAGGATTGTGCAAACCCACGAAAAATATTATAATTGTAATAAGTAGCAAATGAACTGTTAGAACTTCAATTAGAGAAATTACAGACAAATTTTCTTTAGTAAGCATCTTTTTAGGCTTGTTTACTTTTGTTTTAGTAGGAAAAGGATGAATAGAGTGGAATATTAAATTTGAAGTTATAACTTTTTTTAATCTTTGAATTTCCTAAATTTTTAATTGTTTATTTGCATTTCTTTATTGATCAATGCTTCATTTTAAACATTTTTTTCCTATAATAATACAATTTCAAATACCTCGATTTCGAAACATACAACCTAAAGTTATTCAATTTTTAATTATTTTTCTTTATTTAAATTGTTTATTCTTTCAGGAATTATTTTGAAGACTCTACAATTCTAAAATCTTTAATTGCTCGATTTCGGAAGCTTGTGATTTTTAATCATCAAATTTTGTAATTTTTCTAAATGTCAACATTTCTGTTTCTCAGTGAAATTCCACCCATAGAAATTTAAAAAATAATTTTCAAAATTACTTCTGTCATTTTAAAAGATTAATTCAAAAATTGTATTCAATATTCGAATTTTTTAATATTCCTAAGGGGTCATTCAAAAACTACTTTACACTGCTTTGGTAGGAGAGGGGGGGGGGCTAACATATTTTGGGACGATTTGTGACGTAGGTGGGAGGGGTTCATGCAAAATGTGATGCTACACATGGAAAATATAAATTTGCATAACAATTAATTGAAACGCTTAAAAGAATGAAAAATAGTGATTACAAGTAAAGTATCTAATATTATGTTTGTACGTTTTGTGTTTTATTTCAGGCGTTTATCAAATTAAATCGAAAAGAAAATGTTGTCCTAAAAGGAGGGGGGACGTGGAAAAAGTGTTCCAAATAGCGTGACGTAGTTTTTGAACGGCCCCTAATTGTACAATTTCTTAAGGGGGGAGTATAGTTAATTTGGACAAAAAAGGTGAGATTTTCAAGAATTTTCTCAAGCGATACAAGTAATGTTGGTTGATTTCTTTAATTGGTACATAATAATAGAAAATCTGAACCATATTCTTATTAATTTTTACTGCAAAATATTAATAAATAAGCCGTTGGCAGCAAATCTCCGAAGGCGCCTCGAAAAAAAGTTACTTTGCGGTGACGGTTCTAACTGACCACTGGAAGATCGGGATCAGACGTAAATGACTGCTCCTGGTCTCACCATTACCCAAATTAACTTGTATCACAGCAAAGGCGCCTCTGCAGTTTTGCAGAGGGGCATGACTGCGAGGCACCCAGGTATCTCGCTAATCCCGAAGGCGGCCAAACCAAGGGCCAGCATACTGGCGAAAGGAGTGAACGCTGTCCCGCTGCTTGAACTATGTTCGAGAGACCTGATGGTGATAGCCACGGATCTCAAATGAATAGGAATGCTAGTTCTGGGATCGGCTTATTTTCCTTACGACAGCGATACGAACCCACCAGTGGAGGTATGTACACTGATGGAATATTGCAAAGTAAGGGGTATTCCTCTACTTCCGGAATGCGATGCTAATTCCCACCATACTTTGTGAGGCAGCACGGACATCAACTCAAGAGGTAATAACCTGCTGGAACACCTACTCACCACTGATTTAGATATTCTTAACACGGGGAACACCCCGACGTTCCGTAACTCGGTCTGGGAGGAATTCATTGACATCACTTTCTGTACTAGTAGTTTTAGAGATAATATCAAGAGGTGGAGAGTTGCAGATGAACCCACTATCTCAGATCACTCATAGATAGAGTTCGTGTTGGAATCCATTGTACCCGCTGGCCCCAAATGGGTCAGAAATCCAAGAAGAACGGACTGGGATCAGTTTTGCACGGAGCTAAGATGTGCACTTTCAGAGGTTCCCAGGTCTATTCGAGACGTGGATAACCTGGAGATAGCAGCCCAGACTTTCACGGAAGCCCTCAAAGCTACTTATGAAAGTAATTGTCGACCTACAAGAGTCCGAAAGGCTAGAGAGACACACTGGTGTTATGGGAAACTCGAAGATCTTCGCAGGGAAACTAGAGGAAGGTTCAGATGTGCCAGTACTAGCAAAACGAAGGAACTATGGACCTCATTCACAACGATGAGGGATAAATACAGGGTTGCAATAAGTAAGGCAAAGCAAGAGAGCTGGACCAACTTTTGCACAGACATCGAGAAGGGAGCTGAGGCAGGTATACTGAATGACCTGCTTTCTCGAAATCCAGACGCTATTCTCGGCACTCTGAAATTGCTCGGCGGGGGTCACTCAGAGTCGCACGGGGATACCTTGGCTCACCTGATCAAGGTACATTTCCCGGGCTTTTCAAGGTTCGGAGAAATGGGGACGGCACCTCAGAGGCAACCAAAGTCACCTGCGGCCCAACTGGGCCCGAAACAGCGACTAGCCAAAGAGATTGTCACCCCTGCCAGGGTCAGGTGGACCGTGAAGTCCTTCAGCCATTACAAGTCTCCTGGCCCAGATGTCATATATCCAGTCCTCTTACAGTGGGCTGGAGGGACCATCATAGGGCCGCTAGTGAGAGTTGCTAGGGTTAGTCTGACGTTGGGACATGTCCCGGCGGCATGGAGGGGCACGAGAGTAGCCCTAAGCGGAGCAGTAAACCTAATTGAAGGACAACTGAAGGAGAAAGGCCTCGCGATCGGAACCTTTATGGACATCGAAGAAACCTTTAACAACACCTCTGGAGAGGTGAGCAGGGAGGCCATGATCACACATGGTGTGCCTACTGCAGTCATGGAATGGACGTGCCACATATTGGCCAACAGGAATATAACTAGAACTAAGGGTGATACCACTTTATGTGAAACCGTTGACTCGGGATGTCCACAGGGAGGAGTTTTATCACCCTTGCTGTGGTGCCTAGTAGTGGATGAACTGCTTCATCTACTGTCGAGTCAGGGTCATCACGTCATAGGCTATGCGGACGATATACTGGTTATCGCGCGCGGCCAGCATCTGGATGCGCTCTTCAGATCGAAGCACTGATGATAGTGGATTCATGCTGTAAGAAAACTGGACTATCGGTCAATCCGAGTAAGACAGACGCGGTTGTTTTAACCGGAAGGTATAAGTGTGGAACCACGAGTACACTGAAACTTGGAGGACAACAACTGGAAATCAAAGAACGAGCTAAATATCTAGGAGTAATACTGGATAAAAAGCTGTTACGGAACGATCACCTGGAAAACAAGTGCAAGAAGCTAGTAGCGAATATATGGCTCTGTAGGAGAGCTATGGGGAAAAGCTGGGGCTTGAAACCGGAAACACTCATGTGGATCTATACAGCGATCTTGCGACCCAGGCTAACCTATGCGACGGTGGTCTGGTGGAGCAGGGTCGAGCTGTCCACTGTGAAGTCTCGACTGGAAAGGATCAGGGGACTGATTTTGAGAGACGTCACTGGTGGCTCGAAGTCGACACCCACGATCGCACTGGGGGCACTAATAGGTTTGAAGCCCCTCCATCTCACCATCAAGGCCGTGGCTGCGAAGGCGGCCTGGAGACTAAATTTGGTAAGTGACAGAAGGATCTCGACAGCAGTGAAGATCCCAGTGGACATCGCGAGGAGGCCTACCCTGAACATGTCCAGGGACAAAATGGTCACTCGCTACCTCCTTGACAAGAAGTATCTAGTTAGCCTATCCATGAAGGAGGAATGGGTTAACGGCGACGCATAGCTGCCCAGTTATGGCGACAACTGGTTTACAGATGTCTCCAGGAATGAGAAGAATACAGGAGCCGGTGTATATCGTAGAAGGAATGGAATGGGCTTTATAATCGAGATGGGGTCCACCGCCACAGTTATACAATCTGAGATTATGGCCATACTCCATTGCGCCCACAAGGCAAAAGATTATGGCAACATGAGAAACATCCGTATCTGCTCAGACAGCAGGGCTGCTATGTTGGCCTTGAATAAAATAACGACCAAGTCGCTATTAGTATGGGAATGCTTTGAGACACTAAATATGTTAGCGACGGAAAACCGAGTTACTCTGCTATGGATCCCTGAACACAGTAGTATCACGGGCAATGAGATATAGGATAGGCTAGCTAAATTAGCAGCAAGAAGAAATTTAACTGGACCCGAGCCAGTTGCAGGTATATCCAGCAGGTCAGTTACTGAAGAAATTAACAGTTGGCTGACTGAGGAACATCAGAATGAGTTAAATTTGCTCTCTGGTTGCAGACAGTCCAAAACACTCTTGGGTGAGGAAAATACTCAAGCTCGGGAGGAACGAAATCAAGGTCTTAAAAGAAATTTATATAGGACATGGGAACCTTGGATATCAAAGACGTAAGATAGGGTTTGCGGAAAGCCTTCCTCTGTCGTCTGTGCGGAAAGGATAATGAGACAGCTACTCTATGGTGACCAGAAAAAAACACTTTTGTTTTTTTTTCAGGAGCGTAAGGCAAATAACGGTATTTTATGCATTTGTAGAAGCTAGATTTTTTTCTTAATTTTAAACAATATTTGGAGGTGGCCCGTTGTCTTTGAAGTTCTTATGTAATTGGCATGGCCAAAACCAATTTTTTTTTCATTTAAGATTCTAACCATGAAGGTATCCACTTTTAACTTGAACTTTTAATATGTTGTTCTTCAGGTCCTCACAATCCACATAAAAGAATTTTTCAAATGAAAATTTGATACAAAATATTAATTACGGTTGCTTGAAAAGTGCCATTTTCACTGTTTTCAAAGCCTAATAATTGTCCCAATAATATATATCTTATACTGAAATTTTAGGAATATTTTCCTCGAAGGTTGAAGATCACATTTTTTTAAAGAGTAGATTAGGAAAAATATGAATAAGCCTGCTACAATGAAAAAAAAAATCTGAGTAAATTTCTGAAATATGACAATTTTACGAGTTGAGCTGTTTAATTTTAGGGTGGAGTGCTCATCAGCTCGGCCATAAAAGTCCATCATAGTGGTTCTTGACACCATAAACTCATAAAGCAGACCCTTTCATGGCAAAGCGTTCTATAGTTATATTTCCGTTTTTCAGAAAAGTGAATAATAATAATTCACCGGGGCGCTAACTAATCCTGTTATAAAGTCACATCGATATAAAGAGCTGAGGTTGCACTTTTACGATCGTCCTTCACATACCGAAATCCTCAGCTTTTGCAATGGCAAAGTTCAAAGACGATGGAGCACCTCTAAGTATTGTTTAAAACTAAACGAAAATAAATCTGGCTTCTACAATCGCATGAACTACCGTTATTTGCCTTTCGCTTCTAGGAAAACCAAAAGTGTTTTTTCTCGTCACCCTTAGCTACTCACATCCTTTGTCACTGACCTTGAGGTCAGGCCTCTCAGCTGAAAATTTCTGTACAGGAACCTCGGAGGATCCTGCACATTTTCCTGTACACGAACCTGAACACGAACCTGTACAGGTAATCTTGACGGTTCCCGTGCAGGAATTTGGCGGAGGAATCTGTAAATGATCCTGCAAAAGAACCTGCACCGACAAAGGAACCTTTGCATGATCCTTTACGGGTTCCTGTACAGGTTCCTTCGCGAAGAAAATTGAGGCGCAGGTTCCCGTACAGAAACTTATATATGATCCCTTACAGTAAGCCATTAAAGGAACCTATGGGAAGATCCTTTACAGAACAAGTATAGGTTCCTTTACAGAAAACCATCGCGGAAAGTCATGTCGCTTACAGCTATAAAGTTGCCTTCCTTTTATTCCCTTGAATGACGGGTTCGCCCCTAGCGACCCCTCACGGATTAGATCCTACGCGAGTTCATGTACAGGATCCTGAATATGTTCCTGTACGCGAACCCACACCTCAATTGACTCTGTGAAGGAACCTGTACAGGATCATTCAATGGTTAGCTTGTATACAGATACCTTTACAGGATCATGTACAGTTTCCTTCGACAAATTCCTGCATAAAAACCGTCAAGATTACCTGTCCAGGTTCGTGTGCAGTTTAGTGTACAGGAACATGTGGAGGGTCCACCGAGGTTCAGTATAGGGATTTTCAGCTGGGTTAGGCTCACCAGGGGACGAAATGGGATTACCCAAGCGTTATGGGCTGTTATGGTCTTAACCCAGAACTAATAGTAATAAAACGAAAGAAATGACTTTTCTACCAGAAATTGATTTCTAACAAAATACTTGAATTTTAAGCAAAATTAAATTAATTGAATTTATTTAAAACCAAAAAAGAAAAAAAAGTTCATGTGAATTGTCAAATCTTGAAGCCAAGAAATGAAATTCCTGTACAAAACTTGAATTTTCAGCAAAAAAATTAATCTTCAACGAAACTGTTTCATTTTTACCAAAAAAGACGATATTTCAAATCAAGAAGATTATTTCTGAAAATTCAAGAATCTTTAATTAGATTAAAATCAAATTCAAAATCTCATTTAACGTCCAACACTCAAGTCAATGTATAGAATTCCTGGAAATAAATCAAGAATTCAATGATAAAATTTGGACAACTACCACAAAATGCTCCTATTGTAATTCCAAAAGACAAAAACGAAATTTTTTTTTTTTATACAAAAATGAAAAAGAGGAAAGAAAAATTAGAAGACAAACAACCAAATTCCCTTTCTTCTCTTTTCTATTTCTTTCGTCTCTTTTATTTTTATTGCTATCAAATCACAGTAAAAAAGCATTAATAATATTCACTAACGTTTCGGAGCTCACGCAGCACTCTTATCAAGAAACAAGCACCCTTTTAGGAAGATATATAAGATGGACTGATGTAAATACCGAAGGCATAGTTCATGCAAGATGTTATGGTTTGAGAAAGATTCATAAAGAAGACTATCCTTTGTGAATGTTATTTCAACTATTAACAATCCCACGAAATTTTTAGAACAAAACTTTAATTTGATACTCAAAGACCTCGATCTGGTACTGCTTATTCAGATATTGCAAAATAATGTACAATTTTTATGTTTCATGATGACTTTGAAATTTTCTATGCACCGTGACACTTACAGAGATGGTAGTTTGATTATTGCAGGCTAGGTTCGTTTTTCACTCACCAAGTTTCTTTGGCGCGTAAAGCTAAATTCATATTAACTTTCTGTACAACTATAAAATCTATAAAACGTGTAATGGTCGTGTCCTATACGTTTTCGGGATATATCTTTTAATTGAATTAGAATTGGTATTTCTTTTTGGGTGACACAAGTCTTTTTGAAAACATTTATTTATAGACAATAATATTATAAACACTAGAACCACTAGGACTAGGGTACTATATTAGACAGGAATATGCAACCGCCATATTGTTTTCTGGACAGTTTGCGGGAAAAGATGCGATAAGCATGTCCTGTAGTTTAGTTTAAATTAAGTTTAGAATATATAAAAAAATTGTCTGCTGTAGTGCTCCGTCTTGTAAAAACAGAAGCAAAGATGGATTTAAACTTTATTGTTTTTCACTAGGACAAAGAGAAAGACTGTCAATATGCATTATAAATTGTAAACGCGACAAATGGGAACCGAATTATAATTCAAAGTTATGCGAAGTGAGTACTTATATTTATGACTGAAACAATATAATTTAAATATCTGGGGTCTGAAGCTTACGGTTATATGTCATTAAATTGCCTGCGAGCATTTTTTTGGTATGTTTCAGCGAAATATGATCCAGAAGAAAGTAAGATTAGGAACACGTATTTGCTTTTTGTAATTTGATAAAAGCATATATTTTTTGCTATATGTATGCATTTTTCTATTCATTTCGAATTACATAAAATTTTGAATCAATAGTTAAAGCCTACGTGTTATCAGTAAGTAGATAATAATTTGCCATTTTTCCTTTTCAATTGATCGTCATATCATAAAGTTTAATAACATTGATCTTCCTAATAATATTATTATCTTGAAATATTACAGCTAACTTTACTTCAATTTCGCTACATATTACTATTTAATTAGGTTCTAGACCGAAATTCATCTCTTAAAAATTCGATATCAAGTTAGCGATTTTGAATTTCACGGGAAATCAAGATGGCAGCTTGCATATTCCCATCTAATATAGTACCTTACTAGGACTAGGGTCCCTCTAGGGATCCCTTTAGTCTGCCTAATGTTGTAACCCACCAATCATATTTCAAATGGGACATGCCATTTTTCCACAAAACGGAAGCGGAAATGATGAAGTGCTTAATTCAAACAATCAGAATAAATAATATATCCTAACAATAATAAATTATAAAAATTAAATCAATTGTTAGATACTGGTTCAATGTAACTAAATGGTACTGCAGAACGTATCTAATAATACTCTTTTATGAAGAATCGTTGCGTGTACACTGTAGTCCCGCTTTATTGGATGCTGATATACTAGATTAGATGGTCCAATGGGGCGAGAGAGAGGCGCTTGCAAAACGACCGGTAAAACCGAAAAGACCGGCGACCGAAAAGATTTAAAACAGGACTCGAGTGTAGCTAAAAAGGGTTGTGCATTTGTCTATAAGGAATATTTGAGAAAATTAAAAATAATATTGAATATTGGAACAGTTTAACCAAACGTAACGCACAACGCCTCTATTAAAACTTTTCCGTGAAAAAACGGTACTTTTCTATTGAAAAACGGCTAAAATTTTATCTTGTTTATAACTAATATTCCTAAAAATAATAAATTATGCTGAATTCTGGTTTAATTTAACGGAGAATCATGCACTAAGAGTCTATTAATACTTGTTAGAAAAAAACCTGCGTTTCTATGAAGAAAAATGGCTAAATCATGAATTTTTTTGTAATGATTTTCTATAAAAATCACAGGTATTATTCAGTATTTTCCAGTGCTGAACTGGTAAAGGAGACGGACTAGTCCTGCAATTTTGCAATGACTAGCCAAACTTATGAAGAATATTGGACACTCATCAAGAATTTCGGGACGTCCAGACACTTCGTTGTATTGAATAGTAAGTGTTGAGCATGTGCTAAGCAATAATTCTACGTAAAAGAATACTGTTCACTGTTCAAACAGTTAAAATTGTCAAAATTAAAAAAAAAAAAAAATTGATTGATGATAATTCACAAACAATTGACTAACTGTAATTTGAATCTCATCAAAATCGTTGATCCATAATGATTGTCCTCCGCTTGTCAATTGTTAAAGTCAATTTAAAAAGGCCTTCAGTATTATTATTAATAAAAAAAATCTAACCGGTAATCTGCTTCAGGTTGAATAACAAATAACTAAACATTATTTTTTTAATAAGGTGTTGAAAATTTACAATTTGCCAATATTTTATTTTTTATTTTTCTGAAAACTCAACGTTTTCGGCGTAAGTTTGTATAGAAATATTTGTTTGCAAAACCAATAAATACAGATATTTAACATCTTGAAAATAGGTGCTAAATTTTCAATTACTAAGAACTTTTGCAAAATTGACAATTTTGCACAATCGTTCGAAACCACTGCTTAATACCCTAAACATTATAAAAAAAAATTATAAAAAATGTTAGGGGTAGCAACTTCATATGATTGATATATAGAATTCTTCGCTGGAAAGTCCTCTACAAGTCCTCGAACTTACTCCTAACATCTTAGCAAACCCTCAGAAGTTAGGGAAACGACATCAATAGTGAGCCAACTAAGGTTTGGACTTCATATAGCTCTCAATATAAATAAACTGTTAGGCTGGGAAAATCTGATACACGTAGATTCATATTATGCGTATTTCATACGTTTTGTATCACTCATAATTTTTTTCCGCTCGTGCTCGAGATGTACTAAACATGTGAGTGAAATAAAAATATGTGTAAACGTCGTCAGTGAGCCAGTCAATATCAGTACTGAGCCACGTGTAGTGTCAATAGTGAGCCAAGTAAATCGATCATAAAGAAGAATAGGCTGAAGCAGTGCTTACGTTTATATTGGTCTGAAAGTTAGCTAACTTTTACGATAAATGTCATGGCCACTAAAATCGAGTGCCTTGGGTAGGGAGTCTGAGTTAGATACATTGCTATAAAGCTAACTTTGCTATTAAGCAAAGGATAATTAGCTAACATAAAAAAATCATTGTAATGATAATAAAAATTATTATTCTATGTGGCTCCGGTGCATTACCGCTTTTTTATGCGACAGCGTAGAGTACCGTAATGTACAACACTACGATACTCTACTCTACGTTGTGACAACAAAACTTTTAAATGCACCGTCGTCAAACAAAATAGTATATGCACTAATGCGCACCATTTGGGTCTGCAGGCGACTCGCTTACAATGCCCGCAGGACTTATCTCGCCTAGACTTCGATCGCCCTGCGATCATTGCCGCTCGTCGTGTAAAGACCCTCATTATGCACCTCGGCGCATAATATTATTATTATTATATCATTAAGCCGTTTCCCTTTCGGGGTAGGCGTGAATTGCTCGGTGGTAAAGTAGTGATTTTGAAAAAAATTAAGAAAATAGTTGAAAACTATTTGAATTACATGTGTAAATTATTCCGAATTATCAGGATTACTCTGGATTCCAAGTTTATTTCTTGCATTACGAAAATTACTTTAACTTAACTGAATTACAAGGATTACCTTGGATTATACATGGATTACTCTCGATTATAATTGGATTGCCCTGGATTAGAAGCGGATTACTTCAAATTATAAGTAAACTACGCCGGATTATGAGTGGATTACTCCGTTTTGAAAGTGGATTACCCAGAAATACTATAATTACTGTGAATTACTCTGAATTAATTGAATTACTTCAGATTACAAGTGTATTACCTCGAATTACAATTAGATTATTTTAGATTGCTACTGGATTATTCGAGATTACAAGTTTATTCGGCCACATTAAACTGGATTACCTAAAATACTTTCAAATAACTGAATCACAAGGAAATTACGTTGGATTTTATATGGATTACTCTGGACTAAAATAGAATTACTTTAGATTATGAGTTAATTAGTCCGGATAACAAGTGGATTACGCCGGGTTGAAAGTGGATTACTCCGGAATACTAGAATTACTCTGAATTACTTGAATTTTCTCAGATTACAAGTGGATTACCTCGAATTACAAGTAGATTATTCCAGATTAAAACTGGATTATTCTAGATTACAATTGGATTACGCCGCATAATGTGGAATCCTTGAATTACATCGGATTTACTGAATTAAACGGGAATTACCTTCGGTTATATATTGATTATTTTGCATTTAAATTTAATTACCCTGGACCAGAACGGAATAACTTTAGATAACAAGTAAATTACCCCGGATTGCAAGTGGATTATTCCAGATTGGAACTTAAAAAAAGATCAGGATTACCTCGAATTATAAGTAGATTATTCCAGAATAAAACTGGATTATTCCAGATTACAAGTGGATTATTCTAGATGACACGTGGATTATTCTAGATTACAAGTGGATTACGCATCATGACGTTGACCCACCTCAAATTATAAAAAAATTACAGCGGATTACAAGTAGATTACACAGAATTACACGGGATTACACTGGATTACCTCAAATTATAAGTAAATTACGCCGGATTACAAGATGATTACTCCGATTTACAAGTGGATTACTCAGGAATACTAAAATTGCTGTGAATTACTTTCAATTGCTTGAACTACCTTGTATTACGAGTGGACTACCTCAAATTGTAAGTATATTATTCCAGATTGAAACTGGATTATTCTAGATTACAAGTGGATTACGCCGCATTAACTGGAGTTCTCGAATTACATATGAGAAACTGAATTACAAGGGAATTACCTTGGATTGTATATGAACTACTCTGGATTACAATTGAATTACCCAGGATGAGAGCTGGATTATTTAGATTATGATTTAATCACCGTGGATTATAAGTGGATTACTCAGGATTACTGGAAATACTGTGAACTACTGTAAATTACTATGTATCACTTGAATTACCTTGGATTACAAGTGGATTACCTCAAATAACAAGTAGATTATTCCAGAATAAAACTGGATTACTCTAGATTACAAATGGATTATTTTAGATTGCAGTGGATTACGCGACAATACACTACATTACCTCAAATTATAAGTAAATTACATCAAATCATGAGTAGGTTACTCCGGATTACAATTGGATTACCACGAATTACAAGTAGATTTCTCGAGATTGAAACTGGATTATTTTAGATTAAAAGTGGATGAGGCCACATTACACTGGATTATTTCAAATTGGGAGTAAATTACGCCAAATTATAAGTAGGTTACCCTGGATTACAATTAAATTACCCCGGCTCACAAGTGGATCATTCGGGAATACTAGAATTACTGTGAATTACTGTAAATTGATTGAATAGTCTTGGATTATAAGTGGATGGCCTTGAATTATAGGTAGATTATTCCAGATTGAAACTGTATTTTGCTGAATTACAAGTGGATTACGCAGAATTACACTGAATTACCTCAAATTATAAGTAAATTACGCCGTATTACAAGATAATTACATCGATTTACAAGTGGATTACTCAGGAATACTAGAATTCCTGTGAATGACTTGAATTACCCTGAATCACAAGTGGATTACCTCGAATGACAAGTAGATTATTCCAGACTAAAACTGGATTATTTAATATTCCAAGTGAACTAAGCCGTATTACACTGGATTACCTCAAATTATTAGTTAATTTAGCCGGATTACAAGTGGATTACTCAGGAATACTATTGTTACTGTGAATTACTTATATTACCCATGATTACAAGTAGATTACCTCAAATTAAAAATAGATTATACCAGATGAAAACTGGATTATGCTATATTACAAAAGGATTATTCTGGATTACACTAGATTACTCGAATAACATTGGATTACCAGTTGCGATGACCCAGCAGTCCAACGGATTACCATAGTTGATTACCTCGAATTATAAGTATATTATTCCAGATTAAAACTGGATTATTCTAGATTATAAGTGGATTATTCTAGATTACATGTGGATTATTCTAGATTACATATGGATGATTCTGGATTACATGTGGATGATTCTGGATTACGAATGGATTACCCCTGATTACAAGCGGAGTACTCAGAAATACTAAAATTTCTGTGAATTACTGTGAATTACTTGGATTACAAGTGGATTACCTCGAATTATATGTAAATTATTCCAGATTAAAACTGTATTATGCTGGATTACAAGTGGATCACGCAGAATTACACTGGATTACCTCAAATTATAAGTAAATTACGCCGGATTACAAGATGATTACTCCGATTCACAAGTGGATTACTCAGGAATACTAGAAATGCTGTGAATTACTTTGAAATGCCGGATTACAAGTGGATTACTCTGGCTTGCAAGTAGGTTACTCAGGAATACTGGAATGAATGTGAATTACTAGAATTACTCCAAATTACAAGTGGACAACCTCGAATTGCAAGTAGATTATTCCAGATTAAAATTGTATTATTTAAGATTACAAGTGGACTGAGCCACATTACACTGGATTACCTTAAATTATAAGTAAATTACGCAAGATTACAAGAGGATTTTGCCGGATTACAAGCGAAGTACTCAGGAATACTAGAATTTATGTGAATTACTGTAAATTACTTGGACTACCTTGGAGTACAAGTGGATTACCTCGAATTGTATGTAGATTATTCCAGAATAAAACTGCATTATGCTGAATTACAAGTGGATTACGCAGAATTACACTGAATTACCTCAAATTATAAGTATATTACGCCAGATTACAAGATGATTACTCCGATTCACAAGTGGATTACTCAGGAATACTAGAATGACTGTGAATTACTTGAATTACTCCAAATAACAAGTGGATTACCTCGAATTGCAAGTAGATTATTCCAGATTAAATCTGTATTATTTAGGATTACAAGTGGACTAAGCCACATTACACTGGATTACCTCAAATTATAAGTAAATTACGCAAGATTTCAAGAGGATTACCCCGGATTACAAGCGGAGTACTCAGGAATACTGAACTTTCTGTGAATTACTGTGAATTACTTGGATTACCTTGGATTACAAGTGGATTACCTCGAATTATAAGGTGATTATGCCAGATTTAAACTGCATTATGCTGGATTAAAAGTGGATTACGCAGAATTACACTGGATTAACTCAAATTATAAGTGAATAACGCCGGATTACAAGATGATTACTACGATTCACAAGTGGATTACTCAGGAATACTAGAAATGCTGAGAATTAATTTGAATTGCCGCATTACAAGTGGATTACCTCGAATTACAAGTAGATTATTCCAGAATTAAACTGGATTATTTAAGATTACATGTGGACTAAGCCGCATTACACTGGAGTACCTCAAATCATAAGTAGAATATGCCGGATTACAAGTGGATTACTCAGAAATACTTGAATAACTGTGAATTACTTAAATTACCCCGAATTACAAGTAAATCACCCAAAATTAAAAGTAGATTATACCAGATTAGAACTAGATTATTCTACATTACAAGAGGATTACTCCAGATTACACTGGATTACTCGAATTACATCGGATTACCAGTTGGGATGACCAAGCGGTCCAACGGATTACAAGAATTGTTCCCCTCTCGAAAAAAGAGAAAGAAAGAAAAAAAATTCTCAAAGAAACGGATTATAGGGGATTCAACAAAAAATAAAAGAGCCGAAAAAGGGAACTGTGATCCCTGCACTCACTCTTTATTTCAAATACCAGAGTACTCGAAGTCAAATCCAATTTTAGACTTTGGGCGAAGCCGAAATAAAATTTTAAAACGATTCAGTTTTTGCAAATTACAGTCACCTACCACTACAAAGTTGGGCTACATGTTTGTAATTTTAAAAGGTAAACAAGAAAAAAGGAAAAAATAAATAAATAAAGCGTATAGCCGGATACTACCTGGCGAAATTCGAAACGAGACACTCGATTCCGTTCAATCGAACGAGCACGATTGAGCGTTTCATTTAAGCGAGTACCGCTACGAAAGCTCAAACGAGTTTCTGTTTTCGCGAAAAAAAAGTTGCCGAGCGAGCTTTTAGTCGCGTAGTTTTTTTTTCTTTTTTTGCCGGCTTGGACTAATTGCACATTTTTGTCGATTTATTCTTCCATTATGGCGTGTTGCGAAGAGCGTCAGTGCAGACTAAGGTGGTCCAAAAATGCATTAGAAATTTTTTTTCGACTTTTCATGAATAACGAAAAAAATTTATGAAATCCTTTATTTGACCTCGAAATTAATTCAAATTATTAAAATCCCTTCGATCCGTTTGAAATCCCCTTAAACATTTGAAATCTCTTTAAATCCCATAAAATCTTTAAAATATCATTAAAAGACCCTGATATGCTTCAAAATTCTTGAAAAAGCATAGATAATACATAAAAGGATTGAAAATACTTTAAAATCTCAAAACATATTTTTGAATTATTTCTCAAGTAGTAGTGGCCTTATTTGGTCAGCCGTGTCCTTAAAATATTATGAGTCAGATACCCTGACAAGAGATTTTTTTTCAAAAAATCAAATTTTTATAGGAAATACTTTTTTTTAAACAAATTTAAACAAATTTGAGAAATTGTGCAAATGTTCGAATTTTTTAAATTTAGAAACTTTGAAAATTAAAAAAATTTTGAAAACATTATAAATTTGGATAATTTCAGAAATTTTGATTATTTCAGAAGTGTAGAACATTTTGAAAATTTTGATAATTTGAACATTATTTTAGAATCTTCAATTTTTTTCAAGTTTTTCAAATTTTGAAAATGTTAGATATTTTACACAATTTAAGAAATTTCAGAAATCGTAATTTCATAAATTATGAAAATTTAAGACGTTTTTATCATTTTAGAATTTTTGACAATGTTATAAATTTGGAAGATTTTAGAAATTTCAAAAATTTTGATAATTTACCAAATTTGGAAAATTTTAGAAATTATGATAATTTTAGAAATGTTGAGCATTTGATAAAATTCAGAAATATTACAAATTTTGACAAGTTAAGAATTTTTGGCGATAATTATGATTTTCTTGCTCTTTTTTCAACGCAAATTGTTCCTGATACACGGATCACTACTTTATGCTGATGCTTAGATTCTTAAATGAATTGTTTAAACAATTTATTATTGTTTTTAGCATATTTTCTTTCAGAACGGAGATAGAAAGTCGCGGTTTTTTCAAAAATTGGTCACTATTTGTCCAATTTGTGATTACAAGAAGGTAATAGTTTATTAATATTCAGAAACATAATTGTTTAAACTATTTATTATAACTGCTGATAATATTATCTTAGAATAATGTTAGAAAATTGCAGCTTTTTCTGCAATTTTCAACTTTTTGTTCACTTTTCACTTGAAGGAAGTCAAATATTTTATTAAAGATAACCAAATTATTTTTTCAAACGATTTACTATCATTATTAGTAATATTCAATTTGAATAATGCTAGAAAGTTGCGGCCAAACAAATTTAAACATTTCAGAAGAAACCGCATTTTTCTAACACTTATTTAAAAAAATATATATATTAATAATAATAAATTGTTTGAACAACTGTTTTTATTACCTTGCATTAATTATTACCTCCATAAGTGAAGAGTGGGCAAAAAGAAAAAAATTGATAAAAAAAACCGCAACATTCTACCATTGAGCAAAAAAAAATTGTTAAAAATCATAATAAATTGTTCGAACAATTATTTTTGCGATATTGGATTAAATATTAACCCACTCCAAGTGAAAAGTGAACAAAAAGTTTCAAATTTCAGAAAAAACCGCATTTTCTAACATTATTCAAAAATAATATCATCAACAATAATAATTAATTCTTTAAACTATCATTTTTGTTAGTAATGATGGAAACAAATTAATTAATTAATAGAAAATTGAACAGAATGTAGAAAATTTTTCAAAAAACCGCGACTTTGGGAATTCAAAATATTATTTTCCAACCAAGAAGAATAATTTTCCACCCAAAAGTACGAATATTTAACTCAATATATGAGATTTTAACCAAAAAAGAAATATTTTAATTTCAAAAAATTAATTTTTACTAAAATTTTGTCGCTTCAATCGAAAAATAAATTTTTGAAAATGTATTTCAATGTTCAACCAAGCAGTTCAACCAAGCAGTTGAATTTAAAAAAAATAAGAATTATTTTCTACAAGAAAAAATAAATTTTCAACAATGTAGGTAAATTTCCCCCTAAAATATTCAAATTTTGTATAAAAAATGACTGTATAACAAAATTGTTCAATTTATTACAAATTAAATATTTTATTTCACTCAATAGTTAAATTTTCATCATAAAATCAAGAACTATTAACGAAGAAGATTCATTTTCGACCGAAAATTCGAATTTTCAACTAAAAAGATAAATTTGCAATAAAAAAAATGGAATAGTTGAATTGTGAATAATAACAAAATAACAAAGTTAAAAAAAATGGTTAATAACCATTTGGATTATCAATGTAAAATTTAACTACATTGTTAAAATTTTATTATTGGATTAGAGATGCATTATTTTAATTGACAATTCATCTCTTCGGTTAAACATGTTACTATTTTGTTAAAAATTAATTCTTTTTTCGTAAAAATGAATTTTTAGAAATGAAAATGTAACCATTCCTTTTTCGGTTTAAAACCCATATATTTGGTTAGATATTTGTATTATTCCGTAAAAAATTAATATTCTTTGTTAAAAAATAATATTTTTTATTCAAAATTCAAAAATTTGGTAAAAAATTAGTACACTTGATTGAAAATTAAATAATTTTGTTGAAAGGTATCCTTTCCGATTGAAAATTCAACTGCTTTGTTGAAATTTAAACAATTTGGTGAAAAAGTCTTTTTTGGATGAAGATTCCTAATTTCAATTGAAAATTCATCCCTTCAAATTGGAATTCAACTACTTTTTTTTTATCGTTCTTCATAGGTTGAAAATTTATTATATAACTGAAAATTTTACTATGCCAATTGCAGATTAATCATTTCAGTTAAAAAGTCATCTATTTAGTGAACAATTTCTTCGAAAATTTAAACATTGAATTTTAAATGGAAATTTTCTAAAAGAATTATTATAGTTCTGACTCTGAACAGGGAATATTTTAAAAGAATAATCATTCTGAGTTCAGGGAATTTTCGAAAAGAATTAAAATATTGAGAATTTTTGAAAAAAAGTTATTCAGATCGAGAACAAAGAATATTCCCATAATATAAGTTTTTTTAAACATTTAATTATTTTTATATAAATAAATTTATGATAATAATTTTAATATTTATTTTTTTATATATAATTCTGACTACAAAAAGGAAATCGTGTAGGGTTATAATTCTGCTTTAGAACACTGAATATTTCAAAAGAATTTAAATTTGACTTGGAACAAGACATTTTCGAAAATAATTAAAACAATTGTAGAATTATTAGCAGCTCTTGAACTTTTTCAAAATTTCTTGAAATCATTTGAAATCTTTGTAATCTTTGAAAATCTTCGAAAATGTTAGTGAAATGTTTTAAAATTTGGGACAAGGAATGGACTAGTCATGTCTATAATTCGGGACGACTAGCCAAGCTTATTAAAAATATTCGATTAGTCATCCCGAATTCTGGGACAAGGTTCTAAATTAGCTAACTAAATCACTGGGCAGATTGGAAGAGTTTGACTATTGGGCGTATTAATTGTCGGTGGGCGTGGCCACGACTTTTATACGCCTCTAATGAGCTCTCTCTTCAGAGGTTTCCAAATTTGCTTTTTTGATTTTTATACAGTCTGATTGAAATTTGACCGTTTTCTTAGTTGATACCTTATACCTTAGCTAACAAAATTACAAGGCGTAGTTGGTAGGCGTGGCTAGTGGACCTATTTATTTTTGGTGGACACACCCACGACTTTGACACGCCCTCATCAGGTTCCTCTTTTCAGATTCTAAATGCTTTAACTTG
Organism: Andricus grossulariae; assembly: GCA_011634705.1. Taxonomy (NCBI): domain Eukaryota; kingdom Metazoa; phylum Arthropoda; class Insecta; order Hymenoptera; family Cynipidae; genus Andricus; species Andricus grossulariae. The sequence continues at coordinate 217,562,436 of JAABKJ010007545.1, read as the reverse complement.
AATTGTATACAGGATCTGATTGAAGGTTGATGGTTGAAGGTTAGGCTAGTTAATCTATCATAGCTGGTAAAATTACTAGGCGGAGTTGGAAGGCGTGGCTAGTGGACCCATTTATTTTTTGTTAGACACACCCACGACCTTGACACGCCCTCATCAGCTTTCTCTTTTTAGTTTCTGAATTTCTTTTCCTGAATTGCATACAGAATCTGTATGAAGGTTGAAGGATTTGTTAGTTAATTCACGTTCGCTGAAAAAAACTGTTTGGAGTCGGAAGGTGTGACTAGTGGGCGTATTTCATTTTTGGTGGACACGTCCACGACTTTGACACGCCCCTAATTAGATTTCTCTTTCTATTTTCCCAAATGTGTTTCCTTCAATTGTATATAGAATCCGATTTGGGTTTGTTTGTTTTCTTAGCTAATCCACCTCAGCTAACTAAATTACCAGGCGAGGTCGGGAGGTGTGACTAGTGAGCGTATTCGATTTTCGGTGGACACACCCACGACTTTGACACGCCCTCATTAGCTTTCCTTTTTTCATTTCTAAATATTTTATCTCAAATTGCATACAGAATCTGTATGAAGGTTGGAGGTTTCGCCAGTTAATTCACTTTTGCTGAAAAAAAAAGACTGGGTGGAGTCGGAAGGTGTTACTAGTGGGCGTATTTAGTTTCCAGTGGGCACCTCCACGACTTCGACACGCCCTCATCAGCTTTCTCTTTACAGTTTCCAAATGTGTTATCTTGAATTGCATATAGAATCTGTATAAAGGTTGGAGGTTTTGTTAATTAATTCACTTTCGCTGAAAAAGAAGACGGAGTGGAGTCGGAAGGTGCGACTAGTGGGCGTTTTTAATTTTCGGTGGACACACCCACGACTTTGACACGCCCTTATCAGCTTTCCTTTTTTAGTTTTTAAATGTGTTATCTTGAATTGCATACAGAATCTGTATAAAGGTTGGAGGTTTTGTTAGTTAATTCACTTTCGCTGAAAAAAAGTACTGGGTGGGGTCGGAAGGTGTGGCTGGTGGGCGTATTTAATTTTTGGTGGAAACGTTCACGACTTAGACACGTACCTAATTATCTCTCTTTCTAGTCATCTCAATGTATTTTCTTGAATTTTATACTGAATCTGATTTATGCTTGGCGGTTTCCTTAGTTAATCCTCTTCAGCTAACTAAATTACTAGGCGGAGTCGGAAGGTGTGACTGGTGGGCGTATTTAATTTTCGGTTTTCACGTCCACGATTTAGACACGCCCCTAATTATCTCTTTTTCTAGTCATATTAATGTATTTCGTCGAATTGTATACAGAATCTGATTGAAGCTTGGCTGTTTCCTTAGTCAATCCTCTCCAGCTAATTAATTCACTAGGCGGAATCGGAAGGTGTGACTAGTAGGCGTATTCAATTTTCGGTAAACACGTCCACGACTTAGACACGCCCCTAATTATCTCTTTTTCTAGTCATCGTAATGTATTTCCTTAAATTGTATACAGAATCTGATTGAAGTTTGGCTATTTCCTTAGTCAATCCTCCTCACCTAATTAATTTACTAGGCGGAGTCGGAAGGTGTGACTAGTGGACGTATTCAATTTTTGATTGACACGTCCACGATTTTGAACTGCCTCCAGTTATCCCTCTTTTCAGTCATTGCAATGTATTTCCTTGAATTTTATACATGATCTGATTGATGCTTGGCGGGTTTCTTAGTTAATCCACTTCAGCCAACCAAGTTACTCGGCGGAGTCAGAAGTTGTGACTAGTGGACCTATTCACTTTGCGGTGGGCACGTCCACAACTTTGACACGCCCCTAATTAGATCTCTTTTTAGTTTTCTAAATTCAATTACTAGGCAGCATCGGAAGGTGTTACTAGTGGGTATATTCAATTTTCGGTGGGCTCGTCCACGAATTTGACACGCCCCTAATAAGATCTCTCTTCCTAGTTTTCTAAATTCAATTACCAGGCAGAATCGGAAGGTGTGGCCAGTGGGCGTATTCAATTTTCGGTGAGCACGTCCACGACTTTGACACGCCCCTAATTATCTCTTTTTCTAGTTATCTGAATTCATTTCCTTAAATTTGATACAGAATCTGAAGCTTGGCGGTTTTCCTTGTTAATCCACATCAGCTGATCAATTTACTACGCTGAGTCGGAAGGTGTGACTAATGGGCGTATTATTTCTTGATGGGCATGTCCACGAACTTGACACGCCCACTTATCTCTTTCTTTCTGGCCATCGAAATGCGTTTCCTTGAATTGTACACAGAATCTGATTGAAGTTTGGTTAACAGGAAAGCAATCACCACTTCCGTAGAAGAATGCGGAGCAGAGATTCCGGAGATTTGCCATTTTGGTAATTGAATCCTGCACGATCGCGTTTCGCTCGCGGCAGTGAGTGCGGGACTAATAGCCAAAGTTAGTCGCGTTTCTATGCAAATTGAATGCTTATAGGCTTCGAAGGGAGGGAAACGGTCTCGAGGCGGTGACTCTCCCGGTTGTTTATCGAGGGTTCTTGGCCGACTCGCAACGCAAGTAGTTAGTGCTCTAGCTGCGACGAACGGCCAACGTGTGCGGAATAACGATAAGCCCTTAACGGCACTGAACAAGAGGGTATTTATGCGTCTAGCATGCAACACTATCTGCATTTCTTCCTGTAGTTCTCTCCAGGGTCCACAATGCGATTCCTTCTGGCGAATTGTCACCAAGAAAGGCTTGCACCACAAGCTAAAACGTGTCCTTTCGACTCTAGTGAATAAGTGTTCAACCCCCTATCTTAGAGTCAAGGTGTCGCTAGTCCTGTTTACACTTAGCTTTATTGCCTCTCGGCTAATGCCTAGTGGGTGACTCAGCTGGTATTAAAACCCTTCCGTGTGCTTTGGCTATCAACAGTTTCTGATCAGCACAACCGAAGAGAGGAGTGGTCGTACCACTTTCCAGGAAGAAACTGTCGCTTGAATGAAAGAAATTTTTATTTTTTTTTTTCTGAAACTGTTCATTCACTCTCATTTTCCTCTAATCGTTTTAGAGTGATATCGGAGATTCCTTGGCTGATCTTGCCAGATGTCAGGCCTCGGACTCACTTCACTATTGACACCTTTTGACACTTTTTTTAACGATGCAACTATTTTTCTAGTATTTTGAAGAAAATTGCACTAATGTGTGAAGGTTTTTTTCTGAAATTTCTGAAATTGCTAGCGCAACTAGTTTGTTCACTTTGTATTGAAGCATATTGTCAAACTTCTTCGCTGGATTAGTTAAAACAGGGTGTCTAGCGCCCTGGAAATCCTTGAAAACCTGGAAGAATCCTTAAATTTTCCTCTACCTGAAGAAAACATGGAAAAGTCCTTAATTTTGCTCATGGTCCTGGAATTTTTATTCCCTGAAAGAGAAAAAAAACAGTTGTTTTCAAATTTGTTCTCTGCTGAACAGAAGAAGACTGCTGAACCGTTTAATTTTTTCTTGAGTTGCATGCATTTAATAATCGAACTGCCAACTCACCTGGAAAACCCTGAAAATGCTAGGGAATTTTTTTTTGAAAATTCAACTATTTTTGTTTATTGTTTGATTTTTCTTGTTTCAAAATTCCAACATTTGGTTGAAAATTCATTTTTGAAGGTGGGAAATTTAACTATTTTATCAAACATATGTCTATTTGGACAGAAAATTCGACATTGTGGATTGATATAATAAATTTTTTGTTGTGGAAAATAAGGAAATTGAATAATTTTTTAAACTAGAAAGTTCACTTTTCCATTTCTGGTTAAAAATTGATCTTTTTTATTTTGGTATTTAACTATTAGAACGAAAATTCATCTTTTTTATTTGAAAATTCAAGTATTTGGTTAAAAATTCATGCATTTTGTTGAAAATTCGTCTTTTTTGGTCGCAGATTAATTTTTTTTTAATGATAATGTAAACAATCCAGTTGAATATTCCACAATTTCAGTTAATCCTTTATTTTTCCGATTGAAAATTCAACCATTCCAGTTGAAGGTTCATCATTTTAGTTTAAAATTCATCACTATGATTGAACATTTAGCTATTTTGATGAAAATTCGTTTTTGTCTCGTTGTAAAATTAATTTTTTAAACTAGATATTTAAATGATCCATTGTTGGTCAAAAATTTACCTAGCTGGTTGAAATTTTAGCTTTCTTATTTAAAAATTTGAGTATTTGGTTTGAAAATTCGTATTTTTTGGTAGAAAATTATTGATTTGGGTTGAAAATTCAATTACTTGATTTCAACTTAAACTCCTTTCTTGACAAATAATTTTTTTTAAGATTCGATTTTTTTAAATTAAATTTTTCTACCAAAAATGTATGTACTTTTTTGAAAATTCGTTTTTTCGTTTGGCTACAAATTAATTTTTTTAACTGATGATTTAAGCAATCCAGTTGAATCCACAATTTTAGTTAAAAATTCACTCATCTCTTCCACGGTTAAAATTCAACTATTCCAGTTGAAGATTCACCATTTTAGTTTAAAATTCATCACTTTGGTTGAAAATTCAAATACTTTCAAGAAAAATCGTTTTTTTGATGTTGTAAAATTAATTTTTCAAACTGGAGATTCAACTATTCCATTTTTGGTTAAATTTTTTTTATCTCAAAGTTTACCTAGTTGGTTGAAAATTTATCTTTTTCATTTAAAAATTCAAGTGTTTCGTTGAAAATTCGTCTTTTTGGGTAGAAAATTAATTATTTTGGTTGAAAATTCATTTCTTACGTTGAAAATTCTATTATTTCATTGAAAAATAAACGTAAATTACCTTGAAAGGCGATAACTCAGTAAATTTCAACTACTTATAATAAAAAAAAGTTTATTACACGCGGAATTGAACTCACTTTGATTATATCAGCAGAAAAAAATTATTGGATTGGAATGTTTGGGATATTTAGACACTTTACCAAAAAATCAGATTTTCAGGCTGTAAAATAAATTTCGCATATGAAACTTTCTTTTAGTTCTACTAGACAACTAGACCTACAAATTCGACTATATTTCGTAAAAAGTAGTTTTTCACTGTAAAAAAAAGGTTCCTGGAAAAATGAACTTTTTTTCCTGAAAAACCTGTAAAAGTCCTTGAATTTAAAAAAAAACGCTAGACACCCTGATTAAAGCATTTGCCGGAAAATAATATTTTCGAAGTTACACGTATGTGGTAAAAGTTTAACTACTGACTTGGCTGGCGACGTGGCCAATGACTGAATTTCATTGCATTTCGGTAGCCAATCATACTATTACAATAATTGACCTATGCTAGTCACTATTTCGTCATGGCCAATGGCAACACTGTCTTCTAAAAACTCGTTAGGAGTCATCGAAAGTTTCATTGACTGGCTTCGAAGCATTAGTGTATGTGGGTTTCAAGATCTCTATTCCTCTGGTCTTTACATTTTATTGAAAGTCCTTTGTACTTTCTACGATTCTTGCTATTTTTTAAATATGTATCAATCAAAGTTTCTAACGAAGGTACTTTCAATTTATGACATACGTTTGGCCCTATCCTAGAGTGGTTGATTCAGTCATTTAAAATTTCAACAACTAATTTTTTCCGTGTATCTATACAGTTTCCTTAGTTTTTTGTTATTTGGAAAGCGATTTGCTCCTTTATCTTTACACCCAAATGCTATATACACAAATGGCATTTCAAAAATAATGCTTTAAGCCAACACCTCAACACTGCGTTATGAAGGACTGATATAATATGAATAGCAGACTTTGTCACCGTTGAAACCGCCGTCTTGTATAACTTCACGCGCATTAGCTACCCTAGCTGCCGCAAGTGTCTGTCGCCGTCCCCATTCTTTGAAATGGCATTAGCATTGTGTAATACTGTAATGCCAATGTCTACTTTTCTCGTAGCTGCTGCACGGCCCAAGCATTCGACTGGACTACTATATATATTGTTTCAGCAGAAGCATTACAAACAATATGTACATAATTCTCAATCGCTTATTCTAAACCCATTTTGTTTCTCAGCTCTACCAATCTTGCAGCTGGTAGCGGCTTTGTTAGCATGTCAGCTAGCTGTTCGCTTGTAGGAATATACAATAATTTTGTTAAATTTTTCTCTACTTGTTCCCTTGAAAATAGTTATTTGTGATACAAGTGCGCAAAACAGGTGATTGTGTGCGAGTGGGAATTATGCAGCATAAGCCGGAGGCTCGAAGCATGAGTCAGTGGTTAGCGCACGAGCTAAGCGAGTGTGAAAACGTAGACGAGTGCTTCGAGCCGCAGGCGAATAATGCAATCACACGAGTTAGTTCATATACATTTGCACTTGTATCATACGTTATTTTTTGCAACGCCCGTCCGAAAAAGTTGTGTTAGGAGGATTTAACGAAAAATACTAATCTTAAAAGAAAAGATTGTTAAATTTCGTAAAAAATAAAAAAAGAATTGTTTAAAAAAAAAATTTCTAAAAAAAAAATTGTTAGAAAAAAAAATGTTTGAAAAAAAAAATTTTGAAAAAAAATTTGGTGAAAAAAAAATTTTCGAGAAAAAAAATTATTTTGGAGAGGGCTAGAGTTTTGACTAGCATTATTTCTATGACCAGTCACAGGAGTTTCCTTCCCGCCCTACGAGACGTTGGAAAGGGGTAGTGATTTAACCAACATTATTTCTGTGACCAAACACAGTGGTTTCCTTCCCGCCCCCACGAGACGTTGGAAAGGGGTAGGGATTTGGCCAACATTATTTCTGTGACCAATGACAGGGGTGCCTTCCCGCCCTCACGAGACTTTTAAAAAGGGTAGGGCTTTGACCAAAATTATTTCTGTGACCAGTCACGGGAGTGCCTCCACGGGTCGTTAATCGTAATTATTGAGTCGCAAATCTACGATAAAGTGTGATATATACATAGAACGTTCCATCCAAAAGCGTTAAGAACCAAAAACTAACAAAATAACTGTGAAATTACATGACCTTACTCTAAAATACGTGACAGTGCCTTCCTTATGCTTTAAATATGCTTTTTATGAGTTGATTATAATAATTCCTGTCCCTACTGAAAAAAGTCAGGAATCGTCACAAATGGTCAGAAGTTCTGACGATTTCTGAACATCCTGACCATTCCTGACGAGTCGGACCATTTTTGAAGATATGCTAGTTAGAAATTCAGATTATACGGGTTTCGAAGATGTCAGATACCTAACAAATTGTCCTAAAATATTAAAAATTAGGATAAATATAACGTATGTTGTAAAGAGAAAAAGATACGTCAAAACGGACAAAATTTTCAGATTCACCTTCAAAGTCACTTAGTGTATGAATATTAATAATTAAATATGAGTAAAAAGATAATATGCATAGAAAATATAAATAAATAATATAAATAACCTGGGAAATATAAAGGGGATTAGGTTTTTATGGGATTCTATTCTTGGACCTCTAATAAAAGGATTATCCGTCGAACCCGGCTTGGCCATTCTCTATCGATTTCTGAACATATTTTCATGAATTATGACTTTTTCTGACGGTCTCTGTTGGGAAACGTAACAAAAATGGTCAGAAGTCTTGACTTTTTTTATGACGATTCCTGACTTTTTTTAGTAGGGGTGTATTAACAGGGTACTAAAAAACATATATATATATATATGTGTATGTGTGTGTGGATTTCTTGGAGATTTGACTTTGGAAATTTTTTATTTTTATATTATTGTACAAGCACTGGCACTATTATGTTTTTTGTCCCTTGTTTAACTTTGTCAACCTAATTTACTTCAACATCAGTGGTGAGCAATTAGCTAATTTAATGTTTTATCATTTTTAACTTTATTCGTATACTGTTTCTATTAAGATTACGTAGTTTTTAGATTACTATCTAATCTTGCGAGGAAACCTATACAGGTTTCGAAATCTCATAATAGTGGACATTTTTACTTGATTTAAAGTTGTTATTAGGGCACAATAAAAAGCACTTGTCTGGAAGCTGTCGTAGACCCTTGTCGCCACCTTCATCCAGGTGGGTATTGCAACAAAAAATCTCACGCACAAGCGTCTAGTGACATATTTACCATCCATAAGGAGCTACCGGTGATGGACTTTCCGAAGAGTTGTGAACTCAGTTGTCCGCGCTGTTGATTGGTAGACATAGACCCATTGCTTCAGAAGCTCATTGGTGTTATACAATTTCCAACGCCATGATGAAAACTCTGGTGATCTGGTGCATCTCTTGTACATGCCATGCCTAGGTAGCTTTCAGTGGGATAGAATGCGTTTATTGCGAAAAGAAGGAGAGCGCCTTACGTGTCTGAGTTGGCTTTCTTTTTCTTTTTTTTTCTTCTTTACGGCTCGTGGTTTTGCTTCAATTGCATAAAAAACAAATCGATGGAACCGAATACAAATCAAAATGTTATATGAATGCCGAGAGTGCCACTTTAGAGAAAATGACCCTAGCTCTGGATTTATTTTTCAGGACTAATTTCTCTAGGTAAAGCCTTATTCATCTCGAATCAGATGGCAGTAAAAGTGACAGATGAAAAACACCTCATCAGAGGTGTTTTTCATTTACAAAATAAAAAAAATAAAAAAATTGTCGTTATCGTTATTTTTTTACTGGTACCGACAGTGTATACACTTCGAAACAAAAAACCCCTCTACAAAACTCTTAAAATGTTGGTCGAAAGCGATGCCCCTCTTCGAAACCCTGAAAATATTGTTAGTTTTCACGTATATGTGATCCTTTTAGATATAATTCCAAATTTTGGACTTCTTTTCGAATTTTGAACATTTGTTTACTGGTTTAGGTCGAGATGTTCGAGGACCATTTTCCTTTAGAAAACCTTGAAAATGTTGTCAGTTTTTGCATATCTCTCGCCGTTTTTGAGATAACTCAAAATTTTGATTTTGTTTTGAATTTTGAAAACACTTGCTTCCCTTTCCCTATGTTTAAAGTAATTAACAATGAATTATAAATAACTTGACTCATACACTTTTCATTTTTATTCCTAATTTTTAACTGTTTTATTAATTCATTATAATAATTAAGCCAGAAATGTCGACACTTTTGAACTTTGCGCCTACTTGAATTATCGAGTTATCGAATCTTTTTTACATTATTGGCTTATCAAATCTTGCTCTCGATTTTCGGCAGCTGATTGGCTGATTCTACTGTGACTTACCTTAGATGTCAATTACTAACTGAATTGACTAATAGGGTTTAGGGACTACACATGAAGTTAGCCGAAATGCATGTACTTTTTATAATAGGAACGTGCGAACAAAAATATTGATACACGAATTTTTTTGCGATACTTTAGGCACCAGCTTCAATGTCACCAGCACATCTTCATCAATATGCTGCGTCTTTGATTAGCCCAGGACAACTATCGGAATCTCTCCCCGCAAGTCAGGTACGTTGCTTTAAAATGCCTGCTGTTGAGTAGATATTTACGAAATTTTAGCTCTTGAAGGAAGCCAGCGAGGTTCTTAATTTGAAGGACTGATAGTAAAGGAAAGGTACTCATGGATGAATTAATTTCAAATGAGGCAGGCTGTGCATGTTCAAGTCCCAGAATCGTTTCTGGACGAAATATATTGTTTTTTGAAGAATTTTAGACGACACATATTTCATCGTTGTTTAAGTTTACAATTTTTGATGTCAAATTAAAAACCAGCGATCCCAGATAACTGGCCTGATAGTCCTTACAACAACTTTCATTCAAATGTGTAAAAATCTTTATATTATGGCCGTCGTGTTTCATCTGCCGTTTTTAATATTCAATTTTTGACATAAAATTTGATCTCAGCGACCCCAAAACTTCCTTATACCACGTTTTATGTAAATCTGATCAAACTTGAAATTTTTGACACTTTTTGAGATTCTTTGACCGGATGTTGAAAGCTACATAAATTATGATTTTAATTATCCTAGTGTTACGTCATATTGACCTATTGAGCTAAATTCCTAATTTGATAAGGAGAGCTTATTTCCATAATATTTGTTCCTCTATTTATTCAACTATTTTTAGTTGAGTAGGACAATGCGAAACCAAAAGAATTGAAGTGTGATTAATTTATAAACAGTTTATTTAATTTGCAAATACAAAAACTTTGACCTTGTTTGTGAATCGCAATTGACCTGCTGCATGTCTTGCTTTTCCTCTTATGTGAGGACCAATTGTTCTCAACCTTCAAAGAAAAGCACTCATGTAAAATTAAATTTGATTTAGAGGAAAAAAAAGGATAGTAAAAGGGTTTTTGGGACTTGCAGGTACTCAATGTTGTTTACCTGGTTGCGGTTGAAGGACAAAGGTCAGAATGAAGAAAAAAGTCAGAATGGTTGATTTGGGAGAAATATGTATTTTTTAGGCTTCCATACTTCGAATGTTTATTAATTGAGACCATTGTCCGTTTAAGAAATAACTCAACGTAATCCTTATTTTGGAAAACTCCGAACTATTGAATTATAATTGGAAATGAAAACTGCGTGTTGCGAACTCTGAAGTCTTATATCTCGATTTTGAATAAAAGGGGTATAGTTTCACTGGTATACTTGGTAGAATTTGAATACGTGTTTTCGGTCAGCTTTTTCACGTGATAAGTTCAGGTTGAAATTCAGGTTAATATGATGATCCTGCACGGTACCGTTGCGAGTTTCAGACTGATTAGCGAAGATGATGCGACGCGGTAAGTTGTATATTCCAGAACTGACTGCAGGTTCGAGATCTGCTACTTATACATGAATTTAGGCCCATAGAATTGTTAGATCCCTTGGTAAATGCATGGGAAAGTTTGTATAGGTTTCCTCGGAATTAAATCACAATGCCTAGTGAAGGATTATTTGGTTTCCTCAGCACCTATAGTTTTATATTCGTCGAGAACAATCATTTTTTTACTTTTTCACCTATATTTTACAAAGTGTCATCATGAGTGTACAGTACCGGACAGAATTGTCTGTCCACTAAAAAAAATCGTATTAAAAATATTAACTTGAGAAATTAAAAAGAAACCTTTAGAAATCCTATTGAATTTCTCATCGATTGAGCCCTATATAAAATATTTTCGATGACTATAGGCCGAGATAGCATGTGAGAAAGACCGACCTATTTGCCTTTTGTATCCAATTTTTGATTCTGAACTCTGTTCAGAATCAACTTTCCGTTTAAATATGCACAAAAAAGAGAGGCATGTTTTTAATACGATTTTTTTTTGGACTGACAATTCTTGCCGGTACTGTTCATGTATTACGTTCGTTACAATAACTTTCATTCATGCAAGAATTTTACACTTAAATAGGCCTAAAATATACTCGACGACAACATGAACACTCATATTAAATCATACACTTGTAAAAATATGACAAAAGATTATTTTATGCCAGAGACAATCAGTGTAGAAAAGCAATGAACCTGGTGGGGTTAATAATTATAGTTTAAAATTTGGTTGATTGTAATAGTTTGAAATGAAGATTAAGATAAAGGCGAGGGTAAAGGATTTTTTTTTTAATGTAACAACATATATTGTTTTGTGCACAAAGAAAAGTGCATTAGGGCTATCGTTAAATTTCGTTAACGTTTTGAACGTGAAATTCTAAAGATCGATTGATCAAGGTCTAAAGAATTATAAATGAGTTGAGTATAGTTTGGAATCTTGGTGATTTTAGAGGACTTTTATTTTACGTGCTTTTTGTTGTCAGAGAAAATTTAGGAAAACGTGAGAGAAATAATAATTTGAAGTTGTCTAAAATTTAAATTGGAAAAATTTGCGGAAGAGGATTGGAATATAGTAATCGCCTTGATTTAATTTTATTAAAAAGTAGATTGACAATGGGGATTACGTGCTTCCTTTACATCATGGAGAATAGACATTTAAGGAGACCAATATGTAATACATGGACTTCTATGAAAACGTTCACTTTTCTTTTGTTAGAAGCACCAAAACATGAATGTATAAAATCACACTTACATATAATATAAAACTTCCCTAGCGCGTCGTAACCATTTGCACTTGACAAAAAAAAAATGGTCGCTTCATTAATCGCGGCCATTTTTTCAACTGCGAATGGCACACGACGCTCTGAAAGCTCGTGTATTATGAGTAAGTGTGATTATATATATACCCCTAATAGCGCGAAACATTCCCGGAACGTGTAAAATGTCCGCCTCTTGGGAACGTTCCAAACATAAATAACCATTGTTGTTATTATTATGAATAAATATCGCGTAAACCGTAAGTTATAGGTCAAAATCGATGTCAGTTTATGATATGAGTATCATATCATAGTGTAGTATATGCGGTGCTCTACACTCAAAAATGACATCCATTTTTACCTACCTCTTACGGTTTACAAGATGATTGTTGTTAAAAATAACAACGGAAGATTCCCCTCATGTTCCAGTGGAACGTTCCCAACCGGCGGACATTTTACACGTTCCGCTGGAACGTTTCAGGAACGTTCCCGGAACGTTCCGTGCTATTAGGGGTGTTTGTGCTTACTTTTGGTTTAAAAAAGTTTGTTTTGAGTATTTTTTGTGCTTCGAACGTTACTTTTAGATCTTTTTTGGTGGTGTAATACTTTTGGCTTATTTTCTATATTCATTTGAGCATAGCCATTTCTTATATTTATAAAACTTTTAAGGGTCCAAAATATTTGTTCCGAATTTTTTCTTTTCATGCTTGGGTTGCTTATTTGTTAATTCAGATTCTTAAAAAAAAGAGTAGAATTGAGATTGATAAAAATTTCTTTCCATTGAAGTTTCTTTACATAGGATGTCTTCTTATGTTAAATGTTTTTAACTGCTTGCGTTTGAATGTAAGGAATCAAGACCTAATTTAATCCTGTAAAATTATTATATTTTGATATGAAATGCAATAACATACAATGAAATGAATTTCTACTTTAAAATTTTTTACTTGTGCAAGGCTTGATGTACTTTCCTCATATAAAATATTTCAATATTTAAAACATCAGTTCATGATTTTATAAAGGAAATTTTTAAATTATATATAATAATATTCAAACTCATTCATTCACTTTGTTATCCTTGAAGCTCCTGTGTTTCCGCTGGCATATTGCGTGCTTTTGTTGCTTGCATTTTTTTACCACCCAGTTTGACAGTGTATTAGTATACGTCAGTTTGACATCTTTTCAAACTTTGTTTTCACTTGAAGTTGTTGCGGTTGTATGGAAATTCTTTAGTTTTAATTGGAATATCAAATTCTCATCATGTTAGATCAACATAGCAATCATTTTTATCTGACTTCAGGCTGATTTGAAGTTAGATGCAAATTATTTTATTTTATTAAATTGAAGTTAGATGTTGTCAAAGTTTCTTTAAAAAAGGAACTAATTAGACCCGTGTGGAAATTTTCATTTGGCCCTCGCGAGGGCCTACGTGGTTTTCCCTTTTACTCTAAGAGCTGGGCGTGATTCTGTGTGCCGTTCTAGGTCTGCAGGAACTTTTTACTGAATATTACGTAAAATTTTATGCTGATTACAAAAAATTCCGGGGGTCACCTCAAAAAATGGGGGGAGGGGATCGAGATATTAGCGTTTTAATTTTTTTAAATTAATACAATAGTCCTCTTAAAAGTTCAGGTTTTTTTTTATGTTGAAATATAGCGTCGGCTAGGAACCCGATTTAAGAAGAGAAATTCAGACAATTGTTGACATAAAAAATTAAAAATTACATTGAAAAATTATGAAAAATAAAATTGTGCTTATTTTGATTGAAATATTGATTTCAGGGCAAAAAGTTTCTAACAAAAGTTAGACTACTCTCAGAGGATTTTTTTTTTCTGAGACAACCTATTTTTAAGTGAAACTTCTTTTGGGACGTTAGTGAATTGTCGTTGGGATGGGAGTGAATTTAAAAAACGCACGTCCGCACGACCGGACAACTGCACGCACGCCCGAGCATGGTCTCTCCCCCCTATATCTCCTCCCACCTCCCCCTCTTCTAACTCTGTTTTTTAATCATGATACAATATAATGCGTTATGATACAGTATAATACATTTTCATACATTATCATACTATATTACAGTGAGCCTTACAATATGATACAATGTTATACAGTAGGTGCCACACAATATCACCGTGTATCGCACAATATGATACAATATCATACAATATAACGCAATATGATAAAACATGAAACCATATCATACAATGTGATACATTATAAAATAATATGTTACAATATCATACGATATAATACACTATTATAAAATATGATACAATGTCATACAAAGTCATATAATATGATGGAATATGATACACTATCACACTATACGATGCAATATGATATACAGTATCATACAATACGTTACACTATTATTTACAGTATCATACAGTATGATACAGTTTCATAGAGTATGATGCAATATGATACAATATGCCACACTATCACACAATATTATACAATATGATGTAAAATGATACAGTATGATACAATGTGCTACAACATAGTGCATTATGATAGAATATCATACAATTTGATACAATATCATATGATATGATGTGATACATTATGATACGTTATAATAGACTATGATATTCTATGACAAAATCTAATATATTATTATATAATATAATGCATTTCTTGAAACCCGGGGTCCAACGCTTGTAGCGTTTTTGAACGTCGGTCGAGTTATTGAATTCGAGAGCTCAAGTGCATAAATTTTTTCATTGAAAAACTTTAAAAAAATCGAAGTTATAATTCTAACACAATGTTTAAAAATATTCAATGTATAATAATAACAAAATCTTATAATATTAAATGACGAACTAATTAACAAGAAATACATTTTTTTCTCTCACTTGTCCAGTAAAATATGATCTACAATATACTTGAGGGTTTCAACTTTTAATATTATTTGTATAGTTTGGACTATTTATTTGACAAAATTGGTATTAATTAACCAACACGTAGAGCGAATAATATTCTCTAAAAATAAGGGCTCTTACAATTCTTTCATTGTTATTGTAAGAGAAAAAAATTAGACAGGGCGTAAGGCCCCATTAGGGGATTTTCCGATTGATAATTATTGGGACGTAATTAATTTCTTCACGTAATTTATACACGGCCCCTAAATAGAAAAATATATACTTTCACCAAAAGAAAACAAAAATCATATTTCCTATACTTTTATACCAATGCGGTAACGAAAGCCTCAATTATTATGTAAAAAAATGATTGCTATGTCTGAATTTTTTATTTAAAAAAAGATCAGAACTGAAAAGGAAGAGATTATACTTATTTCTTCAGACTACAGGATATAACGATCTACTTTATAAATATTAAATGCTTTCTACATAATTCATACGTGAAAAGTATTAAAAATAACGCATATTCCATTTTCATACCTGCAAAGTTCTAAAATTGTTACAGAGATTTGCATGGAACGAAAATTTATTAACAACTCTCCCGTTTATTTTATAATCTAAAATTTACTATTGCAGAGTGGCAAGGAAGGTTTGGAGCATCCTCCATATAGAAAGGCCAATTGCAATGTATCAACATTACCACTAAAAACAATAACTTTCAGTCTAAAAAACTTTCTTTATATTAGTCCAGGCATCTGGTAATTTTTCACCGCGTTAGATATGTTAAGCGTGTTTGTTTGCTATAGCGTTTCATTGAGGGGTCCTGACGAGAATTTTAAATTTTCCAAAAATGACTACGATGTGTCCCAAACTTATTTTTGAACAATTTTCCGAAAATCGTGTTCACGTAGACGGCTTTCGTAAACCTTAGAAAACTCTCAAAAAGTTGAAGAAAAAAAAAGAAGAACCTTCTTCCAGTATTAGGCGCAGAGTTGTGAGTCTCTAAACTTCTAAAGAACCACGATTATTTTCAAAAAAGAGACTAAAAACCCCTATTCTGAAGTTAATATCTGTACTTTTGAACCTGTCAATTTTACGAAAGAATATTCTAGATTTTAATGAAAGTATGCGCAATTTTGAGTAATTCTAAAATAAAAATAACCGAACCCCAATGAGTTATAACTTATGGCCTCTCAAAGTTGTCCACTTTTGACATATTCTTCGAACAAAATTACTCGTGTTCAGTTCTTTCAATATACTTCGTTTGTGGGTAAATATACGTTAGTGATGACCGAGGAAAAGTTTTCATGTAGAAAATTATGCTTTAATGAAAAAAAAAAAATGAAAAAAAAAGTTTCTTCTTGATAGCTCATACTGGAAAATTATGCAGAATATAAAAGATCCGGCTTATTAAAAAGAGTATTTTTGGTTCATCAGTCTCGTTATAAATTATGCATACCTTAAGACCTCTTAATAAGCGGGAAAGATAATTCTGAGTTATTTTGCGTCATGATCTGCCTCTTTCGAGAAAAATTAATTTTCTATAAAAACAGACCAATTTATATTTCTCCTTCCATGTGGTTCATTTTCAACCTACAAGCAGAAACATAAAGATCGAAAATGCACGTTGAGATTCGGACTTGCTTTTGTTTGAGCACCCCTAATATTTATATGCTGTTAATTTATAAATAAAAAAAAACTTTTTTGCTACGCTTATGAAAGTATTATGCTATTGGCGATATATTATCATAAAATATTTAAAATATTCACTCATAATTATTATCAGAAACAGTTTGAAATATTATCAAACATTCTCTGAAAAAACGAGAGATCTCTTTTTTTTAAATATGATAACTTATATATGATAACATACAGTAGGACTGTAGACAGTTTTTTAGTCGTATGTCAATACCTGAAATTTATTCTGAAATAATACTTTCTTTACAGTGTTAACAAGAATGTCGTTTTTCAATAAATTTCATACTTACTAAAAAGATCTTGTAACTGACTAAATTTTCACGTGAAAAATTCAATAACTTGGCCATGTACAACTTAATTTGCACAATTTATTGAATTTGCGAAATCGAAGATGGTAAAGTAATTACAGAGTAAAATGGGATTAAAATGTAGCACTATAAAAGTATTAGGAATTAATTTTTTTGAAAGTATATTTAAAAAAATTTCAATTTGAAAGCTCCTAGTCACCACGAAACTTTATCTACGTTTCTGTAGTGGAGAAAGACTTGCAATAAGTTTAGAGAACCATTTGCTTATTTTTAATTAATATATGTCCTGGTTTCAAAATGTTTCATCTATATTTTTCAATACAGCAATTTTCCAATTTAAAAAAATCAAATGATCTAGGAAAGAGGCGGATTACTGACTCAGAATTAAATGAGTATAAAATGTTTCCATAGGGAAAGTTTAAATGATTCTTTTCATTTATTTCTTCTACCTAAGATAATTAATATACTATTCTTTACATTTAACAATTCATTTCTAATGAAATGCATATTTGGCAAATATTCAAAGTCGACGAGATTTAGCAGCAGTTCTTGGTTACGGAGAAAAACTAGCAAGTAACAATTTCTTTAATTTGTCACGCTTATCCTATCTTCTGACTCACATACACCCCACACATTTTTGGCCCATGCTACTCACACACATAAGCATACTTTCTATCGGTGAAGCACTTGTCCCGTGACTGGTTCGCGACAATAGCGCCACGCATCGCTGGTTCGCAAACTAACCCCTACTCCCGACGTCTCATTCCCCGCGCCCATCTTCTAAGCGTGGTGGGCATTGTCGCCTGTATAACAATCTTCCCTCTACGCACGGACTGCCAAACTTTTATTATTTAAAAAATATTGCACAACAATGAAAACGCGTTCTTCTTCCGTGTAGCGCTCTATTTTTAATAACCCGGAACTGTCAGCTGTCACGCTGTTTTTTTTTTCGTGGGCAACACTTTACCGCACAAATGGCGCAAAATTCAAATCTTGCATGAATTTAGGTCACCCTTTACTTTATTTATTATTAAAGTTTCTTTTTTTGGTAAAAACGCAACGGATCTATATTGCTATTATAAAGGAAAGTTTTCCGGAAGCTGCATGGGGTCTCCATAAAGCGTCTCAAATTTTTTCTACGTCGCATGCGTAAAGTCGACAGTCTTGCAAGGGGCTGTCCCTCCTTGCCCGAGATTCACCAGCTTATTGGAAGACCGACGCGTTTACGGCTTTGGCGTAGAAAAAATTTGGGTTGGTTTATAGAGGACCCATGCCGCTTCCGAAAAACTGTTCTTTATAACAGCAATAAGGATCTTAAGCGATTATTCGGAACTGAAAATGAGATTTTGTTCATTATTGTTTATAGCGCACAGAGATATTATTTTACCTAAAACTAGCTAATGCTAATTTTTTAATGAAGCTTTAAATGATTGATTTACAAATTTCGAGAAGATTTTATTAAATACTGTTGAAAGTACATCACGTCAAAGTATTTACATACGAAAATAACCATTAAATTGTTACATATGGGGCATAATTTCTGAAGTGTACCCACCTCGAAAATTAAAGTTGCCCGATTGGGCTAAAAATTGGCCCAATTGTAGTCCTATTAGATAGTACTCCTCACACCAAAAATCAATTAATTTTGATAATTATTCATCAAAGTGGAGGGGGTACAATTCTTGGTTTCTGAGAAAGGCCTTACTTTCAAACATTTGTAACTTTTTTCCTATTGCTTCAAACAAAATTTCACTTGAAATGTTTTTGATAGATTTTTTCACAAATTTTTCAATGGCCGTAACTATTTTTTAAAAAAGTCAAAATTTGACACTAATTTTTGAAAATCAAAAGTAAATTTAACTTTTTTTTCAAATTTCGACACTTTTTTTTCTTCAAAATAGTTTTAAAAGAAAGCTGAGATTTCTTCCTATAAGACCCTTAATTTTCAGAGTGGCAAATTAACTCGCCTTTGAGTAATAGAACGATACGTAAACAAGATGCCATGATAGGGCGGGTGGCGCGCGATATCCCCTAGTGCGCTCACGCCAAGGATCTTTGTGCAACGTTTTAGTGCCAGTTTTTTATGTTAGGTAATATTATATGATAATATTATATGTTTTTCTGATCGATTTTTTGGCTATAGTTTCAACAGTTGTTTTCTTTACAGACCCCTTTTGCGGATTTTGTTTTTTACCATTCGAGAAGATGTCGTGTTTCTCAGAGGACGAAAACATTTTGAGTTGAAGTTTTCCACCTTGAGTGGGAATGAACTTCTAACATCGAAAAAGAACAATTATTAGCCAAAAATGGAATGAATAAATTTTCATTTAAAAAAATTAAGTCAAAATAAAAAAACGAAATTTTGACAAAACAGTTGAATTCGAAAACTGAAAAAGAATAATTATCAACAAAAAATGAAATAGTTAAATTTTCATTTTAAGAAATTAATGTACAGTAGAAAACGAATTTTTGACAAAACAGTTGAACTTGCTACCAAATTGTTGAATTTTTCAAACAAAAAGTCGAATTTTATACGGAAAAGTTCAATTTTCAATCAAGGAGATAAATTTTTCATTGAAATTATGAATCTTCCACACTTAATATTAATTATTAAGAAATCAGTTCAATTTTGACCTTGTAGTTGAACTTTCAACTTAAAATGATGAATTCTCAACAAAAAATGTGACAGTTGATATTCCAGCCAAGAAAAGATTATCATTTAAAATTTTTAAAAAAATGTTGAAATAACCAAAAAAGATTACATTTTTACTAACAGAGATGAATTTTCAAATCAAAAAGGCAATTTTTCAACAAAAGTTGCATTTTCAATCAAGAAATTTTTGTTAGTCAATGAAGACAATAAATTGCACGAAAAGTGTAAAATTCTCAAGATAAAAACACAATATCTCTAAAAAACAGTTGGATTTTTCATCAAATTTTCAACCAAAGAAGTGAATTTTCAACCAAAAAGATTAATTTTCTATGAAAAAAGACGAATTCTCAACAAAACACATAAATTGTTAACCATTAAGTTGAATTTTCAACCAAGGAGATTAGTTTTATACTAAAACAGGCGAATTTTCTACAAATCACATAAATTTTCAAACGAATACTTGAATTTTGAAACTGATAATATCAACTATTAACTGAAGATGGAATGGTTAAATTTTCATTTTAAAAAATAACTAATTTTCAATTCAAAAAACGATTTTTCGATAAAACAGCTAATTTCCAATCAAATAGGTGAGTTTTCTACCAAATTGTTAAAATTTTAAGACAAAAAGGCGAATTTTTAAAAAAAAAAGTTCAATTTTCAGCCTAGGAGATACATTTTTACTGAAAGTATTAATCTTCAACGAAAAAAAAATTATATATCTAAGAAAAGATTTTCATTTAAAATTTAAAATATGTTGGAATGAACCACAAAAGGTGAAGTTCTTACTATAATAATAATAATAATTTTTCGAATAACAAAATTTTTTAACCAACTATTTGATTTTTCAATCAAGGAGATTAATTGCTTGCCGAGAAAAAGAAATGTTCAACAAATTACATAAATTTTTGAACAAATAGTTGAATTTTGAAACTAAAGAGGTCAATTATCAACCAAAAATAAAATCGTTAAATTTTCATCTAAAAAATGATTTTTTACTAAAAAAAAAAAATTTTCTACAAAAAAGTTGAATTTTCAACCAAATAGTTAAATTTTCCACCAAGCGCGTCTTGTCAGCGCGTCAAAATGTCTTTTTGAAAAATAATTAATTCTTAACAGAAAAATCAAAAAAAGATTTAACTATTTGGTTGAAAATTCAACTTTTTTTGTAGAAAATTTGACTTTTTGTCTGAAAAATTCAACAATTTTGTAGCAAATTCAACTGTTTTGTCAAGAATTCGTTTTTTCATTTTGACCTAATTTGTTGAAATGAAAATTTATTAATTCCAGTTTTGGTTAATGATTATTCTTTTTCAGTGTTCAGTGTTACATTTTTTATGAAAATTATTGTCTTTATTAATTGGAAAATCTTTCTTGGTTGAAAATGTAACTCTTGTTCAAAATTTGCATTTTTGATTTAGATATTCATCTCTTTTGGTAGAAATTCACTTTTTTTTTATATAATTCATCGTTTTTTATTTAAAATGAAAATATTTACGTAATTTCTGCACGGCCCCAAATATTTTTATACGGAAATGCTCAGAGTGTAATATTTTACAGTTCCAAAGCGACCGGTTTGGTAAAAAAGATATAAATAATTATTTAAACTTATCACTAATTTGCCGTTAAATTAAAATTGAAGTTAAATTAATTTAAAAAATATATTATTTAGTACTAGCAGTAAATGCACGCGCGTAAAGCGCACTTGGACGTCGCTGGAATTTTATTTACTAACATTAAAATATAAACAATTTGAAAATCTATTATTGAACAAAATTTCAAATATTGATTTTTACACATTTTTAAAACAATAACTAATAATTTCGAAACGAAAGTGTTTAAAATTTTAAAAGTATATTGAAAGATTTTGAATTGAACATGTTCCAATCTGAACTACGTATTTGTAAGAATTTTGAAAATTAGGTAATTGAAAATTAAAAAAAACGGGAATTATATTATTTCTAATTAAAAACGTTCAAAATTAAAGAATTAAAATTTGTAAACTTTTAACTTTAAATAATTTTCAATTTAAAGCGATTAGAATCTGGCGATTTAAAAATTGAAAACTAAATTGAATTTTTGAAAATCAATGCTTCTAAAATTCTAGAATGTTTATTGTTATTACATAAAAAATTTCATAATTCAACATTTATATTGATTAGACCAATTTTTTGAAATCAAAAAATAAGTTCACTGTTATTTTCACTGTTCAGAATGAAATTTTTTGTTCAAATTGAATTATTTGTGAAAATTGTTCAAACTGAAACGTAATTTTAAATTGAAAACATCAAAAACGAAAAAATTTCTAATACGAAACGTTGTAATTTAATCAATTCGAAAATCATTTGAAACTAAAAACTGTTTTATCACAAAGAATTGAGATATTAAAGCTTTCTCAAACTTAAAACCTTTGAAATTAAATTTTTTTAAAAATTCAAATCATTTAAAAATTTTCAAATTCATAATTATAATTTTATTTGTTTTGGATTAAAAATTAAAAACTAAAAGAAGGAATATAAAACAAGATGAAGTGCGTAAGTAAGCAATGCCAAAACTAATGGAGTTTTGGCAAAATATACTTGTTGTAACATTATTCCAATTTAATCCAAAAATAATGGATTTAGGAAATAAGTTTGAGTAACATAAAAGACGTATTTTTTTGGGGCTACAACTTTTATCACAGACTTTTTTTTCTTTTGAACCAATATTTATCAAAATATATTGTAAAAAGTGAAAAAATACTGATTTTCGTATTTTCACCTTAAAAATAAAATTTGCGGTTATTTATTTCCACTATCATTTTCGTAATCAGCGATTCAAAATACGCGGTTATACCTAATTTTAAATCTTTCATGAGTTTGAAATGTTCAAAATTTTGGAATGTTTTCAAATAAAAAATAATTAAATTTTAAATGCCTAGTCCTAAAATCTTGAAAATTTTTAAGAATTGAATTTAGTCAATTATTGTCCTAATTTTTCATTGTTTTTATTTCATACATTGAATTCAAAACTGTTCAATTACACATGTTTTAATCTGAAAATTGTGCAACTATCAAGTCTTTCAACTTGATATTCTACGGGTTCAAAGAATCAAAAAGACCGTTTAAAAGTGAAATCAATTAATCGAGAACATTTTAATTAAAAATTATTGTATTAAAAAAAAGACTCACAAGCCTTTCAATATGAAATTGAGAAAATTTCAATGAAGAATTTTTTAATTTAGGCTTTTGAAGCCAAAAAACTTTAGCTTCAAGGCATACAATTTGAACTGTTTTAGAATTGCAAATTCAATAATATATTTTCGAATTGAAATTTCAGAAACTCTAAAGATAATTAATATGTTATTAATATATTTTATAATATAATGCAGTATCAGGTGAAATTTCAAGAGTTTGGATAGATTTTTGTTACTAAAAATGTGATTTCTGTCAAACAAATGACTTCCATTTTCAGTTAAAATTCAAACAATTCCAAATTTCGTTTAAAAATTGAATAATTCTTTAAGTTTGAATAAAGAACTGGAAAATCAAGGCTAAAGAATTTCCACGCAAGAAGAACAAATTGATGTTGCTTCAAGTTGGAATAAAATTGTATTGACATACACTACCGACAGATAGTATCGAACCACCAACCGGGTGACCTATTAAAAAAGTAGCCTTGGATTTGGTAAATGATAGCGCCTTCCAGAATGTGCATAAAATTATTTTTTAACTCCGTTGTCAAACTTTTATATATTCTCCGTTAAATAAGCCTTACTTGAAGTGATTTGGCCTTGTGGTTATTAAATTATCACATGAGGAAGAGAAAAATAAAATTTCAAATAAAGTACAAAACTCCTTTGGAATCTGAATTTTATTTTTCTCTTCCTCACGTCATAATTTAATACTCACAAAGTCAAATTGATTCAACCAAGGCTCATTTAACGCAGAATTTGACAAGCTTTCCAATGAATTTTTGAAAATATTTGTACCTGTATTCTGGACAATGTTATTGCCTTTCAAAGTTGAGGCTTTTTTTTAGCAAGTCACCCGGTTAGCGCTCTGATACTATCCGTCGGTATAGTGTATACTAATTAATTGTCATATTGACACAACAGGAAAAGTCACGAGACAAAAAACACGCGAAAAGCGAGCGGAAACAATAGCTTCAACGACGAAATTAAATTCACGTTGATCAGATAGGGAACATTATCACAATCGAGAAACATGTATAGTATTCCTCTATGAATGCAGCTTTGAAGAACAAGAACATATCTGCTCAGGCTGCGGTGGCGTAACTCGTCGTTCCACTAATGCATGGTAGCGTTCCCGGTTCAAACCCGGGCTGAGGCAGATTTTTTTCTTGTTCTTCAAAAAATAATTTGTCCGAAGTAATCGCTAAAGATCGAGTTTTAATTAATTTAAACGTTCAATGAAAGTACAATTTAATAAAATGAGAATTTACAGACAAACCTTTGTCGAAGTTTCCAAACTCAGATGATAATTGAAAGTCTCATTTGTGAAGACTAAGCCCTGTAGATATGTGACTACGAGAATCAGAGGGATGAAGGACATTCCTACTAATCCTAATCTCCACTCATAGTAAATTGACAATGTAATGGCAAGTATGATAGTACTAATTGATTGAATTATAGTTCCAATCCTCTGTCCTGAAGCACCCTGAACAGCTGCCGATTCTGTTGAAAGTTTTGAGCACAAAGCTCCTGTGCCATTGGCGGGATTATCAAACCAGCCTATTTCTTGTTTTAATATTGCTTCGAATATCAGACCTCGTAATCTGATTGTCAAACATTCACTTGATACGCTGAAGAGAAAAATCTAAAATGAAATTTTTTATTACATTTTAATATCAATTATTTACTATGAGTAAGGTATTTTGGGTTATAGGTTTTGTTGCTTATTTGGATTGAATTATTATTTTTACTAATTAATTCAATTATAATAATTATTATATTATTATGATATATTAGTGTATAATAATAATCAATTATTTATACATTATTAATTACGTTTACATACTTTTTTTATTAGTACATAATTCTGTACTGAAAACAGTCATTTCAAAAACTACGTCACACTGTCAGGGAGGGTGAGTTAAAAAGTTTTGTGACAATTTGTGGCATGGGGGGGGGGTGTTCACGCATAATGTTATATCACACCTGGAAAATATAATCGCAAATAAAAATTGCTTGAAATGCTTGAAAAAATTAAAATTTGTGATTTTATTTTACAAGTAAAGAAAATAAATACAGACTTCACACTAATTCCCCTATTACCCTCTTTACCCCTATCACAAAGAATTCCTATTTTTCCTATATTTTCAAAAAACTCTTTTTCTTGTTTTTTCGCTTAAATGCGAACTGAATAAATAATTCAAAATTTTTTTTTCTTGGACGTGAATTCTTTTTAATTGAAAACTATCATATTTTTGGCCCAAAATCCATGGTTTTTGGTTGAAAATTCTACTGCTTGGTCGAAGATTTAACTTTTTTCTTCAAAACTTATTTTTTTAATTGAAACTTCAACTACTGCATTTTTGGTTGAAAATTGATCTTTTTTTAGTTGCAAATTCAACAATTTGTTTGAAAATTTACGCATTTTGTTGTAAATTCGTACTTTTTGGAAGAAAATGTATCTGCTTGTTTTGGGTTTGAAAATTCAACTGTTTTTTTCGAAATTTCCTTTGGCTAACAAATTTAAAATTTTAGTTGAAAATTCGATTTTTTGGGTCGAAAAAAATGTATTTTTTGATTGAATGCAACTATTTTTGATTTAAAATTAAAAAAAAAATCAGCTTGTTTGGTTCAAAATTCTACTACTCGGTTGAAAGTTAAACTATTGATTCAACTAATTTGTTGATAATGATTATTTTTACTAAAAATTGAACTATTACAATATTGGTTGAAAATCATTTTTAATTGAAAATTCAACAAGGTTGAAAATTCAGGCATTTGGTTGTAACTTCGTCTTTTTTTGGTAGAAAATTAATCCTCTTGTTTTCGGTTTGCAAATGCAACTGTTTTGTAGAAAATTCGTCTGTTTTTCCTAAAAATTCAACTGCTTTGTTAAAAATTTATTATTTTACTATTGAGAATTTTTCATTTAGCTCGAAAATTCAACTATTTTGTAGAAAATTTAATTAGTTTGTTAAAAATTCAACTATTGTGTTGAAAATTTAATTATTTTGTTCAACTTTTGTCTTTTTAAATAGAAATTTTGTCCTTTTTGATTAACAATTCAACTTTATTTTTGAAAAATCGTCTTTTTAGCTTGAAAGTTCAAGTATTTTTTCATAATGCAACGGTTTACTTGTTATTTTTGTTTTGTTTAGTTCAACTATTTGTTTGAAAATTCACCTACGTTGGTCGATTTTTGTAATTAAAATTCATCTCTTTTGGTAGAAAAGTTTTTGGTTGAAAATTCCACTGTTTTGAACAAAATTGTTATTTTTTGGCTTCAAAATTCAACTGCTTTGTTAAAAATTCATTTTTGCTATTAAGCATTTCTTACTTAAGTCACAACTTCAACTATTTTGTAGAAAATTCAATTATTTTGTCAAAAATTCAACTATTTTGTTGAAAATTTAATTATTTTGTTCAACTTTTGTCTTTTTAAATAAAAATTTTGTCCTTTTTGATTAACAATTCAACTGCCTTCTAAAAAAATCGTCTTGTTGGCTTGAAAGATCAACTATTTGGTTCATAATGCAACGGTTTACTTCTTAATTTTTTGTTTAATTCAACTATTTGTTTGAAAATTCATCTTCGTTGGTCGATTTTTGGATTTGAAATTAATATTTTTTAGGAGAAAAGTTCTTGGTTGAAAATTCCACAGTTTTCTGGAAAATTATTATTTTTTGGCTTAAAAATTCAACTGCTTTGTTAAAAATGCATTTTTTCTGTCGAGAATTTTTTATTTAAGTCGAAAATTCAACTGTTTCGTACAAAATCAAATTATTTTGTTGAAAATTCAATTATTTTGAAGAACTTTCGTCTTTTCAAATGGAAATGTTGTCCTTTTGGATTAACAATTCAACTGCCTTCTAAAACAATAGTTTTTTTGGCTTGAAAGATCAACTATTTGGTTCATAATGCAACGGTTTACTTGTTGTTATTATTATTATTTTTTAATTCAAATATTTGTTTGAAAATTCATCTTCGTTGGTAGATTTTTTTATTTGAAATTGATCTTTTTTGGTAGAAAAGTTCTTGGTTGAAAATTTCACAGTTTTGTAGAAAATTATTATTTTTTGGCTTAAAAATTCAACTGCTTTGTTAAAAATGCATTTTTTGCTATTGAGAATTTTTTAATTGAGTCGAAAATTCAATTGTTTCGTAGAAAATCTAATTATTTTGTTAAAAATTCGATTATTTTGTTGGAAATTTAATTAATTTAGTGAACTTTCGTCTTTTTAAATAGAAATGTTGTCCTTTTGCATTAACAATTCAACTGCCTTCTAAAAAAATAGTCTATTTGGCTTAAAAGTTCAACTATTTGGTTCATAATGCAACGGTTTACTTGTTATTATTTTTTTTTAATTCAACTATTTGTTTGAAAATTCATCTTCGTTGGTCGATTTTTGGATTTGAAATTAATCTTTCTTGTTAGAAAAGTTTTTGGTTGAAAATTCCACTGTTTTGTAAAAACTTGTTATTTTTTGGACTAAAAATTCAACTGCTTTGTTAAAAATTAATTTTTTGCTGTTGAGAATTTGTTATTGAGGTCGAAAATTCAACTGTTTTGTAGAAAATTTAATTATTTTGTTGAAAATTCAACTATTTTGTTGGAAATTTAATTGTTTCGTTGAACTTTCGTCTTTTTAAATAGAAATGTTGTCCTTTTGGATTCACAATTCAACTGCCTTTTAAAAAAATTGTCTTTTTGGCTTGAAAGATCAACTATTTGGTTCATAGTGCAATGGTTTACTTGTTTTTTTTTTGTTTTAAGTCAACTATTTGTTCAAAAATTCATCTTCGTTGGTCGATTTTTGGATTTGAAATTCATATTTTTTGGTACAAAAGTTCTTGGTCGAAAATTCCACACTTTTGTACAAAATTATTATTTTTTGGCCTAAAAATTCAAATAATTTGTAGAAAAGTAAATTATTTTGTTAAAAACTTAACTATATTATTGAAAATTAAATTATTTTTCTGAACTTTCGTCTTTCTAAATGGGAATGCTGTCCTTTTGGATTAATAATTCAACTGCCATCTAAAAAAGTAGTCTTTTTGGCTTAAGAGTTCAAGTATTTGGTTCATAATGCAACGGTTTATAGTTAATTTTTTTTTTCGATTCAACTATTTTTTTGAAAATTCATCTTCTTTAGTATATTTTTCGATTTAAAATTCATTTTTTTTTTTGGTAGAAAAGTTCCTGGTTGAAAATCTTTCTGTTTTGTACAAAATTATTATTTTTTGGCTAAAAATTCAACTGCTTTGTGAAAAATTCTTTTTTTTTATGGAACATTTTTTATTCAAGTCGCAACTTCAAATATTTTATAGAAAATTTAATTGTTTCGTTAAGAATTCAACTATTTTGTTGAAAATTTAATTATTTTCTTGAACTTTCGTCTTTTTAAATAGAAATGTTGTCCTTTTGGATTAACAATTCAACTTACTTCTAAAAAAGCGTCTTTTTGGCTTGAAAGTTTCACTATTTGGTTCATAGTGCAACGGCTTACTTTCACAAAAAATTGTTGTTATGCAGCTATTTGTTTAAAAATTCATCTTCGTTGGTAGATTTTTATATTTAAAATTGACCTTTTTTGGCAGAAAAGTTCTTGGTTGAAAATTCCACTGTTTTGTAGAAAATTATTATTTTTTGGCTTGTATATTCAACTATTTTGTTAAAAATTCGTCCCTTTCGATTGAAAATTCTACTGTCTTCTGAGAAATTCGTCTTTTTGATTTGAAAATCAAACTTTTTGGTTGAAACTGCAATTTTTTTTTGTTGACGTTTAATCTTCTTCGTTTGCAAATTCGACCATGTGGTTGAAAATTCGTCTCAAAAAATATGCATAAAAATTAAATTGAACCTTAGTTTAATAATTTTCGTTTCAAAAGATTCAAAGTTTAGAAATTCATTTAAATTTCTACGATTTTGCGTTCAAAGTTGTAATCTGTTCAAATGTAGACGATCAATACATTTTTTAATTAAAAATTTTTTATTCAAGTTTCTAGAAAACTCGACCATTTACGACTACTATTGTGTCGTAAATTTTTATGGAAAAAGTAATTAAAAATGTAAAATATGTTATTAAAAATTTATTAATTTTTTTGAAAGTTGAACTGTTTTGTTAAAATATAATCTTTTTTTTTGTTGAAAATTAGACTCCGTTGGTGAAAATTCACTTTTTTTTCATTGAAAAATCAACTTTTTTAGTAATTCAACTGTGTTCTAAAAAATTCGTCTTTTTGGTTTGAAGATTCGACTATTTGGCCAAAAATGTAATTGTTTGTGGTTGAAGTTAATTTCTTTTCGTTTGAAAATTCCAAGATTTGGTTGAAAATTCGTCTTTGTAAATTGGAAATTCAATTCATTTGCTTAAAAAATGTTTCTTTTGCTTGAAAGTTCAACTATTTGATTGTATATGCAACCGTTTGGTCTGAATTAATTTTGTTGTTGTTGAAAATGTAACTGTCTAGTTGAAAAATAATTTTTTTTGTGGGTAAAAATTCATCTTTTCGGGTTTAAGAGTTTAAATCGAAGAACAAATTTTGCTTCAAAATAGCGTGACGTATTTTTGGAACGGCCCAAAACAAATTTTTTGGGCAAAGGAATTCAGCTATGGTTCCTGTTCTTCATACCAAAAAATTTATGATTCAAGTTAACTGACAATCTGTATTATTTGAACGCAATAAGCACTTATTGAGTTTACTCGTTTCATGTTTACGGAGCAATAAAAATATTTATTTGCATTAAAAAAAATTTGTAGCAGAATTTATCTGTATGAATAAAATAAGTTTTCTTTCATTTAAGACATTATAAAAAACAACTTATTAACATAATAATTTCAAAATTAAATAATTAATTATATTTTTAGTTTATTACATGCAGTTTAATCATTTTCGATTTGTAATTAAATTGGTATTTTTATTTTAGATATTTGTATAAATGACGTTTTGACCTACCTGGCTAAAATTGGATACACCAATAATCACTCCAGCTACAACAAACCAGGCGCAGTATTTGTTTGTTTCCTGACGAACTTCATCTGCATCTGGGCCCGAAAGCACCTGCAAATTTTTTGTTTCTGTACTTACTTATTTTGTATATATAATCAGATAGAACAATTTTTTTGCTAATCTTTCGAAAAAATCTATTTCCCTTATTGTGTCTGACTGAGCTTGTCTGTGACTACTGCTTGGTGAAATTATTATCGTACATAGAATAATATACAAGGAACAGATTAGAGCCACTGTGAAGTTGGCTGACGAACGCAGCTCGGCTCTCATCGTGAGAACCGAGCTTCACTCATCAGCTTCACACTCTACACAGTGGCTCTAATCCGCTCCCTGATGATATACAAGACAGTAAAATTAAATTTGAATTAATATATTTGATTGGAAACAAAATGATTTCGGTAATAAGAAAAGTTTCCTACCATTTATTTTCTATTTATTATTAAATTAGTTTTATATAACTAAAAGCGTATGTCGCATTTTTGAAAATAATTATATAGTTATTATAACTTAATCGACATACTCACACCAATGACATCTCCGAATAATATTGAAAAGAGTGGCATAGAACAACCGACAATTATTGATGTAAAACAAGCGGGAAGTATAAAAGGCCATTCTTGTTGATTTAATTCCAAGATTCTCATCATCGATACCTTTTCAGTTGTTTTATTGACTTCTTCATTTGAAATCTAAGAAAACAATTATTTCAACCTTTGAGAAACTATTTTTTTTTCAAATAAAGTTTTTAAAATTCTTTTGGATGCGTGGTCAGCGATTTTTTTATGTAAAAAATTGTTCACATATTCATCAAATAATGAATAAATAAACAAATAAGGGGTCATGCAAAAATTATGTAAGGCGTTTTTCTGAAATTTTGATCCACTCCCCCCATTTAAGACACTGTGAATAAACATACACATGAAATATAAAGTCTGTTAATTAAAAAAA
Organism: Andricus grossulariae; assembly: GCA_011634705.1. Lineage (NCBI taxonomy): Eukaryota > Metazoa > Arthropoda > Insecta > Hymenoptera > Cynipidae > Andricus > Andricus grossulariae. The sequence continues at coordinate 217,531,870 of JAABKJ010007545.1, read as the reverse complement.
CGTAGAACTTTAATTAAACTAATTTTAGAACAAAAATGGTGTTTATAAAAATAAGTATTTAGTTTTTACAAGTTCATTTCTTTAAGGCCTAAAATATTGCGTAGTCCGAAATCAAAAAGTGTGCTATGGAAAATTAATTGTATTTTTTAAGAAAAATCCCCACTGATTTAGCTTAACATTTTAAAGGTTTTAAAAATAAACTTAAATTTTCATTTAAACTATTATTCTTCATGCCTTAAATGAACTAAATTCCTATTTTATTATCGAAGGGTTCAGTCTTTTCCTTTTTCTCGGGTTTTCAGTTAAATTCCAATTGAATTAATAGAATCCAAAAATAAAAACCAACTATTCTGATAGAAAGTTTATTCTTTTCGATTGAAAATTTTATTATTTAATTTCAGGTTAAAAATTCATCTTTTTGAGTTAAAAATGGTATTATTTGATTTAAAATTAATTATTCTGTTGAAAATTCAAATTTTTTTTAAAAGTCATCCTTTTGGCTAAAAATTCAACAGTTTTGTTAAAAATTCGTCTTTTTGCCTTCAAAATTGAACAATTTGATTTTTTTCTTTGTCTAGTAAAAAGTTGCTCTTGGTTCAAAATTTAATTATTTCGTTGAACGCTAGACCTTTTGGTATGAAAATTCATCCCCTTTTGTATAAATATTATAGTTTTTCGATAAAAACTGCAACTGCTTGGTTAAAAATTAAATTTTGTCGAAAATTTACATTTTTGGGATGAAAATTCAACTGTTTAGGAGAAAATACGTATTTTCGTCTCGAAAATTCAACAATTTGGTAAAACATTCAACTATTTGGTCAATAATTTAACTTTTTTTTAAACTCTATTTTTCAGTTAAATATACATCATTTTAGTTAAAAATTCCTTTTTGTTGGTTCGTCGTTGATCTATTTTGTTACAAAATCGTTTTTTTCTGATTGAAGATTAATTTTTTTGAACTTAAAATATAAATTTCACTTTTAATTGAAAATTCATCTTTTTTATAGAAGAATCTAAATATTTTGTTGAAAATGCACGTGTATTATTAAAGCTTCTCCTTTTTAGTAGAAAACTATTTCTCTTGGTTGAAAATTAATCTGTTTTAGTTGAAGATTTAAGTATTTTTTTGAAAATTTGCCTTTTTTGGGCAAATTGAACTGGTTTCGATTTAAAATTAATATATTTTTTGGGTGAAACGACAAATATCACATTTTTTGCTGACAATTCAATTCTTTTATTAAGAGATGGACTGGTTTCTTAAAAAATTCATTTTTGTTTGAAGATTAATTATTTTGAATGAAAATTCAGCTCTTTGTTTGAAAATTGAATTACTCTGATGAAAATTCGTTTTTATAGGAGAATTCAACTGTTTGGTTCAAAGTTAACTTTTTTGTTAAAAATTCATATTTTCGGGTTGAAAAATCAACTATTTTGTAGAAAATTCGTCTTTTTGGCTTCAAAATTCCACAATCATTTTGTTTTATTAAAAATTAATTTTCTGAAGTGAAAATTTAACTATTCTATTTTTGGCTGAATTTTTTTGTTCAATTTGAAAATTCAACTAATTGGTTAAAAATTTATGTCATTCGTTTAATTGTTGAAAATTTGCCCTTTTGGTACAGTATTATTCTTCTTATTCGAAAATTGGTCTTTTTGGTTGAAAATTTAACTATTTTATTTATTTATAATTCTACTATACGTTTCGAAATTCCATTATTATTGTGTGAAAATTCATCTCTCATGGTAGAAAAGTCATATTTTTTGGTTAAAAGTTCACTTCTTTGGGTTGAAAATTCAACTACTTCGGTTAAATGTTATCCTTTTTGGTACAAAATTACCTTATTCATTGAAAATTCATATTTTCGGGCTGAAAACCCAACTGTTTGTGGAAAAATCGTCTTTTTGGCTCTATAACTTAACAATTTGGTTGAAATTTTTGTTTTCTTGTTAACATTTTTTTTTTTTTTCTATAAAATTGATTTCTTTTGGTAGAAATTTAATCTTTTTGGCTAAAATACAACTATTTCGTTAAAAATTATCGGTTTTGGTTGTGGCTTCTACTATTGTGTTAAAAATTTGTATTTTTTGGTTCAAGTCAACTGTTTTTTTTTTTTTTTAATAATTAACATCTGTTTTTACTAAAATCTTAACTATGACATTTTTTGTTAAGGTTTCATCTTTTTTGGTTGAAGATTCATCATTTTAGTTGAAAATTCATCTCTTTGGTTGAAAATTAAACTATTTTGTTGAAAAATTCAGCTGTTCCATTTTTCGCTGGATCCTTCAAAGTTGAAAATTCGACTATTCGATAGAAAGTTCATGTCTTTTGTTGAAAATTCTTTTTTTTTGGTAGAAACTTAATCTTTTTTGAGAAAAATTGATTTTTTCAATTTAAAAATTGAACTATTCAGTTAAAAGTTGAACTTTTTCTCAAAAATTCATTCTTTTTAGGTTAAAAATTTAACTTTTTGGTTGAAGGTTTAACCATTTTGTTAAAAATTCATCATTTTAGTAGCAAAAACATATATTGTGTTGAAAATTCTTTTTTTTTTATTAATTGAACAGTTCAATTTTCAGTAAAAAAATCATTTTTTGACTAAAATGATAAAAAAATGTAACCCAAAAAATGATTTTTTAACCAAATAACTTTAATTTTTAACTAAAAAAAAATACATTTCCAAGCAAAAATGGAATAGTTACATTTTCAATATAAAAAATTAATTTTCAACGAAATATTTAAATTTTTAATTAAATAAATGAATTTTTATCTGAAATGATGAATATTTAACCAAAATAAAATGAATTTTTAACCAAATAATTGAGTTTTCAAACCAAAAGATGAATTTTCTACTAAAAAGACAAATTTTCAACAAATTACACGAATTTTAAACCAAAAACCGAATAGTTAAATTTTCAGTTAGAAAAATAAACTTACAACTCAAAAAAACCTTTATTCAAACAAATGAATAAATTTTTAACCAAAAATAGAACAGTTAAATATTCATTTAGAAAATGAATTTTTGAATAAAATGAAAATTCAACCTAAATATGAATTTGTAATCAAATAGTTGAATTTTCAACTAAAAGAAAGAATTTTTAACTAAAAAATATAAATTTACAAGTAAAAAATGGAATAGTAACATTTTCAGCATAAAAAATTAATTTTCAACGAAATAGTTCAATTTTCTAGCATAGAAATTAATTTTTATCTAAACTGATGAATATTCAACATAAAAAAAGTTCATTTTTAACCAAATAATTGAGTTTTAAAACCAAAACGTGAATTTTTCTACTAAAAACGACGAATTTTCAACAAAATTGTTGAATTTTCACCTCAAACAAACAAATTTTCAACTCAAAATAGGATAGTTAAATTTTCAGTAAAAAAAAAAGTAATTTTCAACCAAAAAAAATAAACTTTCAACTAAGTAGTTGAATTTTCACCACAAAAAGATGAATTCTCAAATAAAAAGGTAAAAATTGGTATTTAAACAAAAACAGATTTCAAGTTGAAACCAAAAACAGTTGAATTCAATCAAAAAAGGCGAATTTTCAACAAAAAGATAAAATTAACTTCAATTTACCGAAAATTCCCAAAATCTTTTTGGTAAAAAATGAACTATTATGATCCAAATTCGTTTTTTCTTGGTTGAAATAAATTTTTTTAATTGAAAATTAAACCATTCCATTTTGTTTTGGAAATTGATCTTATTCGCAAAAATTCAACTATCTGGTTGAGGATTCAACTATTTTATAGAAAATTCATCTTTTTTGGTTAAATTAAACTGTTTTTTATTTAAAATAAGAATACTTTTGGTGCAAGTATCAACTTTTACATTTTCTTTTTGTGATTTTTTTTTATTCAACTGCTTGGTTGAAGGTTGAACTACTTTGTTCAAAATTAATTTTTTGTTTGAAATTTGATCATTTTAGTTGAAAACTCAACTTTTTGGTCGGATATTGATATCTTTTTGTTAAGAATTCCTTTTTTTTATTGAAGTTTCATCATTTTCGTTGAAAATTCTAATATTTGGTTGAAAATTCGTTTCTTTTTATTTGAAAGTTAATTTTTTCAACTGAAAATTTACTATTTCATTTTTGGTTTAGAATTGATCGGTTTTAGTTGAAAAATCAACTATTTGGTTGGAAATTCATGTATTTTGTAGAAAAATCGTTTGTTTGAGTTAAATCCCACTATTTTGGATTAAAAATTTATTTTTTTGTTCGAAATATCCACTATTACTTTTTTTTGAGGATTCATCTTTTTTTTATTGAAAATTTTACTATTCAATTTTTGTTGAAAATTGAATTATTTGGTTGAAAAATATATTATTCTTTTAATATATATATAATTAAATTAATTATTTTGTTGGAAATACAACTATTTTGTTAAAAAGTAATCTTTTTTGGTTGAAAATTTAACTATTTTGTTGAAAGTTCGTTTTTTAGGTAGAAAATTAATTTGTTAATTGAATTTTAAACGTTGTTTCGTTAGACTGGTCAGATACTGGAAACAAATTTAAGACCTAAAACTTGTTTACATTTTTCAATTAAAAATTTAACTATTTCATGTGTGGTTAAAAATGTATCTTTTTTAGTCGCAAATTCAACTATTTGCTTGAACATTAATGAATTTTGCTGGAAAATTCTTCTTTTTCGGTAAAAAATTAGCCTTCTTTGCGAAAAATTGATTTTTGTGTGTAAAAATTGAACTTTATAGTTAAAAGTTGAACTTTTTTGTTAAAAATTCATTCTTTTTGTAATTGATTCACCATTTTAGTTGAAAATTTATTTGTTTGGTTAAAAATGTAATTATTTTGTTAGAATTTCCTTTTTTTCTTAAAAATTTTTCTTTTTTAGTTGAAAATTTCATTTTTCTCTTGAAGTTTAAACCACTTTGTTAAAAATTATTTTTTTCGCTCGAAGATTCATCATTTTAGTTGCAAATTCATATATTCTCTTGAAAATTTAACAATTTTGTTGAAAATTCGTTTTTTGTATTAATTTATTTCAAAATTGAATTGACATTTTTATTTGAAAATGCAACAGATTGATTCATTTGAAATGACCGATTTCATATGAGTCAAATTGACTGATTTGAAAAGTGATTTTTGAATAATTTGTCAGCTGTCCAATCCGTGTTGTTTGAATCAGTAAAAACTGACTTCGAATCAGTCATTTTTCACCGATTCAAACTTAGAGTGTATTTAAGCCATTTTTTGTTTGCATGAAATATTTTTCTCAGTGAGGAAGTGATTTTTATCGTATGGTATGTATCTAATGAAACTAAAGAGTGAACACTAGAAATAGAAACTGTGAAGAGAGCTTTTATAAGCCCTGGAATCCGGTCCCAATCCGGCCTTTGAGTGCCTCTTGCCCCTGCTTACGAGAGCAAGGACTTTAATTTAAGCAGGACGTGAGCACTTCGCAAAATACTTCAGGTCTCACATTCACACCCAAGAGTCTATAGAAAGAGAATTTCTATTCAAGAATTTAGCTTCGATTCTATATTTAGAATTATTTCTCGCTCAAAGAAACAGTAAGAAATTTAATCAAAAAGCACATGATTAATGGAATAGAAAACATTGTTTTTTGAACCCAAAAAATGTTTAATTTAAATGATTCAAATTTAAAAATAAAATATTATTCTAAGTTCGATAGAAATTCGATAATTAACCTCTTAAAATACCTTGAAATCTTTGGAAATCGTAAAAATCCACTAAAATATGTAGAAATCATTTGAAATTCCATGAATATCAATTAAATTAAATTTCTCTTTAAAAAAAAAACGTTTAAATAAAATGCATGTTCACGTTCCTAGGTTTTTATTTCCTCATATTAAAAACATAAGCTATTTAAAAATATATAATATTAAACTTTTAAATATTAGGAGCTCTAAAACGGTTTGAAGCAAGTTAAATAACTTAAGAAATTATTAATTCTAGTTGATAAGATATCTTTCAAAAAACTCTTAATTTCGTAATTATAATATTTTCATGGAAGCCAAAATTTTTTACGTATCTGGAGATAATAAATACTGTTAATCACATATTATTAAATCTTAAATAGCAAAAAGTAAGAAACAGGTTTGTTTAAATTTTGATAAATCTTTACATCAATCAAATAATATATGAAATGCATCTTTAAAAAAAATATTTAACTTTTTTTAAAACTGAGCCTAAATTTGCAGAACTTTTTAAAGCGTATTTTTGGTTGTTTTTGGAAATTGTTAAAATTCTAGAACTTATCAAATTTGTGTCATCCTTTATTATAGTTAATTTCAAAAATATTTAATTTGTATAGATTCAACGAAAAAATATGTTGTCTTTAAAGTTTTATTCAAATCCAAATAGTTTAGTCTGCAATTACTCAAATTTAAAAAATTAAAATTAATTATAATAAATAATTTTGTATAAGTTAAAAAAAATCTTTCACTACTCGTAGTAGTATCTTCTAGTTTTGAATAAAATAATTTTGCAGATGTAAAACGAAGAACATTGTTGAATTTTCAACAAAACAGATGAATTTGCAACAGAAAAAGAAAAATTTCCAGCCAAATATTTGAATTTTTTAATAAAAAATATCAATATTTCACCAAACATGGAATATTTAAGTCTTTAGTTAAAAAATTAATTTTCAACGAAAGAAAAAACAAATTTTCAAAAAATAGTTGAATTTTCAACAAAACTAATAAATTTTTAACCAAAATTATGTATATCTGCAAACAAAAAATGAATTTTGAACAAAGAAGTTCAACTTTCTACCAAGAAGTCGAATTATAAAACGAAAAAAATACTTTTCAACCAAGAAGATTAATTTTCTATGTAAAATGCCACATTTTCAACAAAAAAGTTAATTTTCAACAAAATAGTCCATTTTTCCCGCAAAAAGCTTAATTTTCGACTGATACAATGAATCTTTAACTGAAACAGTTAAATTTTCAGTTAAAAAAATAATGCTCAATAAGGAGCATTAATTTTCTACCAGAAAAAACAATTCTTTAAACAAAATACATTAATTTTCAACCAAATAGTTGAATTTTTAACTAAAAAAGATAAAATTATAATCAAAAATGGAATAGATAAATTTTCAGTTCAAAAAATTAATTATCAAGCTAAAAAACGAACTTTTAACAAAATTGTTCAAATTTTCACTGAAATAGTTCACTTTTCAATCGAAAGGATGAATTTTCAAGCAAGGAGATTAATTTTATATGTACCAAAAAGACGAATTTTAAATAAACTAAATAAATTTTTAGACAAATAGTTGATTTGTTTAGAAAATAGTTCAGTTTTTAACCAAAAAGATGAATTTTTAAGCAAGAATCTTAATTTGCTACAACAACAAAAAACGAATTTTCAACAAATTAGTTACATTTTCAACAAAAACATTTTCATCTAAAATCAAGAATCTTAAAAATGAATTTTTAACAAAGTAGTGCAAATTTCAACCATGTAGATGAATTTTCAATTGAATAAGATAAATTTTCAACTAAAAATGGAATAGTTAAATTTTTAGTTAAAATAATTAAATTTCGACTAAAATAGTTGAATTTTCAATAGTGGAATTCAATAAAAAAGATGAATTTTCAACAAAATAGTTAAATCCTCAACCAAATAAATTTATTTTTAACTAAAAGGTTAAATTTTCAACCAGAAACAGAATAGTACAATTTTCAATTTAAAAAATTATTATAAAAAAAAAACAGAATACGCGGCAAAATAGTTCAATTTCCACGAAAAAGATTAAATAAGTTTTCGATTAAAATGAGGAATTTTCAACCAAAAAAGTGAATTCTTAGCAAAATAGTTCAATTTTGAACCAAGTGTTTGAATTTTCAACCAAAAAGATGAATTCTCAACAAAAAATGCAACAGATGACATTTAAACGAAAAATGATTTTAATTTTAAATAAAAAACAGTTGATATTTCAATTAAGATGTTTTATTTTCTACCCATAAAGACGAATTCTCAATAAAATACATTAAATTTCAACCCAACAGTCGACTATTCAACTAAAAAATATAAATTTTCAACCAAAAATGGAATAGTTCAATTTTCAGTTAAAAAAATTAATTTTCAACAAAAAACAATGAATATTCAACAAAATAGTCCAATTTTCAACCATAATATTAAGTTTTTAACTAAAAGGATGAAACTTCAAACAAACAAAAATTAATTTGTAACAAAGTAGTTCAACTTTCAACCAAGTAGTTGAATTTTCAACCAAAGAATGATGAATTCTCAAAAAAAAAACAATTTAAAAAGTTGATATTTGTACCAAAAAGTATTTTTGTTTTATATAAAAAACAGTTTAATTTATCCAAAATACGAATGTTCAACAAACTAGTTGAATCCTCAAGCAGACAGTTGAATTTTCAATCCAAAATGACAAATTTTGAACGAAACAATTGAATTTTCAAAAAAAAAAAAATAATAATAACTTTATAACAAAAATGTTGAATTTTCTATAAATGTATTTTCAAAATAAAGAGAAACGGGAATAATGTATATTATAATTTTCTAAACAATTGTCAGAATGTGTGTGTGTCTGTATCTGTGTATGTGTGCGTGTGTGTCACACTTTTTTATAAACACGATAACTTGAAAACAGTTGCAGATAAATTGATGAAATTTTGAGGGCTTATTTTCATCACTAATGTCTTGAAACTGACCGAAGGATTTCTAAAAATATTGATTGGATTTTTTTTATCCCTTAATAATATTTTGCAAATCGGTTTCTTGTAGTAATACTTTTATCATTAACATAATTCAATCTTGAAACTGACCGAAGGATTTCTAAAAATATTTCTTGGATTTTTTTTTCATCACTTAATAATAATTTTACAAATCGGTTTTTTATAGTAATACTTTTATCATTACCATAATTCAAGGTTGGCGCAAGAATGTAAAAGATTCATTGGTTCGAGACGAATCGATTGACCTATAATATCAAAACATTTTATCAAAGAGTAGGGAAGTTATGGTAATTTATATATTTTGAAAGTCGGTTTTTTATAGTAAAACTTGTTTTACTAACACAATTTTAAGTTGATACAACAACATAAAAGATTCCTTGGTTCGAGACGAATCAATTGACCTATAATATTGATATATTTTATTGAAGAGTAAGGAAGATATGGTAATGCATAATATTTGAAAATACGGTTTTTTATAGTAAAATTTTTTTCATTAACATAATTCAAAGTCGATGCAAGAATATAAAAGATTAATCAGTTCGATACAAATCGATTGACTGGAAAAGGGATAGGATGCGATAGAATTTTCCCCTTCCCTTTTCCAGCTCGAAAAAGTACCATTTTAAATACAAAATTTGATTTATCTGGTTTGTCATTGTTTTTAAAGTTTTTTCGTATTATTATGTAATTTTGTATTTTTTGTAAATTTCCATCCTTAAATTGATCAAATCAAGAATTTTAAACCAATTTTCAAATTTTAAAGGATAAACAAATTTTTAAGTTATTAAAAAAAATTTCAACGAAATTTTCAATGCATTTCACTAATCTAATGGGACTCAAAAGGATTTAAAATATTTCAGGGTATTGTAAAAGATTTTTAGCCGTTTTCAAGGGCTTTAAACAGATTTTGAAGGATCCTAAATATTTTAGGAAATTTATAAAGATTACAAAATCTTTTTTTATTTATGTCAATATTTTGAAGGGATTTCGAAGAATTTCGAATATTTAGGGTACTTTAAAAGATATCAAAGCATTTTGAAAAGATTTATAAAATTTCAAGGGATTTCGAAGGATTTTAATAATTTTAAAGGATTTAAATTCATTTCTAATTCACCCTGAATTCTGATTAATTTATCATTAATTCTTTTAAATCCGTTTGAATTCTTCTGAATTCACTCAATTTATTCAATGAAGTAAATTTTTAAAAAGTTTTCGTTTAATTCATCTTGAAGTCTTTTAAACTCACATGAAATTTTTAGGCATTTCATCAAATTCTCTGTAATTTTCAGAAAGTAATTTCAAAATTACTCAATTCAATGAATTGTTTCATATCCTTTAATTATTTTTATTCCCTTCATTGTTTTTCAAATTCAATTTGATTTTTCATGAATTCCATAGAATTCTTCACGTTTCCCATAAATTACTTTAAATTCAGTAAAATTTTAATGAAAAACGTTTGAAGGGATTTGTAGTTATATTTTGGTAAAAAAAACTCTGAAGTCTTCTTAATGTAAGAATAATTTTTTTCAATTATTTTGAATTTTTTTAATTCACTTGAATTCTTTTAAATGTATTCAATTATACTTAATAAAATGGATTTCTTTGAATTTTTAAACCTTTTTGTTTAATTGATCCTAAAGTTTTATATCCTCACCTTCAATTCTTATTAATTTCATACCTGTTTTTGAATTGTTCAATTCATTTAATTTTTGTTTATCAATTTAAATTAAATTTAAAATAAAACTCGAAATAAAATTATAATTTATTCATCAAATTCTTATCGTTTATCTTAAATTTATCGAAATTCATTCCAATTTTACGAAAATCAATAGAATTTTGTTGATTACAAAAATTTTTCAATTACATTTGAATTATTTTGAATTTAAATATAATTCCTTTGAAGTCTCATGGATTTCGCATGAATTTGTCACAATTTGAGCGCTAAAAAAGTACCATATGAACACGACAAAAAGTACAATTTTGTCCCTGTAATTTATCTCATAGTGACCCATTGAATTGTTAAAATTAATAAAAAATTTATTTGTAATATTTCTAAATAACACAGAATATTTAAAATCCTTCAAAATATTTTTTAATGTTTTATAGATATTAAAAATGACAATGAATAAAACATATTTTTAAGTATTTCAAATAATTTAATAATTTTGACAATTTATGGTTAGCAGCAATTAAATAAAAAATTTAAAAAAATAAATTGAATAAAATAAAATTGAGTGAATTCACAGGAATTCAAGTAAATTAAAAAAATGAAAAAGAATCAAAAGAATGAAGAAGAATTTAATAAAAATTCGAAGTAAATTTAATTATTGTATAATAAATGTATAATTTATAATGAATGAATGCATTTAATTTTATTAATGAATAAATAATGCATGAATAAATTTAAATGTATTGAAAATGAATTTTTATTAATTGGATTAATTGAATTAAAAAAGTGATTTATACAATTAATATATATTTCAGCATTGAGAACAATTTTTCTGAAATATTTATAAGTGTGCTTGAATAGATACAGAAACAGGTGCTATTCGTCAGTTTCAATTAAAATTCAGAAATTCAATAAATTTTAATATTTACAGAATATTTGAAAAATATGATACGAGAGGAAATTATAGTAATCAATATATTTAAAAATCCATTTAAACATTTTTATTGCAATAATTACAAATAATGTAATCAGCTTTCATGGAAAATAGAAGATTTGTATTAAAAATATAATTAAGATGTTAATTCAGGATTTCACAATATTTATTAAGAAATTAATATTATTTAGTGAAACAATATTTCATATTATAATATATATTAAATTATAAAAATGATTATTATTTAATTTAATTCATGAAACTAATAATAGCAGTACAACTAATTATCGCAGCAATTTTAAATATATAGATATAGACGAAAATTAACACAAATTATTTCAATTAATATATTTTGAACTCAATGAGTTTATTTTAATATTCATATTATTGATATAGATTAGAAAAAATAATATACTGTCTAAATCTGAATTAGTAGAAAGCTACTAATTGGTAGTAGTTTTATACTCATTCAAATATTTTCAACGAAAAAGTTGAATTTTTAACTAAAATTGTACATTTTGAACTGGAATACTTGAATTTTCAACCAAAAAGATGAATTTCCAAACAAGAAAATTAATTTTTATACAAAAAGATTAATTTTATACATAAAAAGACGATTTTTCAACAAAATACGTAAATTTTGAACGAAATATTTGATTTTTTAATAAAAAATATCAGTTTTCAACATGAAAATTTAAATTTTCAGTTTCAATTTTCGGTTAAAAAAATTAATTTTCAACCAAGCTTATAAAATTTTAACTAAAATGATGAATCATTGACTGGAATAGTTTAACTTTCAACTAAAAATGGTAATTTTCCAACCTGAAATTGGATAGTTGAATTTTAAGTTTTTTATTATGTTCAAGTAAAGAGATGAATTTTGAACTACAATGTTAGAATATTCAATTGAAATAATTACATTTTCAGTTTGAAACAAAATTTTTTGGTAAAGAAAAAAAGAATTTTCAACAGAATAGCTCACTTTTCAACCAAAGAGATAAATTTTTAATTGAAATGATGAATCTTGAAGAATCAAAAATTAATGTTTACCAAAGAGTTTAACTTTCAACTCACAAAATTAAATTCGAATTGAAAAAAGATTAATTTTCAACGAAAAATCAAGTAGTTGTTATCACAACCAAAAAAATTATTTTTGTATCAGAAACAATTGAATTTAAAAAAAAAACTATTTTTCGACATGAGTTTAATTTTTAACTTAAAAAGAGTCTTCAGTCGTCAAGAGAAAGAAACAATTGCAAACAAATTGTTGAATTTTCAAGCAAAGAGATAAATAATTGAATTTTGAACTAAAAACTATCAATTATCCAACATAACAGTTCAATTTTCACTTTAAAAAATTAAATAAACTAAATTAAAATTCTCGCGCTTTAAAGTAGATACTTTTATTTTAACCTATCCGAAGTTTACCAGTACGGTGGTTCAAAAAAGGCTTTTTTGAAGACCGAAGAGTTTTTAATTCTGTTTAAAATTTGGGTTAAATTAATATAATATAACATAATATATAATATATATATAATAATGAAATTAATATAACTATATGAACTAAGAATATAACTTATGAAAACTTTATCGTTTCTCAATGAAAACTCAAAAACCAGCAGAAAATATTCAAAAAATGCTTAAATTATGTTTCCATAGCAATTCATTGCTACTCACTGAATTAGTAAGTTGGCACTAATAAGCATATTAGTAGAATAAACTTACTAATTAATTCAGTAACATAGATCATACCATTTCATTTAATAGAAACTGATTTATGTGCGATTTTTAAAGAAAAATTAAAAAAGTAACTTATTTTTGTGATGAATCGAACGGTTTTCGAAAAAATCACAAGAAAACTGGAAAAAACTTTGCAAACAATTGCCAGCTACAATTACCCGAAGTTGGGTAATTTTATTATCGGTTTATATCACCAGTCACTGACACATTTTTGTAATGAAATTAAGTGATCTGATAAGAGCAGTATATCAATATGTATCGAAAAAGTAAAGATATCCCTAGATTCATCTGGAAAATATCTCTAGGCCTTTTTTTTCAAAAAAGTATTTTTTCAAACAATTATATTGTTTATACATATATAGAATTGATTTAGCAATTATGGAAAACAATTGAAAGTTACTTAACGAAACATAACGTACCCTAAGCTATCACATATGATAAAAAATTTGTATTCAGAAAAAGTGAATTACTGATTTCATATTTGATATTAATATTTTCAAATAACAAATTGCGGATGACTACATAAAAAAGTAACTGATTTTTCAATTGTTCGAACAAAAATTGTTCAAACACTATGTTTAAATCTGTGAGTTATGGTTCTACTGATTAATGAAATTTCATGATTAGAGTAAAAACTATACGTCTCGTAAAAAAAATAGTATCAAGCAAATTTGTAAACATTTTTTAGATGAAAAATTACCAAAGTAAAATGCTTTTTTTCAATCAGTGAGTCCGAAAATAGAAAACATTCAGAATAACGCAATTTCTGATACCAAACTTTAGAAACTTCAATTATTTCAAGTTTATTTAAGTCGTTTTTAAATTAAACATTCTTAGGCTGATAATCATAATTTATATCACTTATAATAATAATGATTAACGATTTAAGAATTAATAATTTTATTAATTATAATATTTATTAATATTATATGTAAATAAACTGTTATTATTAGGTGTTACTTTCATACTCAAATCCTTTGAAATTTTACTTCTTTTCAGTTAATTTAAACCGTTTAAAAATTAACAATTCTTATATTGTTATTTTATTATTCAATAATATTACAAATATAATATTTCATTATTAGTTGTTACTTTTATACTCAAACTCTTTGAAATTTCAATTATTTTAACTTGATTTGAATCGTTCATAAATTGATTATTCTTGAGTTGTTGCACATCATAATGAACAATAATAATAAACAATTTAAAATTGAGGTTTTGTAAATTTAATAATATTCGCAATTAAATTTCTTCTTTTTATATAAGCCGAGCACGAAGCGCGAGGGAAATAAGAATTTATCATTGTTAATAATATTCTTTTTGAATCATGCTAGAAATTGTAGTTTTTTAAATAAAATTTTCAACTTTTCACTTTTAATTGTGATTTTAATTAAATTTTAATTTCTAACTTTTACTGAGGTGAGTTAATATTTAGTTCAATTTAGCAAAAATAATTGTTTGAACAAATTATTATTGTTTATAGTTATCTTCTTCTATATTAATACTAGACAGTTGCAGTTTTTTGTTGAAATTTTTTACTTTTTGTACACTTTTATTAGGTTTTTTCATAATTTTTTACGTATTTGTTTATTCTTCACTTGGAGTGACTTAATAAATAAATTTAGCAAAAATAACTGTTCAAACAAATTATTATTATAAATAAATTACTTTATATATATTAATGTCAGATAGTTGCGGTTTATTCTAAAATTTTCAACTTTTTGTCCACTTTTCAGTTAGTGAAGTAATAATGAATGCACGTTAACAAAAGATGTTTGTTAAACAACTTATTATTGTTTATAACTATCTTCTCTTAGATAAGTGGTAGAAAGTTGCGGTTTTTTTCCAAATGTTTAAGTTTACTTTGCCTTTTTAGTTATGAACAAATAATAAATAAAAATGAGAGAGAATCATATTTCAAACAATATTGAACTATTTGAAATATTCTTCAAATTTTCTATATAAATCATATAAAATGTGAATTTTCCTTGAAATTGTCACTATGCTATATTGTTTAAACAATTATTTTTGTTAATTTTCATTAATTATTACCTACCTGAGTGAAAAGTGGACAGAAAGTTCATAGGCTCAGAAAAAACGCAAAATTCTAGCACTTATCTAGGAAAAAATAGTTTTAGACAATAATAAATTGTTTAAACTATCTTTGTTAATATGCAATAGACTGTACGAGGCTGATTTGACATATTGAACAAAGCCTCATTTTTTACCCCACCATTTTCGCACTGGGTTGCAGCCAATTGCAATTATTTATCATCACTATTTATTATTATTTATTTAACTTCTGATAAAAAATATCTCTTGAATTCCTCTTTATTCGATTTAGTTCATTGGAAATATTTTATATTCTCTTGAATTCTTTTCAATTTCATCGAATTCTCTTGATTAGAGTTCACTTGAGTCCTCTTAAATTTAAGTGAATCCAAGCAGTTCAGCAGAGTACAGAATTAAAACTACAGTGATAGTCCTAGCGAGAAACTAAAAAGAGCCCTGGATTCGTCTCAGAAAAATCTCTATTTGTTTTTTTTTTATTTATGGGAATATGAAGGAATATGTAGGAATATCAGGGAATATTTAGAAATATGAGAAAATATTTCGGAATATATTTAGATTATGCATATTGAATTACATATATATACATTAGGGGGGTCCAAAAATGCATTGGAAATTTTTTTTTCGAATTATTATCGGGACACCCCCTAAATTTGTTCGAATCCACCCAAAAATTAATCCATTTTGTTTTGTTTTGAAAAAAAATTATATTTGGTAGTGCCGCAATCCCCATGAGGTTTAACATGTATTTCCCATAAGAAAAAAAGACGTTTTTGTAAATCTTATTCAGAAACCTCAATATTATCTCAATCGAGTTGAAGCTCAGCATTTCTCTTCACAATCAGCCATAGAATACGAATAAAATATCACTTTTCAAATATCACCCCCATAAGTCTGTTTCATTGAACTTTTAGTCAAAAAGAACTAATTTGAAACTAAAAAGTTGAATTTTTCACCAAAAAATATTACTTTTTAACAAAATGGTTAAATTTTCAACAAAATATTTGAATTTTCATACAAAAAATATTAAACTTCAATCAAAAATAGTTGCATTTTCAACGAAATATGTAATTACATTTTTTTAGAAGACAGCTGAAATTTCAAGAGAAAAAGATGAATTTACAACAAAAAGAGGAATACTCAAGAAGAAATATAATAGTTGATATTTCAAACAAACAAAAATGAAATTTTCAACAAAATAGTTAAATTTTTGAACCAAGAAGATGAATTTTTAACAAAATAATTAAATTTTCAACAAAATAGATGAATTCTCAACGAAATAGTGCGATTATCAACTAAAAATATAAATTTTTGAACGAAAAATTGAAAAGTTAAATATTCAGTAAAAAATTTATTTTCAACAAAATAGTGAAAACAGATAAATTTTCAACTCGCAAATATTAATTTTTAACCAAAAAAACGATCTTGCAATAAAAAAGTTAATTTTCAACTAAACAGTTGCATTTTAAATAGACAAGAGAAAATTTCAACCATAAAGATTAGTTTTCAAACAAACTAAAATGGAAATGTTACATTTTCAGTAAAAGAAATTAATTTTGAATCAAAACAAAACAGAATGTTCAAGAAAATGGTTAAATTTTCAACCAAAGAGTTGAATTTTCAACAAAATACTTAAATTTTCGACAAAATAGATTAATTTACAACAAAATATATAAGGTTTCAAGCTAAAAAGTCCATTTTTTCTAAAAACAGTTTATTTTTAAACCGGAAAAGAAGAATATCTAACAAGAAAGATAATTTTCAGCCAAGAAAGATGAATTTTCAACGAAATAGTGAGATTTTCAAATTTCAACTAAAAAATATAAATTTTGAACGAAAAATGGAAAAGTTAAATATTGAGTAGAAAAATTAATTTTCAACCAAATAGTGAAATTTGCAACCAAAGAGACCAATTTTCAAATAAAATAACGAACCTGTAACCAAAAAATAAATTTTTATCAAAGCAGTTCAGCTTTTAACCAAAAAAGAGAAATTTTGAACCAGAAAGGCGAATTTTTCACAACAGATGAATTTTCAACTTGCAAATATTAATTTTCAGCCAAAAAACGATCTTTCAATAAAAAAGTTAATTTTCAACTAAACAGTTGCATTTTGCACAGAAAAGAGAAAATTTTAACCATAAAGATTAGTTTTCTAAGAAAAAAAACGAATTTTCTACTAAAAAAGTTCGATTTTTAACAAAAAATGGAAAAGTTACATTTTCAGTTAAAGAAATTAATTTTTAACCAAAACAAAATTTGTAACGAAGTGGTAAAACTTTTACCCAAGTAGTTGAATTTTCACTTTAAAAAAATCAATTTTCAACAAAAAATGAAATAGTTACATTTTTAATTTAAAAAATTAATTTTTAACAAATAAAAACGAATTTTCAAACGAAGTCATGAATTTTTCACCCAAGAAGATGAATTCTCAACGAATAATGTAATAGTGGATATTTCACCCTAAAAAAATTTAAATTTTCAACCGAACAGTTGCATTTTTAACCAAAAAAGATTACATTTCTACTGGTTGATTTTTCAATTAGAGAATATTAATTTTCAACATAAAACTTCATTTTTACCAAAATAGTATAATTTTCAACCCAAACAAAGAAATTAAAAAAAAAGGTGAATTTTCAACTAAAAAATATGACTTTTTATTAAAATTTTTGAATTTGTAACGAAATAATATAGGTGGGTCTTTGAGCAACCCCTGAATATCAAATGATTTCAAAATAGAAATCCAATGCATTTTTACATCACCCTAGTGTTTAATCATAAAAAATATAATTATGTAAAATACATACCAGAAACTTCGAAAGACTTAGACCAGTTCATCGGAAGCTGCGCAATATCTGAAAAAATAATATACAAAAATTAAAAATCACCTTACAAACTCCTGTATTCTTTTTTGATATTCTTGATTTCTAAAGCACCATACTGATTCTTATATAAAGACCATAAATCATAAAAAAATATCAACAAAAGTTGGACCTTAAATGGTACATCTAAAACAGCCTATCTAACTATTTCATCATTTTCTGAACGACCCCATTCCCAAGGATCAAGGATGCTATTTACTCTGTAAAGGAACGCCGACACAGTTTGGAATCAGAAGCGAAAAGTGATGCTCTTGATGTACCTGATTCTCTTGATTCCTTATTCTGCGGTAGGACGAATTGCGAACGTGTAAGTCCGTGCATGTAATTGTCCCACTGACTTATGGAAGCCAACCTTGCGGTTATCTCGCCGAAGGAATGCTAAAGAGATCTACCATCGTGTTCGTTCGTTCGTCACCCGAGACTCTTTACTTGAAGAGTCTATCTCCTTGGCGAATGGTGAGCAACCAGGTACCACAAGAAGACATTTAAAACAAAGAGACCAAAACCTAAGTATCCTAAGTACTCACTCCACATGTGCGAGATCTGAGCATCTGAGCTTCAGAATTTGCTCTACACACATCCGCCTGCACTCTCACAGAAAGGAGAAAGATGCACCTCTATAATACGCGTGTCCGCTTAATCGAGTAAGCCTATATTTTATCTCCACAAATAACGACCTAAAGACAGGGACATAAACTCACTTGATACACATTAATATTTAATAAATATTAATCCCCTATGAATATTTATATCCGCAATATACCACTATTTATCGCCCTCTTAAAACCCAGCCATAATTAGCGAATTGAAACGATAAATTTGTCCAGTGAAAAACTGCTCCTTATTTATGATACCCTTTAATTGCAAACCACGCGAGAATCAGATATTTGCTTGCTGTCATTTATTTTATTTCAAGAATTCATTCAATAAATCATATCCAAAACTGATGACAAGATTTTCTGATGCTGATCGCTAAGGGACAATTGCTAATGATATTGTGAACCGATATATGAAACTGGTTACATAAAACCTTCTTTAGACTTTCTCATTAAGAATATAAATAAGCTGAGTCGAGAATTCGAAGAGATTGTTGCCCCCGCATTTTACTAGTCTCTCAGCCCACGATCTTAACAAGCTTGGTTGGGCGATAATAACACTGCAAATCTGAGCACGTCTCTAAATTATCAGCAAATTATTGTGCCATCGATGTTAACGAGTGGACGGATGCTGCCGCTAGAAAAACGCATCTCGCTCGAAATTTGCATATATGCA
Organism: Andricus grossulariae; assembly: GCA_011634705.1. NCBI lineage: Eukaryota > Metazoa > Arthropoda > Insecta > Hymenoptera > Cynipidae > Andricus > Andricus grossulariae. Next base: position 217,512,606 of record JAABKJ010007545.1, on the reverse strand, counting down.
TAAATATGCATGTGTTTCTCATGCAGCCGTATAAACGTAACAGATATACAAGTGACAAGGTTCCATGTCGGCAGTATGATAACCCGATGATTCGTATCAAGGAGAGCTTTTAATAGAGCATCGAAAGAACTTTTGAATAATCAATAGCCATTTGTATACTGATTAGCATTCTTGTAACATTGTATGATACACACTTTATAAAAATGTATCACTTTTTCAACTAGCATTCCGTGTTCATCAACAAAAAATTATATGATCGATCACCAAGTGGAAAATAAACCAATAAATTGCTTCAAAAATTAAGCAAAAGATAATCCCCTCTTTTCCTGATGGATCTCTGTTCCAAGTATAAAAATCATTCATAGTACAATTTCCTTCCCCCATGGATCCTTGTTCCATATCTAAACATGATTAATAATTTCTCTTCTTTTTCTATGGATGCTTGTTCCAACTATAAAAATCAATTGCAATCCCCACTTTTTCAAACTTATTTCTCCATCAATTCCTGTTCCAAACCTAAACATCATTCATGCCCTTCATTCCCTATGGACCTTTCTATCCAACTATAAAAGTCATTCATAAACGCTACTTCTCTCTCCATGAATCCCTGTTCCAAATCTAAAAATGATTCATAATCCCACTTATTTCTCCATGAATTCTTGTTCCAAATCTAAACATCATTCGCAATCCCCCTTCATTCCCTATGGACCTTTTTTCTAACTATAAAAGTCATTCATAGTCGCCACTTCTTTCTCCATTGATCCCTGTTCCAAATCTAAAAGTCATTCATAATCCTATTTATTTTTTCCATTTTCATTTTCCCTGACCGTTCTAAAATTTTATTTTAGGTATACAAACAACCTTACACCTGGGAGATCAATAATCTTAACGTAAAAAAAGGTTGGTTTCTGAATCTATTTTAAACATTTTTAGTGACTATAGTCGTACATAATTTTATAGAGTCATCAACAAATTATGTAAGAGATACATAAAATATATTAATTTTCAACCAAACAGTTGAGTTTTTAACTAAAAAAACATAGTTTATTTCGCAATAAAAAACAGTTGAAGTAAAACAAAAAATACGAATTATCAACAAAATAAATGAATTTTTAGCTAAAAAATCAATTCAAATAAAAAACGGAGTAGTTATATTTTCAGTTAAAAAAAATTAATTTCCAACAAAAAAAACGAAATTTCACCAAAATCGATAAATTTTCAACCAAAGAAATGAATATTTAACTAAAATGATAAATATTCAACAACAAAAACTAATTTTCAACCCAAAACATGAATTATATACCAAAAAAGACAACTTTGCCACAAAATAACGATGCCCTTTAAATCAATAAAATTACCAAATAAATCATTAAAGAAATACTTGAAATTGGTAAATTTTATAAAGAAGATGAAAAAGAAGAAAATTGGGTCAAAATTCTTAATTTTAGGTATTCAAAGAATTTTTAAAATTTAAAGGAGGAAAGGAAATCGATTTTTAACTAGGATTCTTTTCCGGATATTATTAAGAATACTATTCTTTGATGTCCCCTCTTATGTATAGAGCTGGGCACGCTTTTGATGATGAATTGATCAAATGACCCAATAGCCGAAAACCAATAACTAATTAGGCACCTTTCAATTGGTTGTATGCAAGGGCGAAGTGTTTTGGATTCGTGGGTGGTACCTTGTTGGGAAATCGTGCATCAAAGATAAATCAGACATCTGCCGACAGTTATTACGCATTGATGATGATGATGAAGCGCCGAGAGGAGCGAATCGTCAGGCCATATGGCGTTCGGACGAAACTGAACCTTAGCAAGCCCATGAAACTGGACGAAGAGCCCGACAGGATCGGCCAAGGCCTTTTTTTGCAAGCTTACTCCGAGAACCTTTAAATTTAAAACTATATCCTCCACCCAGTTGAGTCTTGAGTCTTTAGTGCGGAGCGCAGAATTGCTAAACTGGTTTCGTTAAAGGGCATTTTCAGTTAAAAAAAAGGTTTATGGAATGTTTGCTCGATATAAATTACATTAGCGCAAAAACCTTTTAATTTTATGACTGAATTTAGCGAGGTAGGAGATATCCGGAGATATCCTAAAGAAAGAGCTTTGAAAAAGTCCTCTCATTGATTAAAGTCTTCGGGAATACTTAAAAATAATTAAAAAGGCAAATATTTGCAAGAGAGTTAGGTATGTTATCATTAGAGTAAATGAGAGTGATATATCATTCGGGTTTATGACCTCGTAAAGAACTCAAGGAGCGACAAGGGACTTTGATGCTCAGATTGCGAATAATAGAATAAAGAAAAATCTTTCAGAAGATAAGCAGTGGTTTGGTAAGCCATAGAAGACAAAGAAAAGCTAATAGTTTTGCAAACCAGAAAAGTAATTACATGACTCGTTACATGATTTGTAATTTAGGTCGGCAGTTACAAACATTGAGAGGGTTCGCAGAAGATCCAATGCTATTATACTATTATGCGGTTCTTCTTTCTTGACAATGCGAAGCAGATGTCGAGCAACCAAAACACTTGCCGCAGTAATTTGCTCTAATTGTAGGTAACTGTACTAACCAAGTGTAACCGTGACAATGACCAAGTACCGAAGTGCCGACCCGCATTTTGCACACTTTACAGCCAAAGAACCCGTATACTGTCGCTCATTATCTTTGACGTTTTGCATTTGCATGGAAGTCTCAACTGTGCCAAGAACGATTAGGCTTTCAAATTTCTTGCGGACGTCATCTTTTCTGGTATATCTTGCATGAAAAAGACTCGATGCCAAAAAATTCAGACGAAAATAAAACAAAAATTGTTATTGAAAGAGACTATGACCTGCATCATGCATTGTGCAATGGCTGTAGAAACAACTTTTTATCTCCAATTCTGACTAATGAAAGTTTTTGCGCATATAAACTTTCCTTGTTCCAACTCTAAAAATCATTCATATTCCTCACTTCTTGAACACAACTTCTTCTTTCATGTCTCCTTGCTTCAAATCTAAAAATCATTCATAATCCCACTTCTTTTTTCATATTTGGTTAAGTTTGGACTGATTCATAAATGTACAAGAAGTTATTAATAAATTACTTTGCGGCCTGGAAAAGCCATAGAATTTTGAAACCGCACTTCTGCAGCAACCCTACTTAAGTGTTTTCTACATTCCACCTATAAGAGAAAGTTCAGAGTAATATCAAAAATATCATCTCATAAGTGTTCTTTTGTGATAAAAAGGTTGACATTTCCGGAAAGGGAGACTAAAGATTACTCGGCAGAAAATAGATGATTGGACATTTTTCTTGTAGAGGCAATTGATGCTTGTTTGACGAAATGATTGTGAGGTAAGGGAGGTAACATTGGTAGTCGACATACAAGGATGAAGGTGCATAAAACGCCGGAAGTTATTGGCTCAACTTCTTCCCACTTTCTCGATTAGATCGGTAATTTGGGTTCGCGGTCTGTCGACCGACAATGAACCGCAGCATCATCCGGCGCTCTTTGTGTAACCTCCCTTTTTATCTTTTATTACATCTCTCTTCCCCTCCATTATTTTTTCTGACCTAAGTGTCCGAGTCGCGTAGGTTCCCAAGAGTGTTTGGTCGACGATAAAGTTTCGATCGTCCTTTTGCTCTCCCATGAAAGGTGGCCCGACTTCCGGTTCTGGTTCCTGACGAATTCGCCCGCGAGAAGGCCTTCGCCAACATCATCGCACGGATCCCAATTTACAGGAAAAAAATTTCCTAAAAAAACGGCAGTCGTCAGAAATAATAGAGTTGAAGGTGATTTACAGAAACCTATTTCCTTTGAATCATTGTTTTATATTAGTTCCATATTTTAATGAGGTATCAAATTGGGGCAATTATTGTTGGGTCTGGAGAACAAAGAAAAGCCGACGAGACTATCGCTGAGTTGCTTTCCCATGACTCAATAAATAGAAGTAAAGGTGTAATGGAGAGAGCGGAAACGTCTGTTTTAAACTGAAGATAGCAAATATCCACAGCCCTAGAGCAATGGCTTTTAAAGTCGATGATAAGACATTGCACATTGTACACTTTACCTCAAATGTGTAACATTGCTTGGTCTGGGCAGTTGGGCATGCACCAAGCGAGTACAGAGACGTAGTATGAAATTGAAGAATCTAGGTGTGCCCTGCAGAAAGGAAGCGCGCTATTAGCCCCATCTTGTCTCGCTGCAACGATCTCCTTCGCTTCGTTTAATTATCCGGCTTTTTCATTCTGCTACCCCTTTCGCTTTTTCCTTTACCAATCGCCGGCTAAAAAGCTTATAGACCGATTAATAACCTTCCTTCTGTTCAAGATACCCCACACAAAGGATACCATTTTCCTAATTAAAATTAGCTTCTCTCTTGGTCCAAATTTTGGAAAATTGTAATATTTCAGCACAGAAAACCCATTGATGAGAATTGTGTTGCATCTCATTTTGAAAAATGAATCTTTTTATTATGCCTTTCTTTTTTTTTGTGTCTCATTTTTTTTGCAACTCAAAACGACAAAGGATTCGGCATACTTTAAGGATTGGCTCTTAACAGTTGAGTGGCTTATTCAGATTGGCTTTTGTTGGGGAAATAGGCTCCAGTAACTAGATATCTCGGTCGTGACCAAGAGCACTTAATTCTCGTCAATAAACTCGCCTTCGATGGGAATTCCTTTGCCGATTTTCCTTTCTAGCCGACTCGTCCGTCACGCCTTCTCACGTGAAAATTGAATGCTCCCGTTTCCTTGATGCAATACTCACACATTCGTATCGGCTATTATTTGTAATATCAATGCTATAATCGGTATGGGGAAAGTTTATGCGCAAAAACTTTCATGGCGAGGATTTAAGATAAAAAATAGTTTCTACTGCCATTGCATATTATTTACAGGTCGTAGGCTCTTTCAGTTTCTTGAATTTTCAACCTACAAAGATGAATTTTCAAACAAAAAAGGTTCTACCAAAAACCGTTATATTTTCAACCAAATAGTTGAAGTTTCAAATCAAAACAAATATCCAACAAAACAGTTGAATTTTTGACCAAAGAAGATGATGAATTTTTAACAAAATAGTGGAAATTTTAACCAAATAATTACATTTTCAAACAAAAAAGATTAAAATTCAACCATAAAACACTTGCATTTTCAACCAAATAATTTAATTTTCATGCCAAAAAGATGAATTTTTTTAATGATATGAACTTTCAACCCGAAAGTTAATTTTCAACTAAGAAAGATAACTTTTCAACCAAAAAAGATCAATTTTCAAATCAAAAGAACTAATTTTCTATCCAAAAAGACGGGTGTTCATCAAATCAGTGGAATTTTCAACAAAAATTAATTTTTAACCAAATAATGGCATTTTTAACCAAAAGAGATGAATTCTTAACCAAAAATATAATACTGCCCGATGAAGCCGAAAAACCATGCTTTTCTTGATTTTCTTCAAAATTATTGGTTGTATTGAAAAAATGTTTGAATAGAAAAAAATCGAGAAAAAATTAATTGAAAAGAGTAACAAACATTTTTTCAAAATTTCTGAAAATCAGTGGGCTTTTGAAATTTTTCTTACTAGTGGACTCCATGAAAAATATAAATCACTATTTTCGACCCTTGAAAACCCTAATTAGGTAGTTTTTGTTAGTTATTCTAAAATTCACAAAAATTAATTTAATAAGTATGAAAAACTACAAACTTTTTTCTACAAAATTCAAATTAGTGCAATAAATTACAGGAAATTAGGACTATTTTATTATTAGGATGAATTTTGTACTTTCTTATGTTTTTTTGCATTTTGTTGCATATTGTTGTATTTTATCGTGGTTTCAATATTTTATCAACTTTTTTACGCTACACCCTAATATGAAGGGCTTCTCAATAATTATTGGATTCTAAAAAATGCTCACTAACGTTATCAGAAAATTTAAAAAAAAGTTTGGAATTATAATCATATCATTTTTTTATCTTTTTGAGATAATATACCACGTAAGAAGTTTAGACAAAATTTCCAGAATTTCACGAATTTTTTACCTCGAATTCAACTTGTGGTAAGACCTAGGAAGGTTGTAGCAAAAATCTGAAATTTATACCATACAGTATTTGAATTCCTACCTTTAATTCAAACCAATAAAACTTAAAATGTCTTTATAAGTTCCCGAAATATGACTAAAAATGTCCAAGCGTCTCTGGGTCAAGTCGACTGAAACTTGACGCAGAGATGCTTGGGCATTTTTAGTCATATCTCGGGAACGCGTAAAGATTTTTGAAACTTTATTGGCTTAAATTAAAGATATGATTTCAAGGATTACGTTTTCTAAATTTCAGTTTTTTTCTCTACAAGTTTCCTAAGTTATAGAACGAGTGGAAGTTAATAATCGCCGAGTGAGACTTGACACAGATACGCTTGGACATTTTTAGTTATATCTCGGGAACCCGTGAAGATTTTCGAAGTTTTATGGGCTTAAATTAAAGATATGATTTCAAGGATTACGTTTCCCAAGTTTCAGTTTTTTTCTCTACAAGTTGCCTAAGTTATAGCACGAGTTGAAGTTAATGATCGCCTACTGAAACTTGACGCAGAAACGCTTGGATATTTTTAGTCATATCTCGGGAACCCGTGAAGATTTTTGAAGTTTTATTGGCTTAAATTAAAGATATGATTTCAAGAATTGCGTTTTATAAATTTCAGTTTTCCCCCACAAGTTTCCTGAGTTACAGCACGAGTTGAAGTTACTCGCCGACTGAAACTTGACGCAGATACGTTTGGACAGTTGTAGTCATATCTCCGGAACCCGTACAAATTTTTGAAGTTTTATGAGCTTAAATCAAAAATGAGACTTCAAAGACTGTATGATATCAAATTAAGAAATTTTTCTAAGTTATATTTTTTCCAGAAGATCAAAAATATCTCTATTAGGGGTCATTCGACGCGAAATTTCACAAGATTTCAAACCGGTTATTTAAAAAAGTTTCTCGCTTCTTTTTTGAACGAGTAATCACATTTGAAAGTCTGCAGTGATTTTTAGTACCGCTTGTGCGAATAAAAAAATCTAGTCATATTCGCAAATTTCCCTGATTTTTCCAGGTTTTCCAGAACTTTTGAAAAATTCCACGACTTTTTCAGGACTTTCAGTTCTTCTAGCAACCCTGTGAAGTTTGGTGGGGGTACTTTTCTGGTTGGAAGGCTCAATTATCGCTCGGTGGTAAAACCATTTAGACCGCAGGCGAATTAGAATTTGTGCAGCGCAGCGCTTTGTAATGCCAGCCGTACGCGTAAAGCGTAAACGAAGCGTACGATCGGCCAGTCTTTTTCTAAATATAATCACCTCGTTTCCGGTTTAACTCGTGAGAGAAGATATGAAAGAAAAAAGAAATCTGGGAGAGAAAGAAAGAGTGCGTATATAGGTATAATTCGCGTGTGGTTGTGACTCGTAAAAAGTGAGTAGGGTTCGCAAAAGAAAGATCAGATTTCAAACGTTTACCGAAAAAATGAGAGACTAAACATTGCCACCAGGATTGGTTTACTTACAAAGGACCTCAAGGTTAAAAATCTCTTCCCTTACCAGCTTACCTTTTCAGAAACCTTTTGTTTCTCAAACTTCATTTCTTGACTGAGCAAAACATTTCTTTACAAGTTTTAGAAGCATGAATAAATAATTACCCTCAATTTAGTAATGAATAAAAACCACTTCCTGGACTTATTCTCAGTGAAACTGGAATGCAGACATGATGGATGCAAGAATTCGATGTTTTTGGGATTAAATTAATATTTTCCCACGGAAGTGTAATCAGCAGGATCTATAAAAAGTGTTTGAAAGGTGCATGGCATGCGCCCGCAGGACATGTTCGAATGAGAATAAATCGTCCCATTCCCATTCGCTTTCCTTTCCTCATTAATGCCGTGCAACTTGCAATTGCAATTACTTGCGATGTTACTAACGAGTCCTGAAATAAGCGCAATTGGTAAAAGGCTTTGGCAGAATGTCTTAGATAATATCTGCGGATTAGTGCATAACTTTGAACTGGAGAAATGAGAATAAAGAACATATTTCCAAGCCTGTTTCTGATATTTTCCTGCGAACTCAGTAAATGCCAGCTGATCAATTTGATCCCGAAACTGGATCAAAATACAGGTTTAGATCGACTAGAATGCTTTAAAAAAGTCCTTAAAAAGGCGCATCAAATTTTTAATGATAATGTAAAAAAACAGTATGAGACACTGAATGACTGAAATAATAACTTTATTTGTTCAGGAATATAACTTAGATCATTCTTATTGGTTTACAAATATTCTTTGAATAATTGAATTTTCAACCCAACAAAATCAATTTTCAGCCATTTGGATATATTTCGAATCAAAATTGATTTATGCCAAAAAGACGAATTTTTTAGGAGACAAATGAACTTTCAACCAGAAAAGTTGAATTTTTCAACAAAAAAGTTCATTTCCAACCAAAAAAGATTACTTTTTAACCAAAGAGATGAATTTTCTACGTAAAATTTAATAGTTGATATTTCAAGAAAAACAGATTTTCATTTTAAATTAAAAAAACAGTTGAATTCAACCAAAACTGATGAATTTTCAACAAAATAGTTAACTTTTCAACCAAAAAATATTTTCTACTAAAAGAAATAAATTTTCAACAAAAAAGTTCATTTCCAAACAAAAAAGATTATTTTTTAACCAAAGAGATGAATTTTCTACGTAAAATATAATAGTTGATATTTCAAGAAAAACAGATTTTTATTTTAAATTAAAAAAAAAACAGTTGAATTCAACCAATTCCGATGAATTTTCAACAAAATAGTTGGATTTTCAACCAAAAAAGATTTTCTACTGTAAGAAATAAATTTGTAACAAAAAAGTTAATTTCCAACCGAAAATTATTCATTTTCAGCCGAATAGTTGAAATTTTAAACACAAGAAATGAAATTTCAACAAAAGAGTTTAATTTTTTAACCAAAAAGAAGAATTTTTCAGAAGACAGTTTAATTTTCTACCAAAAAAGATGATTTTCTAACAACATAGTAGAATTTTTATATAAAAGAGATGAATTTAGTTCCTAAAACATAATAGTTGAATTTAAAAAAAAAAGAATTTTTATTTTAGATAAAAAAACAGTTCAATTCAACGAAAGTCGATAAATTTTCAACAAAATAGTTAAATTTTCAACCAAAGAGTTAAATTTTAAACTAAAATGATGAATATTGAAAAAAATTGATCTTGAACAAAAGAGTTCAACCAAATAGTTAAATTTTCATCTAAAAAAGGTAAATTTTCAATAAAAAGGTGTAAATTTTCACTAAAAAGAGAAATAAATTTTCAATGAAACAGATAAATTTTCAATCGAAAAAATGAATGTTCAAGAAAAACAGATTTTTATTTTAAATTGAAAAAAAAGTTGAATTCAACCAAAAACGATGAATTTTCAACAAAATATATAAATTTTCAACCAAAAAATATTTTCTACTGTAGGAAATAAATATTTAACAAAAAAGTTAATTTCCAACCGAAAATGATGCATTTTCAGCCGGATAGTTGAACTTTTAAGCACAAGAAATGAAATTTCAACAAAATAGTTCAATTTTTTGACCAAAAAGATGAATTTTTCAGAAGACAGTTTAATTTTCTACCAAAAAAGATGATTTTCTAACAGGATAGTAAAATTTGCATATAAAAGAGATGAATTTTGTTTTAAAAATATAATAGTTGAATTAAAAAAAAAAAGGATTTTTATTTTAGATAAAACCGTTCAATTCAATCAAAAACGATAAATTTTCAACAAAATGATGGATATTAAAAATATTTATTTTGAACCAAAGAGTTCAACCAAATAGTTGAATTTTCAACTAAAAAGGGTAAATTTTAAATAAGAAAAGAAACAAATTTAAAAATAAATAGTTATTTTTTACCGAAAAAATGAATGTTCCAGTTAAAGAATGAGTTCGTCTTTTTGGTTGGAAAATTGATATTTTTTGATAGAAATTTCATCTTTTTTGTTAAAAATAGAACTGTCTCGTTGTTTATTAATATGTTTTGGTTGAGTGAGCAAATTTTGGTGAAAAATCATCTCCTTTTTTTGAATTTAATTTATATTTATTTAAAATTGAAATCCGTTTTGGTTGAAAATTCAATTACTTGGTTGAAAGTTGAACGCCTTTGTTGAAAATTCATTTTCTTTTATTGACAATTCATTATTTTATTTTAAAACTAGTTTCTTTGATTAAAAATCGAAATATTTTGTTAATAATTCTCTTTTTTTGGTCAAAAGATAATTTTTTTATGGAAAACTTAACTAATTTAGTTCAAGATTATTCATTTTAGTTGAAAATTAATCTCTCTCGTTGAAAATTTAACTATTTTGTCAACAATTCGTTTTTTGTTGTTGAAAATTAATGTTTTTATCCGTAAATTTAACTATTCCATTTGTGGTTGGAAATTGACGTTTTTTGGTTAAAAATTGAACTTTTTGGTCGAAAATTGATCTTATTTAGTTGAAAATTGAAAATTCAATTTTTAAGAAAAATGAAATATTAGATTTTTTCATCCTTGTTCGCATTTTTATACATGAGACAGAAACTCAAAATATAACACTATCGCTAGTCTTACACGAAATTCCTTGAGGGTTGACAGTTCGAGGAAAATAATTTTTATTTTCATTTTTACTGCTTCCATCATGCACTCTACAAGGTCTATTATAATCTTTAATAATCCTAAAGGTTCCATGAAAAGGTCTAACAAATAAGGAAAATTGTGAGATTTGTAAACAAAAGCTTCCTGTTTCGAATGTCAATTCCTAAAGTGACCAAACATATAAATTCTTTTTATTGCGGACAGAGAGAATTTTTTTAATATTTCTCAAGGTGCAACACTTAACATTGAATTTTTTTGGTTAAAAATTCAATTGACTGCCTGAAAGTTTAAGTACATTCTTAACCATTATTTTTTATTTTGGCGATTCGCCATTTTAGTTTCAAATTCATTTCTTTTGTTAAGAATGTCCCTTTTTTAGTTAAAAATTGAACGGTTTGGTTGAAAATTCATGTGTTTTTTCGAAAACTAGTTTTCATTGTTGATAATTAATTTTTTCACTGAAAATTTGACTATTCCATTTTTTGTCAAGAACCTTCTATTCTAATATCGAATTCAAACCAAAGTAAAAAGTTAATTTTTAAACGAAGAAAGAAAAAATTTTGAACTAAATTCTTAAATTTTCAACCAAAGAAAGAAATATTCGACTTGAATTGTTGAAACCACGGGTCACGAGGAAGCGTTAAGGGCAACAATGGTTAAACGAAAAGTGAGAGCTTTGATTTGCTGTTTGACTTTGCCCGGGTCAACTAGAACTTTTCCAGTAAACTAACAACGGGAATGTAGAGGGTGTAGTTGTTGATTAAAACATATCATTTCCAACAGGTTATGGGGCCCATAAACCTAACTGTGCTAATTATGTGTTTGCGAAAGTCTTAAATAGACTGAAAACTGAAGCGACGATACGGATGGCAAAAACTAACCTAAAAACCGAGTTTCGTGTTTTGTCAAGGTGTGGTTGTATTCCCTGTTGGAAAAACAAGCCTAACCTCAAAAAAGGGAAATGTTGAATTTTGTCTAGGTGTGGATTCGCTTCCGTGTTTTGAATGATAACCTCAAAAACTGAAGTGTCGCGTTTTGTCGAGTATCCATCCCAGTTATGTCATATCAAGCACTGCAGAACATCAAACGATGTGTGGAGAAAGCTCGAGCACGTTTATCACTCGAGAGGACCAGCTCGCAAAGCAACGCTGTCAAAACAGCTGTTATTCACAAAAATGCGGGATGGCGAAATAATGATATAGCATCTTAAAAACTTTTTTAGCACTGTGGATAAGTTAGGTGAAATGAAGATTTTAATAGCTGGAGATTCGCTCGCTTAAACTTTACGAACAGTACAACGCTAGAAAAGAAAACAAAATACAAAAAGAGCAGCATTTCCAGGGTGCATTTTATGCAAAATCTGTTGGAAATAGAAATAAGTCGCAGCAATACAAAAATGATTCGCAGAAGAAAACCGGCGAACCAAGTAGCAATTCTAATAATCGGAATGGGTCAAATTTCCATAAAAACCCCCACAAGTGCATTTTTGTAACAAGCTATGACATAAAGCAGCGGACTGCTGGAAAAAAATAAGAAGCGGTGTACTTCAAATGTGGAAGAAGCGTTCGCAGCTTTTGTGATTTTAGAGCCGGCGTCATTTAAGGAAAAAACTTCGCGATTCAAAGAATGTGATCGTCTCAAGAACACAGTGGATTCTTTAGCTATCGAAAAAAGAGCCTCAATAGCCATTGCTATGGACGCTGAGCCAACATCAAACAACTATTCGGGTTGACCCAGTAAGAAGAAACTATTTCGGGAGGATTGCTGCGAATTATCATGTTACAAATGCACCCGAATTCTGCTACGCTTATCACAGAAATGAGTAAAAGTTTATTGTTACTATTTTCAACGTGAAAATAGATACCTAGAAAAAGTGAGTATAATACCAAATCAGTAAGAAGTGACTCGGACCATGCATTAAGCAGTACTGACAATCC
>JAABKJ010007545.1:217406083-217499945 GCA_011634705.1 Andricus grossulariae | reverse complement strand
TTGACATCTCCTCAAAAGTTAGAGTAGTATCTCCGATCACACGGCGGAGATGGTAATTCATCGATCGTACTGCTGCTTCCCATAATCCTCCAAAGTATGGAGTGGCTGGTGGATTAAATTTCCAGGTTGTATGGTTGTCAGCGAGGTATCGAGTAACCTTATCAGATACAGCTATGCCTGTGAAAATTTGGCGCGCAGCTGTCAATCAGCTCCTACGAAGGTGGTTCTATTGTCGCTCTAGAGAGTGCGGCTGACGTCTCATCGAGCTGGGAACCTCTTATAGGCATCGATGAAACCATCAGCAGTGTAGTCGGATACGGCGTCCAGATGTAGGACTCTTGTAGCCCAGCACACTCATATAGCGATCTACCCTTTATACGCTTTGTGACCTCTTCCTTTGGTCGTGCGCATCCAGATTGGTCCCGCGTAATCCAATCCATCCGTTGCGAATAGTCGAACTGGTGGAGTGACTCTGAAGGTCGGCAACGGCCTCACGACCTGATTACACGGGTTTTCCCGATATCAACTGATGTCCATTTCTGATGATCAAAGTCGTCAACAGCGAATCTTTAGGTAAGATGTAAGGACATCTTTCCTCATAAACCAACACGGAATGAGTCAGTCGACCTCCCAGTCTCAATAACCCGTCCGAGTCCAAAAATGGTGACAGTTTTATTAATGGACTCGATTTTGAGACCGGTAATTTTCGTTGTAGCTTGATGATATCTTCAGAGAAAGCTTGACGCTGAACGTGTCCGATTAGTCCTCTTTGTGCCATTTGAAGATAGGCCATGGTCGGACGACAAGGCATCCGCGGCCGTTCGAACTATTTTCTACGAAGCCTATCAACGAACTGCAAACAGAGATCAGTGATTCGTAACAGCTTCGTAAGCGAAGTGTATTGAGTCAGGAGCCGCCAAGATGGTACGTGATCGACTAGAGCTGAATGTGTGGTACTCGTTACTCTCTATCAACAGAAGGATCGACAGTTTCAGTAGACCTCAATCAAAAAATGTCAGGTTTGGCTAATTAAACAGGACCTTGCCACCAAAGCAAATGGTGTTCCAATCAAACTGCGCAATCCGCCGAATTATCTACTCCAGTTTCATGATGCCAAAGCGCCTCTGGCAGAATACGCTAAATTTCTGAAACCCTATTGGAGTATAGAAGCAGAGAGATTCAACACCGCCCGGACATGATATACCAATCACACTAGCAAGACATCGGCACACAATTTAAGTCTAGGAATTGAGGTCTCCTTTAGTCGAGCTACCTTTGACTTAGCCGTCACGAGAGTTACGCGAGTTAAGTTCGAAGGTGATGTTATGTACACCACGGAACCTATTGCCTTCTCCGAGGCATCTCAGAAACCGTTAAGTTCACAGTTGCTACCAGATGTAGAGCCTATCCAGCGGAGAGTAGCTTCAGTGCAGAGAGCCCATAGTGCCCATAGACTCTGCATGAATACTTTAGCCGTCACGATGACTGGTGCTAGCCATCTCAATGAATCGAATATTCGAGCTATCTCTGAGAATACCATTCATTTCGTGATCCAACTCATCTCCGATAATGAGTCGATCTGAAAACGTAGGCAATCAGGAGACGGTTGCCATAAAATGCCAAGGACACAAAAATATGGATCCTGGTGGAGTAGAAAAGATATAGCGTCCTCTCGATGTTCAGTTGGAACACCCTGTAGAACCTCATCTACGTTTGACACCCACTTTTCAGTGTGAAACCTCCTGCTTACAGCAACAAGTCTACCTGTCTGCGCTTTTCTTGGGCTGTGTTGATGTCATTCACCCCTGAGAGTACGTCATCGACGTATATCTCTTTTCCTGGAATCTCAGTAACGAGGGGGTAATTATCACCCTCATCCTCCGCTCACTGAAGTGAGTACGTATCGCTAGATACATCGAAGATGTAAAACCGGAAGTGGCGGTTTTCAAACATTAAGTTTGAACCTCCTGGTCGAGACTTTCTCTCCACAGAATTTTTTGGAAGGTTTGATCCTCTGGATGGATCTAAATCCGCCGAAACATCTTCTCGATGTCCGCGGTGAAGACGTTCAAATACATCCTCCATTGTAGGATGACATCTGCCAATTCAGTCTGTAGCTTGGGCCCTGGATGTAGAAGTTCATCCAAGAACACCCCTTCATCGGTGCGTTGAGAGGCGTTATAAACGACCCGCAATTTAGTGATTGAGCTCTTTTCCTTTATCAAACAGTGGTGTGGTAAGAAGTCACCTTGTTTGGTTGAAGATCCGCTAGATTGGAGATGAGATATATGCCTTCCAACTCTGCGTACTCATTGATAACGCCGGAGTATTTCTTATATAATTCGGGGTCCCTTCGGAAACGTCTTTCCATTTGGAGGAGAGCCCGAGAAGCTGCCGCTTTTGAATCACCAAGATTCGTAGAGCTAGAGTATGTTCAGAGATCGTCAAAAGTCAGCAGTTCGTAGCAAGTTTAGTAGTTCATAGTCTACGGTACTTTGCAATCCCAGGAGAGACTGCAATGATGTAGTGAATTCCCTTGATAAGAGTCCCGAAAGAATCCAACCCAGCGAAGTGTTTTGAGCAGTTAGAGTCTCTCAACCCCCCTTTTAGGGTCCCTTCTCAATATCATAGGAGTAGGCCTGTTCCCCTAGAATTATTTTCATAACTCAACCTGTTTTCAAACAAGGGTCTGCCAATTAGATAGAATGATTGCTCTTACCATATAAGTAGTTTGAGGATTCGTTCGAGAGCAAACCTTTATTTGTACTAGTCCTCTGGTCGGCTTCGGCTTCAGATTACCCACACTTAGCACCGAGGTGATGGTTGCTTGTCTCGTCAGTCGTAATCTGTGGACAAGTGACTCCGCTGTGAAAGATGCTTGAGCCCCCTGGTCCAGCAGTACTCGAGTTCGTTGACACTTCTCTCTGAAACTTCAGTGTCGACAAGATTCGTAGCCAGCAGGACAGGTCCATTGGATCTTCAGATGCTTCGCCTAGTTCAGCTTGCTATCTAGGATGAACCCTAGATATTTACCTGAGTCTGAAATCGTCAGGCTCTTACCGCAAAATGCAGAAGCGTCAACTTCTGATACTTTGTACTTTCTCCTGACAATGACCAGGCTTGTTTTCTCCGAATTCACCGAGAGCACTGAGCTGTCGCACCAGAGCTATACAATGCGCAGTGCCGACCATATAGGACCCATCAACGTTTTTGGATGAGCCCACCACTACAATGCACCACAGGCGGCATGATGCATGATGCATTCCGCTACAGGTCTGGCACCGCTTTGCAGAAACACAACTGCGCAGCATTTGCTTTCCCAGGCAGTCGAAAGATAGAGTGTGTTTTAATACCATACGCTTCCTGTGCTTAACATCCTTACTTCAGACATAAGGGTAAAAAATAATGGAATGCTTAGCTGTACATGAATTGCAGAACAACTCTCTGAGAGTAGCATTGTGAGTATGGGCCGTTTGCCCACCTCTCTTACCCTTTTGAAGACGAGTACTATCCTTGATAGAAAATGAACTAATCAAAGAAGAGGCTATGTTCTCCATGGCTTCCACTATGCAGTGGCTATCTTGATAATCTTTTAACTTTTCTGCTTTTTATATAAATTAAGAAAAGGTGACATATATGGAAACAGTGACAAATAAAAATGTTCAATAAACGAATGCGACTGTAATTATTTTTATTTTGTAGCAATTGCTGAAAGGTTCCTGTGGCTGAATAGCCCTCTAAGGATCAGTATATTACAAATTTGTGCAAGCACTGATCGGTAGAATACATGACTAGTCTCATAACTAGATCTATAATCTGAATAAATAGTCACGTGTTCGTATTGAGTAAGTTCATTCTTCTAGGCCTCAAGGATAACGTGATCGATATACTCCTGGACTTGAGCAGGTGATCTACTAAGTAAAGAAATTGGTTCCGATAAGTACATTTTAAAATCGTCAGCATATTTGTTGTAGCTGCAATGTTGAAGTTCACTTTCAACGTCAGAGGTGAACAAATTGAAGAGGAGGGGTTGCCAGAATAGAGCCCTTAGGAACCTCAATCTTGACCTTCTACCAGATAGAAAATGCACTACAACTATTATTAATTCGGTAAGACCGATTGTTCAAATAGGATTGAAACTATTTGATGACAGAGCAACACATTTAAATATTTTAAATTTTGTAGGAGTAACTTACGGTTTACCATATCAAAAGCCTTCGAAAAAACAAACAAGACAACAATTGTGTTTTTCCTTTCATTCATTGCTAATTTGAGATCCGTCGAATTATAGATATGCAAAAGAATAGGGAAAATAATTGGAAGGGCATGTTTAATAATTTTGATTGTCATCCTATCAGTTCCAATGGCATTCGATTTGATTTCAAGTGTTTTTCTCAAAAGTATTTCTCAAAAGTATGTAAACGTTTAAGGAGATGCCAGATGTCCTCTTTTTTGTCTCTATGTGCAATCTCTTTATATGTCATTGTATTGATTGAACGCATTTCTAATCTTAGTTTGAATCAGGTACCTTAGTTTACAAAATTGAGCTAGTATTATACTGCTTTTTGTTCTTTTTGCAAGTCAGCGCTTGCCATCATGCTTCCTCATCAGATTTTTAATTTCAGTTGTGATCCAGGGGGCAGCTTTATTAAAGTTTTTAGGAGCGTGTAGCAAAGCAAATTTCTTAAATTCAAGGAAATTTGTGGTCTGTGCTAAAACAATTATAAAGCAATATTGTGAAATTATTAAACAGGCTACATCACCTCTAACAAGATAACTAAAACATATATATAGTTTTCCAATAAAAAAATATATACAATATGTGAAAATATGTAATAATGTATAACTTATTACTGAAAACCTAATTATAATTATTTTTTCATAATAAAAACACATTTTCATGCGTAAAAAATTCGGTTTTGCGAATTTTTCGCGCTAATTTTGATTTTCATGCGATTTTTTTAAGAAAATGGTTTCTAATAGATAAAATACTACATCCTATTGATAATTAGCTGTTCAGATAACTTAATTAGATAAGTTATTATTATTTTCGGCAATTTCCTGATAGAATTGTGTTCGAAAGTTACGGTTTATCCCGAATTGTTCAAAATCCACGAAAATCAGCCTGCTATAAGAAACTATAACTGATGTTACGTAATAGCTACAATCAACTATTTTTCTTAGTTTTGAAGATAATTTAATTTTTTTTTTAATTGTTAGGAAACTTGTAAACTTTTTTTTTTTTGCTCGTCAGATGTTTAACGTAAAATGCACCAAAAACGTAGAGTTCAACAAAAACGTAGAGTTCAACAAAAACTCATATCGTTTACACATTTTGCAAAATATAAAAGGCAGGGGAATTTCAATCAATATTAATCACATGGAAACTTTTTTGCACGCAAAATTAAAGGCTTTTATCAGAAAAAACTTGACTTGTTACTTGTTGGTTTCGAAAAAAATCACATAAATTGATCAAAAAACAAAAAATATCGATTTATTTTAAAAGGAGGTCTAACGGTTCTTTTCATTTTCGGTAAAAATATTAAAGAGGCATCCCCGAAACATAATTTCTGGGGTACAAAGTTTAGTCTGCTCTTTTAGGTGAAACTTGGTTCTGAGGACGCATGCCTTCTTTAGCTCAATTCTAAATAAAAGGTATATTTAAAATTCATTTAGGATTTCTTTTTTGCAAATATAATTGACTTGAAAGTATACATACGTCACGGACACACCCCGAGTACCCAGGTACCCGCCGTATAAAAATTCAACTTTGAGTGGTTTATTAATTTCTTATCAAGTTGTTTGACTCATGCACGTGAAATGTGTTAAGTAATATTACAAGTAGCGATAATTGAATTAATCATCAGTTTGCTTAGTTTAGTTTAGTTTAGTTTATAGGCTTATGGCAATCACTGGTCGCGTTATAATCTCTTCAGGTCTCATTAAGTTAAGTCGGCCGAAGGGTTTGTTGTCTGTGCTTAGCTAATGCCGGGCACTGGCGCAAGACATGCGGGGATGTTTCATCATCACTGTCCCATTTTTTGCACTCTGTGGTAGGGTTGTATCTCATTTTATGCATGTGATAGGTCAGGTAGCTGTGCCCTGTAAGCATCTGAACCAATGTCCTAATGTCTTTTTTGGGTAACCACAGGATTCCCTTGGCTCTGTCCATGCAATACGTACAGCCCATGATGGATTTCGCATTTAGGCAATTATGTGCTTGTTCCCAGTATTCCCGATACCTTGTCCGGATCCAGCTTTTGATGGCCATCTCGATGCAGCAAGACGCTGGTCCCGGTTCCGGTTTCGGTCCTATGTATTCACTAGCGGCGCCACTTTTCACCAACTAGTCCGCTTTTGTATTGCCCTTAATCCCTGCGTGACCAGGAACCCAGATGAAAGTCACGGTTTTCTTTTCTGCAAGTTGTTAAATGCCTTTTTACATTAGCAAACCAGATTGAAACATTAATAAGAAGAAAATATGAATGTCGCTTGGCTGTCTGAGCAGATTGAAATCTGCCTACCAATAGCGTTTGTCTCTATTAGTGTTTCAGTGCAAAGAAGTATGATCAGGACCCCCGCTTGAAAGACATGGCATGTCGCCCAAATGGGATCCATATGCCCCTCCTTACCGCACTGTTATAGATTCCTTCTCCTGCCCCTCCGACTACTTTGAAGCAGTTGGTGTTCCAGATTTCCCCTTGGAGGAGCGGGTTACCATTTGCTTTCCACATGTCCCTGCTTGCAATTGAGACGCGAAAACTCTTGGTTAGGTTAACACGTTTTATTGTTTTATCTTGCCTCATTTTTAGAATTGAAAGTGTGGTGATGACTCTTCGAAGCCTAGTGTGTGTAATCTCCCAAGCCCATCCATTTGCTCTTGCCAGAGGGCTCATCGCGTAAGCCGCCCTGCCAGTTATCGCAATGTGTAGCAGTTCTTCACAGAGCCTAAATCCTATCGCTGCTGTGGGCGTGGTCCTTATATCCCCTATCACATACCTAAACGCTAGCGTTTTTAATCATCGCAGCCTATCCTGCATCGATTTGACAACTTTTGATATTTTGTACTTTCTCGTGACAATGACCAGGCTTGTCTTCTCCGGATTCACCGAGAGCCCTGAGCTGTCGCACCAGAGTTATACGATGCGCTGTGCGCATCAACGTTTTCAGATGAACCCACCACTACAATGCACCACAGGCAGAGTGACAGAACACCCCTCTGCGAGGATCCTTGCAGCACTACTCTTCTGACTATGCCTTAGCTTCATCTGACTTCGAATCTCCTCTAGTGTGACATGCTTCACATCCAGCTCACCAGCTGGTCTGGCACATTACACCTTGGAGCCTCTCGACAGATGACTTCTGAAGGGATATTGTGAAGGCACCCTCTATGTCCGTGTAGGTGCGTAGAGCATACCCTCCCTGTTCCAGCTGCTGCTCCAATTTTGCCACGGCAGCATGGAGCGCAGTATATCCCCTTGCAATTTCTTCGTGAAAAGTGAAAATCACAACTTGTGGTCAGTGATGCTAGAGGGAAACTTCAAATTTTCCAGCTGTCATACGCAAATTCCCGGAAATTTTGGTATATCTGACAACACTTACCTATTTCCACAAATGATGAAGTAACTTTTGCCCAACACTGTTCATCTAGATAGCTTGTTGGATCATATTTTACTAGACTGTCTAGTAAGGCTTACCAGGATCTGCGTTACCCCAACTTTTCCAGAGGGAAAAGGGGGGCGGGGGAAGTCAATTTTTTAGAAAAAAGTTCACTTTCAAACCCGAAAAGATGAATTTTCAACGAAATAGTTGAATTTCCCATTGAGAAAGGCAGATTTTCAACAAAAAAGACAAAATTTAAAAAAAAACAATTGGATCCTCAACTAAAAATTTGAATTTTCAATAAATTGTTGAATTTTGAAGGTAGATAAGGAGGAACGTGTATCCAGATTAGATCAAAAACAATATTTCTGCAGTTATCCTTCAGAAACTCGCTCATCATCGTCGAAGATTCTCTATGTATCAACGAGGAATGGACATCCGCTCCATACGAGTTTGAATCAAATAAGTAATAAAAAAATAAATAAAATCGTTTCCTGCTCTGACATATGTGACTAAGGGTCAGTAAATAATTGACTGAGTAAAATGTATGTTTCTTTAGAAGCCGATAGTAATTAACAGTATAAAGGCACTTAGCGCAATGGTTGTAGTCTGAACTGTTCATGCAGTAAATATTATCCTATAATGATAAAAAATCCATATGAAATTAAAATTAAACATAAAAATTGATCTCAAGTCTGCTCGCACATATTTATGTGGACGTCCTAAGGATGTATCAGGGATGTGCTCATTTTTAGAGTTTCGTAGACTTCACCGGTACTCTTCTGACATCCATCAGTTGGTTAAATTAGAATAAAAAATAAAATTTCATACCTTATAATGTTATTTCCTTTGTGTCAATGATTAAAAAATAAGGAAATTTCATTTTTTAAGACCCATATACTAAAAGTTTTTCTTTTAGTTCATTTTTTCGGGAATGGTTGAAACTCGAGCTCTTGAGTAATGCTGTAGACTTTTTAAGTAACAGAATACTGTAGATTTGATCCTTGATAAGTGCAATCATTTATGCAATTCTACTGAGGTGAACAACTTTACTGATAGGACTTCAACCACCAAACAACAAAGGCAATAAGTTCTACCTCAGCGACCACCAGCCCGAGACCCTGTGCAGGCCCTTCTAGCAGCGATACTGTAACGAACATACCCAGAACGAGATAACAAAGAAGCTAGAATTTGGCTGTTTCCAACTTACAAAGGACAAATATCGAGCTGAATATGCGACCCGCATGTTTGCCAACGTACGCGGGTTAACACCTGCGTTGAAACAAAAGGAAATAATCACGGACAACCCAAAGTGACGCAACAAAAACCATTTTTCACGTGACAAAACCCCACATTCCTCCAGTCAGTGGAAATCACAAAATACCAACAAAAATTATGCCCGACAGAACAGCAACAATGCAAATAGTATATCGTCGCAACTGACATGCAACACCGGTAATCGACCAGCAAGAAATTCAGGTACGAAACCGAACACAAATGTGAAGAATTGACCGATGAGAAAGGCAACCCAATGAAAAGAAAAAGATCAAAATGTTACACTGCTAACAATCAAATCGCCGGCATCGTCACTAAAGCCTTGATAGACACAGGCGCTGAAATTACCTGCATTTCGGAAGAATTTTAAATGGCAACAAAGAGAGGTTCAACCGATTTCCGTGTCTACTATCAGCATGAGTTGCCGTAATTGGACCCCTGGGGGGCAAGGCGATACGCCTCACACGGCAAATATACGCGGACGTGCAACTACCCAATACGATCGTCCAGTAAGCATTTTTGGTAGTACCACGCCTCTCACGCAGTTGTATCATTGGAATCGACGTATTGGACGAGCACAAGACCAACATCGACCTAGATTCAAAGACCCTAACCTTACCCTACCTATAGGGACAACCAGCCATTAGAATCTTGCAAGATCAAGGAGAAAATATGCAAGATGGAGATTGTAATCTGTGTACATTGAAATCATCCACCATCGAAGAGGAGGAAGCAAATGGAGGATGAGGATAGGAGGAATATGCAGAGAATAAACTCCCACTGGATGTCACTCAGGAGGCAATTAAAAACAAAATGGAGGAGAGTCAAAGGCTCACGAATCAAGAGAGAGAGAAACTCGGCGAAATATTATGAAACCACAAACGCGTGTTTCGTCGAGAACCCGGCCTCTTGAGAAATTATCAACGAGAAAAAGTAGATGAAGAAGTTTAACGCATGCTGAAATTGGGAATCATTTAGCGGTCGAACAGCTTCTACATCAATTCAGTCGTTCCAGTGATAAAGAAGGATGGATCGATAAGACTATGCCTGGACGCGCGTCGCTTAAATAAAATATTAATCGAAGATTGGGAGTGTCCAGAACGGGCGGAAGTCCTCTTTCAAAAATGCGAAGGAATGAACGTTATGTCTAACCTTGACATGACTAGTAGTTTCTAGCAAGTCCCATTACACCCAAACTCAAGAAAATGTACGGCCTTTCAATACCGTGGCCGTAGCTACGAATTTCGCGTCGTGCCGTTTGGACTCAAAACGAGCACGGCAGCGCTCGTTCAAGGTCTTGATCATGCGCTGCAAGGAATTGGTGACCAAAAAATTTCTTTTATGGATTGCACTTTAATTAGGTCTGGAACAAACATAACGCATTTGGACAACCTCGATGAAATTCTAGAAAGACTCGAGAGAAATAATTTAACATTAAATCTGGCGAAGTCACATTTCTTTAAAAAAGAGACGGAATGCTTATGATTTATATTAAAGTAAAGAGCATGCAGCTGAAACAATACCTTTGCTGCAATTGATAAAAAGGGAGTTACCTGGAAATGGGATCAAGAGGCACAAGAAAGTATAAAAAAAATAAAAAAATCATTCGGAACATCAATAATGCCATATTTTCCAGATCCAAGCAAAGCTATTACCTCGAAACGGACGCGAGTAACTACGCGCTCGGAGCCGTCCTATATCAGCTTAACGACAAGGACGAAAAAAAGATAATAACTTCAGCTAGCCGTACGTTGAAAGGACCCAAATTAACGTACTTTACAAAGAAAAAAGAGCTCTTAGCTATAGTATGGGCCTTGTAAAAATTTCGCACATATTTACACAGCGCTGAAATTATCAACCAAACGGATCACCTGGCCCTCACATTTTTGAAGACTTGCAAATTTGTCAATGTAAGATCAACACGTTGGATATTGGCCATACAGGATTATAAAATAAAAAGTGAACATCTACCTGAAAAGGACAATGTCATAGCGGGCGTATTAAGCAGGAACCACGATAGTGAGAGCTACAAGAAAAATCGAGATGAAACGCAAGTGGTGATTAACGCGCTCGGTTATCAATAGACCCAGGAAATCGAAAAAGCAATCCGATACATCACACAAAGACAGAAAGATGACAAGAAAATACAACAACTCGTGCGGGACACTAAGAAAAATCTTGATGATAATGAAACGCGTTTCAAAATACTCAACGACACCTAATATCATTTATATGCAACGACATACAGAGTCTGCACACCACGAGAACTTATGGAAAAAATCATACGGGAATGTCACGTAGCCTATGGGATTCCGGAAACGGAGAAAATTTACAAAATCCTAGGCGAATCTTTTTACACGCCAAAGATGGCCAAAGTTACGCGACAGACGCTCGCCACTTGTGAATCCTGTCAAAGAAACCAGCTTTCATCTCAGGCGTCTCAAGGTCTGCAAGAACCCGTCCTATGGAGAGAACCGCTGGAAATCATATCCATAGATTTTTTTTGGACCTTTAACCAAGACAAAATATCGATATGAGCATCTTTTAGCCATGATCGATACTTTCACGAAGTATGCCAAATTATATCCACCAAGAAAAGCGACAAGTGAAATAGCGATAAGAAAATTTGACGAATTTGTGGAAAGGAAAGCTATTTTACCAAAAAACATGACTGTTTCCATGGTGAGTGCACCCCGATTTCCACGGAGTGTACGGAGAAAAAAGGTTGGAACTTCACCAGGAGCTATTCTGTTAAAAATTCATCTTTTTTCGTTGAATTGGACTAGTTGAAAATTCGTTTATTGTTGGAAAATAATTTTTTTAAAGTGAAAATGTAACTTTTGCATTTTGGGTTGAATTTTATTTATTTTTTGTTTGAAAATTTAACTATTTGGCTGACAATTAATGTATTTTGTTGAAAATTCATCTTTTGGTAGAAAATTTATCTTTGTGATTTGAAATTCAACTATTTTGTTGAAGTTTTAAGTATTGTGTTAACAATTCAACTATTTCATTGAAGTCATCTTCTTTACTCGAAAATTCACCTATTTTCATGAAAATTTTGTCCCTTTGGATTGAAAATGCGACGGTTCTTGGTTGAATTTTAATATTTTTTGTTTGACAATTCAACTAGGGTCCATCGGGGCCCCTTATTTGTTAATAACTCAAAAATGAGGTTAAAAAACCTCATGCAAAAATCATTTCATTCCTTTCCAGGAAGGCTGCAATTATACATAGTTTCGTTATTTTGAAATTTTTTATTTAAGAGATAAGTATGAAAATTCAAATAGTCTAACCTTTGGTTGATGCAAGATGTTCACATTTTTATTACTAATTATTTTTATAAATCAGTATATAATTATTTATTCATTTACATGAGCGATAGAGTAGAGACCAACAAAATACAAAAATTTTCAGGAGGGCGAAATAACATTCTGTAAAATCGAAATCACCATTTAAAGACAAAACAAAAGTTTACTTACGAGCTGAAGTGTTTCTGAATGGAGGCCAAAAAAAGTATGATTAAAAAAATTATTTAATTTCGAGAAATAGAATGTGGTACTTCACAATCTCAAAGTAACAGGAATCTGAAATCGGAACCGGCTTGGTTGCGGCTTACGATAAAAAGTGCAATTTTGAGTTCAAACAAAAAATAGAAACTGGCTTTCGGGATATTGAGGTGCCGATTTTTAAGAAAATGATTTTGATTAGAAAAATTTAACTAACTTTGAGTAAATCATTCAAGAATTTGGATTTTCGAATTTCCTGGGGTTTGAAAATCGTCTTAGGATAGCGACTAAAAATCAATTTTTCAATTTAAAATAAAAATAAAAACTTGCTCCGTAGATATGGGGAGGCTTCATAAGAAAAAAAAGTTTTCGTCCAAAATAATTATTCCATTTCGGGAAAATTAAGCTTTAGCGTGACGATATCGCACTGTAACAGAGGATTTTTCGTTAAAAATTCTATAAAAAGAAAAAAGGTATGTATACATTTTTATAAATAAACAATAATAATTTAAGGAAATATCGGTTTAGATCGTAAAGCAAACAGTTAAGCGGAAAAACCTTATAAATGTAGCTTTTTGTAGTAAATTAAGATTTAAGATTGTAGGCTGAAATTTGATTGCTACTATGATGCTAAAAAAAAGAAACAAATAGGTTTGTTTAAGGACTCATTCTCTGAAAAAAGAAGTATTTAATTATTTTACTGTATTTGAAAATTTTCAGGAAGAGGTATATGGTCATAAAAAGGTTTTTAAAAAAGTTTGGTAATTAAAACAAAAGAAGAAGATGAAAGACAAGTACAGAGAATCAGTTATCTGGTTTTTCATTACCAATCCTTTTTATTTCTATATTAAAAATGAGATTTCGAACAAATATTTCAACACAACATGTATCTGATTTTTAAAGAATTTTGCATGCGAAAAGCCAATTTTCGGCAAAAATGTTGGTTATCTTGTTCTTCACTACAACCCTTCTGTTGGAAAATACAACAATTGAGCCTTAGATGATTTTGTAAAAATTATTGTAGCGATTCGCCTTGACAAACGGCAAATAAAAATGATGGCAAAATGAATTGGTAATACTTTCTCTAAAATGAAAATGATGGCAAGTGAATTTTGCGGAATACATTCACGTGCTTTGCTCTCAGCGAGCAGTCTATCTGAAAGTCTAACAATCCTGTCACTCTATTGTTGGCCGACAGCAGGAGCGTCGTTTATAACTCGCGGAGCGTTGTCACAGTAAATAACAATAAAAGTCTATTAATGTGATGGTACCTGTAGGCACAGGTCCTGGCTGGGAGCCAGGAACATACCAGTACGGCTATTCACCCCACGAAATACAAGCTACCGTCGTACAACAGCCGCCTTCCTAAATGACCGCAATACCCTATGAACGTGTGTTATGTGGGACGCTTAATGCTGCATTACATACTCTGATAAGCCCTTCATCTAACGCCCTCCATGCATCCACTTCACCATGAAATTATTATGGAATGATAACAGGGATGGCAGAAAAAACCTGGCAATGAGGGAACAGTCAGGGAATTTGAACAAAATCTTTTAAAAGTCAGGAAATTTCTATAAGAGGCGCTTCAAAAATAACTGTCGTGTATGATCAATTTTGAAATTTTATTGTTATATTCCGTTTATAAAAGAGTCGACGTTAAAAATGTTACAGGATTGAAATTCTGGTTTTTGAATATTAACGGTCAGGGAAAATGAAATATCAGGGAATTTTGAAAATGAAGATTTGCGTTCACCCTGATATATTCTTGTTAGTAATTTATTTGCCTTGTATTTCTAGTTCTTTATTTTGCAGTTGCATTAACCTGATGATTCTATTTTTAGTTAAAAATTTCATCATTTGACTGGAAATTCAAAAAAAGTGTGTAAGTTCATCCTTTTTGGTTAATCTTCCAGTGTTTCCTCGTTTTTTGCAAAATATTTATTATAGGTAATTAATTTTTATATATATTTTCATAATATTCATTTTTGCGAACTTTGGGCTACAATTTAAAAAAAAAATTTTAATGGAGCTAAGTATTTAAACCAGAGATATTTTAGTTTGAAGTTTGCTCGGGTCTACTGGACCCGTTCTAGGTGGAACGGAAAATTTCGAGGTTCTAGCAGGTTAGAAATGTTTGTTTGAAGTTAAATTTTTTCAACTAAAAATATAGCTTTTTCGGTTTTTGGTTGAGAATTGTTTTTTTTTTCAGTTAAAAATTCATCTTTCCTAGTAGAAAACTAATCTTCTTAGTTCGAAATTACATCCCTTTTTGTTAAAAATGCAACTGTATAGTTGAAAATGAACTTTTTTTTGTGTGGAAAATTCATATTTTCGGGTTGAAAGTTTAACTGTTTTATGGAAAATTTGTCTTGCTGCTTAAAGTTTTAACAATTTTAATAAATTTTTATTTTATTTCTTGACTGAAACATCTTTATTTGGTAAAAATTCATCTCTAGTTAAAAATGTAACTATTTTATTGAAAATTCTTTTTTGTTTCTGTTATTAATTAATTTTTTGAACTGAAAATGTACATTTTTTATTTATTCGGTTGACAACTGATTTTTTTTAGTTGCAAATTCATCTTTCCTGGTAGAAAACTAATCTTCTTAGTTCGAAATTTCCTATGTTTTCGTTAAAAATGCAACTGTATAGTTGAAAATAAACTTTTTTGTGGAAAATTCATATTTTCGGGTTAAAAGTTTAACAGTTTTATGGAAAATTCGCCTTTCTGCTAAAAGTTTTAACAATTTTGAACAATTTTTTTCTTTCTTGACTGAAACATCTTTATTTGTTAAAAATTCATCTCTAGTTAAAAATGTAAATATTTTATTGAAAATTCTTTTTTTATGTTTAAAGTTAATTTTTTAAACTGAAAATGTAACTCTTTTAATTTTGGGTTGACAATTGATCTTTTTAGTTAAAAATTTATCTTTCCTGGTAGAAAACTAATCTTCTTAGTTCAAAATTTCCTCGGTTTATGTTAAGAATGCAACTGTATAGTTGAAAATTAACTTTTTCGTGGAAAATTCATATTTTCGGGTTAAAAGTTTAACTTTTTCAGCGAAAGTTCGTATTTTTGCTTGAAATTTGAACATTTTTAATAAACTTTTTTTTCTTTCTTGACTGAAAAATCTGTATTTGTTGAAAATTCGTCTTCATGTTGTGAAATTTATCTCTTTTAGTAGCAATTGATCTGGATGGTTAAAAAATAAACTCTGGTCGAAAATTAAATTATTTTGTTGAAAATTTGTTTTTTATGTTGAAATATCAACTCTTACATTTTTCGTTGAGAATTTTTGTTCGGGTTGAAGATTCAAATTTCTTCTAAAAAATTCGTCTTCTCCGCTTTGAAATTTAAATATTTCATTGTAAATGCAACTGTTTGGTAAAAATTGAATTTTTAGGAGTGAAAATTCAAATATTTGGTTAGAATTATCTTTTTTATTTGAAAACGTGACTATTTGGCTGAAAATACGTCGTTGTAGACAGAAAATACAAATTTTTGTTTACAAAAGTAAACTATTTTGTTGAAAATTTATTTATTTCATCGAAAATTCAAGTTTTTGTTGAAATTTCATCTTTAATGTCGAAAACTTAACTGCATGTTTTCAAACTATGTCAATTTGGACAAAACTTGGTTAGGAATTCATCGTTGAAGGTTCAAAATTCAATCATCTTCTTCAAAATTTAATTATTTCATTAAAGATTCAACTATTTTGTTTAAAAGGCATAATTTTGGTTGATAATCAAACTGTTTGCTTAAAAATGTAATTATTCTGTTGCAAATTCAACCCTGGTTGCAAGCTAAACAATTATGTTGAAAATAAGTTTTTTGATCTTGAAATATCAACAACTACATTTTTGGTAGAGAATTCATGTTTTGTTGATAATTCAAGTTTTGGTTAAAAATTCACCATTTGGTTTATAATTCATCCTTGTAGATAAAAAAATTCAACTATTTTGTTTAAAATTTAATCATTTTGTTGAAAACTTAATTAATTTTCTGAGAAGGCAAATAAACGAATTGAGCGTTTTTTAATTTTAATCTAAAACTCTATTGTTTTATTTCATCGAAAAGTCAGGGAATTTTCAAAATGCAATTTTCCAGCCATCTTGGATAATCTTACACTATCGTAGTCGAGCGATATAATCTTTAGAAATACATTCGAAATCTCGAATGACTGAAATATGCATGCTTTGAATGAACCAATTCCATCAAGTGCATTTGCATCTGCATAGGCATATAAAATCGAACTTGGATCTGTCATTCACAATGAAAGAGAAACGATATGTAGGCTGAATGTCAATAAAAGATGCGCTGTAAATAAAATATGCGATCTTTTAGTGGTACACTTTATATGACGAGGGTTTTATCACAGACAGTGCTTTCCAACTGATGATAAAAATATGCATGTATGCATGTAGTATGATGAAAATTTCAACAAAATCTGGCTACGGTACTTTATTTCTATGTATTTTATGCTTCAAAAAATAGCAATGCACGGAAATCAAAGCTGATCCTGTTCCTGAAATATCTTCAAATCAAAATTTCAGTTTTTCGGCATTTTCATAATTTAAAGAATTTGAAAATTTACTTTTTTCCAAAATTTGATATTACAGCAGTTTGATATTTTCAGGAATTGGGAATATAAGCAATTCACTACTTTCGGGGATTGGAAATTTCGGCGATTTAATATTTTCGATAATTTGCAAATTCGGAAATTCAACGTTTTTGGAAATTTTAATATTTAGCATTTCACAATTTTCGAGAATGTAATCATTTCAGGAATTTTCAAATTCGGCAAATTAATATATTCGGGAATTTCAATATTAGTAAATTTACTATTTTCCAGAATTTGACATATCGCCAATTAATTATTTTCGGGAACTGGAAATTTGGGAAATTTACGATTTTCGAGAATTTAACCATTTCAGGAATGGGAAATTCGACAATTCACTCTTTCCCAGAATTTTCAAATTTCAGCAATTCAGTTATTTCAAAAATTTCAAAATTTGGAAATTTACTCTTTCCGGGATTTAAAATTAGAATATTCGACAATTTACAATTTTCGATAATTTTGATAATTTTAGGAATTTGAAAATTCGGCAAGTTTTTATTTCCTAATATCAGATTTAGGAAATTTAATGTTTTCATTATCTGAAAATTTTGGAAATGAACTATTTTAGAGAATTTTAAATTGCGATAATTTATTATTTTCGTGAACATGATAATATCAGGAATTTCAAATTCGGTAATTCAATAATTTCTGAAATTTTAATATTAGTGAATTTACTATTTTCGAGAATTTGTTAATTGTTGGAATTTGAAAATTCAGGTTTTAAAATTTCGGTAGTTTCATTTTCTATTTTCTGGGTTTGTAAATATCGGCAATTCAATATTTTCAGGAATTTTCAAATTCGGGCAATTAATATATTCGGGAATTTGAATATTTGGCACTATACGATATGGAAAAATTTGATAATTTAAAAAAATGGAAAATTCGGTAATGTACTATTTTCCAGAATTTGACATTTCGGCAATTGACTATTTTCGAGAACTATAAATTTTGGAAATTTTCAATTTTCGAGAATTTTGATAATTTTAGGAGTTCTTAAAATTCGGCAAGTTTTTATTTTCGTAATATCAGAATCAGGAAATTTAATATTTTCGCTATCTGAAAATTTTGGCAATGAACTATTTTCGAGAATTCGAAATTTCGACAATTTATTATTTTCGAGAATCTGATAATTTCAGGCATTTCAAATTCGGTAATTCAATATTTTCGGAAATTTCCATATTAGTAAATTTACTATTTTCGAAAATTTTATAATTATAGGAATTTGAAAATTCAGGTTTTAAAATTTCGGTAGTTTTATTGTCTATTTTCTGGGTTTGTGAATATCGGCAATTCAATATTTTCGAGAATTTTCAAATTCGGCAAATTAATATATTCGGGAATTTAAATATTTGGCACTATACGATATGAAAAAATTTGAGTATTTCAAAAAATGGAAAATTCGGCAATATACTATTTTCCAGAATTTGACATTTCGGCAATTGACTATTTTCATGAACTGAAAAATTTGGAAATTTACGATTTTCGAGAATTTAATCAATTCCGGAATGGGAAATTCGAAAATTCACTCTTTTCCACAATTTTAAATTCAAGCAATTCTGTTATTTCAGACATTTCGAAATTTGGTAATTTACCTTTTCCGGAATTTAAAATTGGAATATTCGACAATTTAAAATTTTCGATAATTTTATTAATTTGAAAATTCGGAAAGTTTTGATTTCCGTAATATCAGATTTAGGATATTTAATATTTTCATTTGAAAATTTTGGCAATGTACTATTTGAGACAATTTTAAATTGTGATAATTTATTATTTTCAAGAACCTGATAATTTCAGAAATTTCAAATTCGTTAATTCAATATTTTCGGAAATTTCAATATTGGTAAATTTACTATTTTCCAGAATTTGACATTTCGGCAATTAACTATTTTCGGGAACTGACAATTTCGGAAATTTACTATTTTCGAGAATTCAGTCATTTCAGGAATTGGAAAATTCGATAATTTACTCTATTCCAGAATTTTAAATTTCAGCAATTCAATTATTTCAGAAATTTTAAAATTTGGCAAGTTTTTATTTCCGTAATATCAGATTAGGGAAATTTAATATTTTTGTTATCTGAAAATTTTGGCAATGTACTATTTTCGAGAATTCGGCAATTCAATATTTTCGGAAATTTTAATATTCGTAAAATTACTATTTTCGAGAATTTGATAATTGTAGAAATTTAAAAATTCGGGTTTTAAAATTTCGGTGGAAATTTCAAATTCGGCAAATTAATATATTCTGGAATTTGAATATTTTACACTATACGATTTGAAAAAATTAGATAATTTCAAAAAATGGAAAATTAGGTAATGTACTATTGTCCAGAATATTTTCCAGGCAATGAACTATTTTCGGGAACTCGAAATTTACAATTTTAAGGAATTGGAAAATTCAGCAATTTGAATATTCGGCAATTCAAAATTTTCGTGAATATTATAATTTCAGGAATTTGAAAATTCGGTAAAGTACTATTTCCGGAATTTGAAATTTCAACAATTCAATATTTTTAGAAATTTGAATATTCGTAAATTTGCTATTTTCAAGAATTTGATATTCATAGGAATTTAAAAATTCTGACCCTAAAATTTTGGTAATACACAGTGTAGGTAGTTTTTTTTTTCATGCAGGAATTTTCATCTTTCGGGAAATTACTGTTTCGGTAATTATGTTTTCGTTATTTTTTTACATTCGCGATTTGGAAAATGCGGAAAAATTATGTAAGTTTGGAAATTTAATTTCCTGTCAAATGAAACTTACGTTAAGTTGTATTTATCTTAGAGACTTCAATTTAAATACAGCGTGAAAAGCAGAAAACTTTCCTCGTTTCAGGTAAAAGAACTTTGTATTTTTTTCGATAAGGAAAGAGTAATCTCATTCCCATGTTTATATTGAATGCACAACTCGATCACATTTTCAATGAAAGATAAAAAGAAACGAAATTCAAGTTTTTATCTAAAAATAAATTAATTCTTACAATAAAGATCTCGACCGTGCAGACTAGATTCGCAATAAAATAAAAACGATATCGAAAAGTTGGATATCTTCTTCCTTATTTGGTCCGGAATTCATCGCCGCAAGAAAAGTCGAAGACAATCGGAATTTCCTCGTTTCCTCGATATAGAGATCGAAATCAAACGAAAATTTTCCACGGTGAAATCGGCGACAAAAATCGTATCTATCTCGATCTAGTGGCTATTGAGAGAAAACAAACGTTCATTTCGAGAGTCTTGAACCACTCGCGACTTCTTTTCAAGTGAATCGATAAAACTCTTTCTTTTCCACATTTTATCACAGATTTATCAAAATTTCAGCTTGATGTAAACTTTGAGGTAAACTTTCAATAAAAAAAAATAATGAAGCTGAAAGTGAAGCTTATGGTGGTTTAAATTTTTTTTCTTCAAATTTTCATGCATATCGTCCGGAAATTTGTTCGAATCCACACAAAAATAAATACATTTTTTTTTGT
Source organism: Andricus grossulariae (assembly GCA_011634705.1). NCBI lineage: Eukaryota > Metazoa > Arthropoda > Insecta > Hymenoptera > Cynipidae > Andricus > Andricus grossulariae. The sequence continues at coordinate 217,479,465 of JAABKJ010007545.1, read as the reverse complement.
AAAAAAAACGTCATTCAGAGGTGGTGAACCATGAAGTTTAAAACGTATTTCTCATAAGAAAAAGATACGTTTTTATAGATTTTATTCAGAATTATGATTTTTTGCGCTTTTTAACCTTCGCCCTGTAAACGTTTTGCTTGTTCCAGATTTTTCTAATACATAACATACTAATCTATTCTAATAATTAAATGTTCACATAAATTTTTTTAACAATTTATTATCGTTTTTAGCAATTGTCTCTTAGAATTGAATCTTAGAATAGAAGAAAGTCGCGTTTTTCTCAAAAATGGTCTACTTTTTGTCCAATTTTCAATTAGAGTGAGGTAATACTCAATTAATTCTAACAAACACAATTGGTTAAGCAATTTATTATTATTGTTAATAATATTCTCTCAGAATAATGCTAGAAAATTGCAGTTTTTTCAAAAATTTTCCACTTTTTGTCCAATTTTTAATTAAAATGAGGTAAATAATTAGTTAAACTCAACAAAATTAATTAATTAATGTCATCTTTGGATAATGTTAGAAAGTCGCGGTTTTGTATGAAATATTCAACTTTTTTCCCATTCTTCAGTTAGAGTTTGGTATTAATTATTGAAATTAAAGAGACATAATTGTTTAAACAAATTATTATTGTTAAAATCTATCTCCTATAGTAATGCTCATAGTTGCAGTTTTTCTGAAATTTTCCACTTCTTGTTATTTTTTCACTAACTTAGTAAAGTAATAATTGATGAAAGGTAAAAAAAATAATTGTTCAAACAATTTATTATTGTTTATATTTATCTTTCATTCGATGTTTTCTAGGAAGTTGCGGTTTTTTCATGGTACCAACTTTTTACTCAGTGAGTTGATAATTAATGCAAGTCAGGAACAAACAATAAATAATAGTATTAATTTACATAAAAAGGCTATCATTAACTACTTCAAAAAAAATTTATATTCAAGATGATTCATACAGAAAATTTAAAGAATATTTCACCTATGATATCTGTTTTTTTTCAGAAAAATATATTTACAAAAAAGAAAGAGATTGTATGAAATATGATTCTCTCTAATCTTTATTTATTATTTTTGCAGAACTAAAAACGCAAATCAAAGTTAAATATTTCAGAAAAAACCATAACTTTCTAGCTCTTATCTAAGAGAAGATAGTTATAAACAATAATAATAAATTGTTTAAACTACTACTTTTGTTAACTAGATTAATTATTACCTCACTAAGTGAAAAGTGGACAAAAACTTCAAAATTATAGAAAAAACCGCAACTATCTGGCATTAATATAGATGAAGATAGGTATAAACAATAATAATTTGTTGAAACAATTATTTTTGCTGAATTTAATTAATTATTAAGTCAATCAAAGAGAAAAAAGACAAATAGTTGGAAATTTAAAAAAAAATCTCAACTCTCTACCATTAAGCAAAGAGAATATCATTAACAATAATAAGAAATCGTTCAAACAGTTATTTTTTTTATCTTGAATCAATTATTACTTATTTCAAGTTAAAAGTCGTCAAAAAGTTAAAAACTTCAGAAAAAACATTGAATTTCTAGTATTATTATAGAATAAGATAGCAATAAACAATCATGATTTGTTTAAAACATTATTTTTGCTAGATTGAATCAAATAGTAACTGACTTTAATTGAAAAGTGTACCACAAGTGAAGAGAAATTTAGTTTTTCGACTCAGTTTAGCTAATATTGACAATTCTGAATAAAATGTACAAAAACGTCTTTTTTTCTTATGGGAAATACGTATTAAACTTCATAGGGTTTGCGCCACCTCTGGATATCGTTTTTTTTTTTTTTTTAAAAAAAAAAGGAAAATATAATTCTATCGCATTTTTGGACCACCCCAGTGAAGCCACTTAAACTCCTATTTTTTCAATTTGCACAATCTGCAGTTCTAAGAGAGCGCAATCTCCATTTCCTCCTCTGGGAAAAGCAATTTATATTTTATTGGATCTTTATATGTGCTCGAATTTGCATCATCGAGAACCTTCTCGTGTTCAGAATATCTTTGTGAAAAAAAATCAGAAGTCACGGAATTTCTGTAAGAAGCTTTTGAAGTAATTGTGAAGAATAATCAGGGCAGTCACATAATCAACAGTCACCTTTATTGTCTTTTTTTCAAATCATTTTTAAAACACTTTTCAGGATAAAGTCACTATATTCACTTCTTTATGAAAAGATCACTTTAGTTAATTTTTCGCTCGGGGTATTTTTTAAAATTCCAAAGAATTTTAAATATTTTAGGATGTTGTAAGATATTCCAAGGATTTTATAATAGATTTCAATCATTTGAAGGGATTTTAAAGGAGTTTTTGCATTTGTAGCTTATTTAAAAGAATTTAAAAAGATTCCAAGGAATTTTTAAAAGATTAAAATAATTTCAAGGAATTCTAAAGGATTTGAAAGACTTCAGGGCGGATTCTTAAATTTCAATGAATTTTCGGAAGGATTTCAAAAGTTTAAAAGAATTGAAAATATTCTAGTGTACTTTGAAAGATGCCAAGAAACCTTTTAATAAATTTGAATGATTTCAAGAATTTTTAAAAGAGTTGAGAAATTTTAGGGCATTTTTAAAACTCCAATGAATTTTCAAAAACTTTAAAAAGTTTTAATGGATTATAAAAGATTTAAAATATTTTAGAGTATTTCAAAAGATTCCAAGACACTTTTTAAAGATTATCAAAATTTCAAGGAATTCCAAAAGATTTGAAGGACTTCAGGGCGTTTTTTAAAATTTCACTGAATTTTCAAAAGCTTCAAAATGTTTTAAAAGTTTCAACGGATTTGAAATATTTTAGTGTGTTTTAATAGATTAAAAGGAATTTTAAAATATATCTAAATAATTTAAAGGTATTCCAAGAGATATAAGAATATTTGAGGGCATTTTTGAAAATTCCAATGAATTTTCAAAAGCTTCAAAAAATTTCAAAAGTTTCAAACGATTACAAAATTTAACTTTAGGGTATTCTAAAAGATTTAAAAGATTCTGCCTAATTCAATTGATTTTTTTTCGAATTTTTAAAAGTTTTCGCTTAATTCATATGGAAGTCTTTTCAATTAACATAATTTACCTTAAATTCTCAGGCATTATGAAATTCTTTTAAATTTCCTTGAATTTTTCTGCCCTCATTTCAAACTTACTAAATTCAATACATTTTCTTACATTCTCAAATTGGTTCAAATTCATATCAATTTTTTTAAATTCAACTTGCTTTTTTATGAATTTTAATGAATTCTGCTTATTTATCTTAAAGTCCTCTAAATTTACTTTAATTTTAATGAAATCAATAAAATTTGGAGAATTTTTGTAAATTAGAAAGAACATTAGTCACATTAATAATGCTCATTTTTCAGTTTTTGTCACTTTTTGGACAAGAAATGGTTTAAGTAGTTAACTTTTCCACTTTTTGAAGTAAATTAGGCTGTGGCAACCCTGAGAATAATAAATAATAAATTTTAAAATTGATTTATTCCATTTAAAAAGAATATACATTAACGATGATACAAGATTAGTATTTTGGTCTTTAAATATTAATGGTCAGGAAAAATAAGAAATTATTTTTAAAAAATTAGACACAAGTCAAGGAAATTTAAAACTGAAGTTTTGCAACCACCCTCTTCAATTTAAAGAAACTTCGCTAATAATATAATGGGACGATTGAAAAATTGGAAAAAATAAAATTCTGGACACTGTAATACTGCCGAATTGGAAAATTCCCGAATAATGGAATTTTCAAATTATAAAATACCCGAACAACAAAATTCCCAAATAATAAAATCCCTGAATTGAAAAATTCCCGTCAGTTTATAATATTACGGAATTGGAAGATTACAGAATAATAAAATTCCCGATAGTTTATGATATTACTTAATTTGCAAATTCTCTACAGATAATTACCAAATTATAAAATATCCGAACTAGAAAATTCCCGAAATACAAAATTCCCGAATTGACACAATAAAAATATTTATTTATAAATGTTATTTATTTATTAAACATACAATAATCAAATATTCTCATAAAAACAAAATTTTATAATTTGGCAATTTTCTGTCGCGATTTTTAAAATTCGGTAATATTATGAACTGTCGGAAATTTTATTATCCCGAAATTTTCCAATTCGAAAATTCTATTTTTCGGTAATTTTATAATTCGAAAATGTTATTATTCGAGAATTTTCCAATTATAGAATTCTATTATTCGGAAATTTCATTATGCGGGAATTTTATTATTCGGAAATTTGGTTATTCCGAAATTTTAATATTCGGAAATTTTATTATTCAGGAGTTTTATTATTCGGGAATTTTATAATTCGACATTTTTATTATTTGGGAATTTTCAAATTCGGGAATATACTTATTCGGAAATTTTAATATTCGGGAATTTTCTTATTCGGGAATCTTTTAATTCGGGAATTTTATAATTAGAAAATTTGATTTTTCGGGAATTTTCCAATTCGTAAATTTTATTATGTGGAAATTTTATCATTCGGAAATTTTATTATTCGGAAATTTTATTGTTCGAGAATTTTATGATTCGGGAATTCTCCAATTCGGGAATTTCATTATTCGCAAATTTTAATATTCGGGAATTTTTCCATTCGGAAACTTGATTATTCAGAAATTGTATTAATGGGGAATTTTTTTGTTCGAAAATTCTAATATTGTGGAGTTTTATAATTCGGAAATTATCCAATTCGGGAATTTTATTTTTTGGAAATTCTAATATTCGGGAATTTGATTATTCGAGAATTTTGCATTACGGGAATTTCATTTTTCGGAAATTTTAAAAATCGGGAATTTTATTATTCGGTAATTTTTTAATTTGGGAATTTCATAATTCGGAAATTTTAATGTTTGGAAATATATATCATATTATATATATTCAGGACGTGACATCAGTAAAGGAGTCTCTCCGAAGCAGATACAGGCATCTTCTTCGACAGATTTGGTCATCCAATCCGTCGGCGTTGAACAAGGTATCTAAGACTAACATGCTTGCCGGCCCTGTTATACTCTACTCGTTTGAGATGTTCCACTGGACAAAGAACGAGCCTACGGCCCTTGATATCGCCACACGTAAGATCATGTATATGCATTCAAGTACAGCTTACATCGTTGCAAATGAATAAAATCCTCTCCTAAAAATGGTCAGGAATCAAGAGATGATTGGCAAAGGAGCGTTCCTTTACAAAGCCGCGCAGCAGGCGGCTGAGATCCTTTGTCTGGATTTTTACATCGAGAGTGAGGAAAGTGCATTACTCCATCTAGATGCTTCACTTCTGAGAGCCGATGTGAAGAAATAATGAAGGGATATCGAGTCAATTGATTGAATCGAGAATTGTCCAATGTTTTGGGACTACGATTTTTGAACAAAAGTCTCCGTTACTCACTCGAGGCCTGACATTGTTCTTCAAGACTTCGAGACATGAACCATATTCGTAATCGATTTCTCGGTGCAGAAGGCTGTCATCCTTGGGTCGCTTTGTCTTCTCAAGACACACGAGGGTTTTGCCGTCCTGTCGTCGTAATGTCATCATTCCACTCATTTGACGGTAATGAAACAAAGCTATAAGTGTGATTTACCGCGGTTCTGCTGGGAGCCGATGTCATTTGTAGATCGCAGTTGCTCCCAGTGAGACCCTGCGGTGGTTGCTTAACCTTGTTTTTTTAATTATATATATACTAACGAAAAGTTTAAATAGCAGCTTTATAATTTTAAAATAATAATAATAGTTACACTTACTTTGTATACAAAGAATTTATTAGCAGATAAGTATTGCATTTAATTATTTGAAATTCAATATTTTATTTTTATTTACATATTCATTTGGTTCTAATATCTAATGTCACTCATTTGCCATACAGTTGCAGCTGAAAAATCTCTCTATTTCTATTGCGTTCATATATGTTCTTTCACCAATTTGGAAGTCTACGATATTATATCACTTTTCCAGAAATGATTATTAATTTCATCATGCCTCGTTCTAACATTTTTGCAAGAGTATTAATAATAATTTTTATTCCGAAACGCTGTATATCTTTAGGTTCATCTATGATTGCACACTTTTTTTCCAAACATCATTTTGTCACAAGCATGTGATTATTCCGCCGGTACAATGCCACCTGCTTTACTTGTAATATGTTACTGATTTGAGTGGCAAATATATTGTCACTGAGTGAACACCAAGGAAGTTACTAGTGGCTAGTTTTTTTGATCTTGTTACATGCATGTGCCTACTCAGGCTGGTTAGTGAGTTAGCTGGAAACCTACCTGTAATTAAGTGGATTTCTTGCTTTTAAACGCCCGGCTGAGAGTTTATTATAATTAGTCAAATATATTCTGAGGTAGCCGAAACAACGTCGCGGGTAATCAGAAAAGTACAGAATATGAAAATTAATGTTAAATTTATGTATACCTAAAGATTACTAGAATTAGAAGAGAGGCGTTGAGAGATATGTTGGATAAGAGTTCACTGTACTTTCTACGTTTTTCGAGCGTGCATTTTCCTCCGTCAGCTAATGACAAAGCTCCTAGTCAGATTTATAATGCGGAAAATCCGTGGCAAGATGATTGTTCGAACGGAGAATCCTTAAGATTTCCTTTAGAACTGCTGCTGCTTCTCCCACAATGAGTACTGACGACGTTTCCAGAATGTGTTGGTGGAGTGAACCAGGATCCAACCCACTCATGGTCTAGCCGAAAGGCGTTCCATTTTCGTCAAACCCGCGCATTCCAGCTGAGCTTCCATCTTGCTTACCATTCAACACAGCCGTCAGCTGTTTACTTATCCAATATGGCGGTGTAGCTGGTATCGTTGCTCATTGGCTGCAATTTTGTTCACTTGCGTGTGGCTAGACCTTTCATGGACTGAGCTGCTAGGTTGACGGGCCTACTAGGTCCGGATTCAAAATTCCGATGACGGGTTATAGGGCATGACGAAGATTTTACTCAACTCCCGCGAATTCGAGAAAGGGCTGATTTATACAATCCAGTTTTTTTGTATGAATGTCCGGTCGATACAGTATGCTAGCATGATCTTACGGAGTATCATAGGTCACTAGATTATTTTCCTGCCCTTTTTCGAAATGCGTCAATCATGCTGTCTTTATAGCGGACCAGCAGAAGCCCATAAATCGAATGTGACTTTAAAGGACGTAACAGTAGGTACCACGCACCTTGCATCCGGTTTAAAATTAGAAAATTGAGCTGCTGCAGGAATTGGAGGAAGAACTGGAGTGCTTATCCAGCTTTTTACTTGTCCTGGATATTAAGCATATCCAGGAACACCAACCCATAGCATATTCGAATTGCCATTTATATTTGTGTCATCATTTGCGTTTGAGCTCTTCTCATAGTTGGGTGGATAGTAGGGTAGTCCAAAAAATTTGTATTTCAATTTTTATAAATAACGCCCTGAAATATGTTGGAATCGGCGAAAAATAAATCATTTTTTGGTGCAAAAAAATATTCATGGGTGGCGCAAGCCCCACGACGTTTGAGACGTATTCTCCATAAGAAAAAAGACGTTTTTGTAGATTTTATTCAGAAATCTCAATATTGGCTGAATCGAGTTGAAACTCAACATTTCTCTTCACAATTTTCTATAAGATACGAATAAAATCTTTCTTTTCAAATATCATCATTTTTCTAAAACAAATGGTTTTCGATACATTAAACACTATTTTATACTGACAATTAGATGTTTACATAATTTGTTTAAACAATTTATTATTGTTTTTTGCAATTTTCTCTTTGAATGGAAATAGAAAGTCGCTTTTTTTCACGAAGCCACTTTTTGTCCAATTTTCAATTAGAGAGAGGTTCAATAATGTTAACAAACATAATTGCTCAAACCATTTTTTTTATTATTAATTATATTCAATTTGAGTAATGTTAGAAAGTTGCGGTTTTTTCTGAAATTTACAACTATTTATCTACTTTTCACATAGGGTGAGTCAATAACTATTTCAATTCGGCAAAAACAATTATTTAAACAAATTATTATTGTTTATAACTATCTTCTTCTTTATTAATGCAAGATAGTAGCGGTTGCTTTTGAAATGCTTACCTTTTTACCCACTTTTTACATAGTAAAGTAATCCATGTGGCAAGTTAACAAACATACTTGTCTAAACAATTAATTATTGTTTATAACTATATTCTCTTAGAGTAATGCTGGAAATTTGCTTTTTTTTCTCAAATCTTTAGTTAGTCGTTCTTTGACGTTTCAGTTATAAAAAACTAAGAAGTGAACCTCAACAAGTCTGTCAATGACGTGTGAATGTTTCGTTTTAAATTACAAGAAGATGTTTATTACAAAGCGGAGAAGAAAAACTTTGAATTATTAAGCGTATCTTCATCTCAGCCCCCCTCCGGCAAAATATATTCACGAAAAATTAAGAAATTGTTTAAAATATGTTTTTCTCCAATGTTTATTTATCATTTATTCATAACTAGTAAAGCAAATTAAATATCAGCATTGCAGAAGAAACCGCAACTATCTAGCTCCCATATAAGAGAAGATAGTTATAAACAATAATCAATTGTTTGAACAACTATTTTCATTAACTAGCATTAATTATTACCTCACTAAGTGAAAAGTGGGCAAAAAGTTAGAAATTTCATTTCAAAAAACCGCAACTATCTGGCAATTATATAGATGCAGACAGTTATTAACAATAATAAATTATTTGAATAATTATTTTTAGTCATATCAATTAATGAAAATTATTAATTGAAAACTGACAGAATGTGAAAAATTTGTGAAAAACACCGCGACTTTCTATTTCCATTCTAAGACAAAATTGCTAAAAACAATAATAATATGGAAAATGTATGTAATCACTCAATTTTCAATACAAAGTCTTGTTTTAAGTATCAAAAACAATTTGCATTGAAAAAAGCCGCAAAAGAATTATAATTAGCGCCAAAAACTCAGAAAGCCCATTTGTTCACTTATGGGTTTTTTTTGGGATCCTATAAAACAGACTTATAGGGGTGATATTTTAAAAGTAATGTTTTACACGTGTTATATAACTAATTTTAAAGATAAATCTGAAGTATCACCTCGATTCAGATAATATTGAGGACTCTGAATAAAATTTGCAAAAACGTCTTTCTTATTATGGGAAATACGTGTTAAACTTCATGGAGCTCGCGCCACCTATAAATATATATTTTTTTTTTTCGAACAAAAAATAGATTCATTTTTGTGTAGATTCCAACAAATTTCCGGGCGTTATTCATAAAAATTCGAGAAAAAAAATTTCGAATGCATTTTTGGACTTCTAAATGCTTTTTTGACCCTCGGATTGTTTCCCATTTTCGTAGTGTTTTTGTCAGTGCGCAGATTAAAATAGAGATATTCCTAACCGGAAATGAAGTGAGGCTGAATGGATGAAGTAAGTAAATAATACTTATTTTTTCTATTTTAAAATAGAAATTCTCGAATGCATGATCGTAGTGAAGGTGACCAAGCCTGTTCATATGTTCCAAAATATTGTCTTTTTATTATTTCAATGAAGCCAAAAATTGTAGATAATCTTGCTATTTTATGTAACGTTTTTTGCCACGTTTCCCATTTCTATATTTTTCTTTTAATTAACAAAATTTTTTTTAAATAATCTTAGTATCAAACAAATTATTTCTCAAATTTAAAGAAAAAAGAACATGATTATTTCAAATCAAATAAATTTGCACTACTTTTAAAAGTACTTTCACTTGGAATGAGAAACATAAATTTGAAGAAACAATCAATAAAATACAAGCCTTAATAAAGACTTCAATTTTGAAAAGGATTCAAATTGAAAATTTCTAGCATTTTGAGCTCTAGTTAAAATTTTTTTTATTTAGAGTCAAGTTCAAACCTAGCTACAAAATTTTTGAAACAAGTAATCCTCAGACTCGTGTTTTTTTCATTAATGCTAAATGGAACATTAAATACAGACGAGGTTATCAGTGTTTGAGCTTACTATGTTTTGATGGCTAATGTCGGAAAAATGTCAGTATATAAACGGCTCGATATGAACATTCCGACATCAGTAAAAAAAAATTTCTAATTGTTTCTTGTGCTAAAACCTTCTAATTTTTCTGGTATATTTTTATATACCTGACCACCATGACGAATCTCTTTATCGTCACTTTGGTGGCAATTTCTTTTGGTGAGCTTACCTGTTCAGATAAATTATTTAAATCAATTTTTGTGATTTCGTGTGCTCGCAAGTTTGACCGCGCCTAGAAAGCGCGACTTTTGGTTCTCGCGCTTCGCGCTCGATAATTTATTTATCTCGCGCTGCGCGCTCGATCTTTGTACTTTCCCCACATTTGTGCACTCGATTTTGTCCAAAATGTAAACTTTTCTACATTATGCAAAAATATTATACCAAATGTATATTACATTCATTTCTGTACTTTGGCCTGGGATTGCTAATTCAGATATTGCAAAATCTAGTGAGCATTTTATTTATCATGATTACTTAAATATTTGTTCCTCATTTTGCTTTGATTTTTATCTTCACCTATCCTAAAAATTTTATATGATTTCAATAAATGTATATTATTACAATTCATGATATACATTAGTATTAAAACGGACGTATTTTCATTGTCTTTCGTTTTTAATTGAAAAAAACTGCGCATCCTATAAAAAAAGAAAACAATTTTGGTATTATACATTTTTTTGCAGCTTGTGTCGTTTTTCCATAAATTCAATTTGTTTATTTTCAATGTTATTTTTTTCATTTCAAATGCTATTTTTAACGATTAGAACAACATCCAAGCGACCTAGCAAGAAATTATTTATGACAAATTTTGTGTCCTTTTATGGGTGAGCAACTTTTCTTTATTAATTTTTTTCATAGCTTGTGTCTCTTGAGGAAAAATTTAATTCTTTCATTTTTAATTTCATTTTGTACGGATAAAACAAACACTACGCCTCCTATCGAAAATTGATTGCCAAAAGATTTGTAGTTTCTTTTTTGATGCACAACTTCTGTCTATACATCTTTTTTTCCACCTATTGTCGTTTTTCTAAAAATTCAATTTTTTTATCAATAACCTTAATTTTCACGATTAAAAAAAAAACTATGCATCCTATCAAAAAATGATCACTGGTGAATTTGTAGCTTTCATTGAGTAAAGAACTTTTGTCTCTGAATTCTTATCGTAGCTTGTGTCGTTCGTCTAAAAATTTAATTTTTACATTCTCATTCTAATGAGAAGGTATTGGTTTTTATGTAAACTTTGACTTAGTAAGTTTTCATCAAATCTCCACATTTTGACATCCTCTGAGCTAGAAAAAACTATGCAAACTATCAAACTATGCAAGATACGAAAAAAGATGATTTGACAAAAATTATCCATCCAAGAAAGATCTACAAATTTGTTGTTAATTATTTTTCATAGGACGCGTTGTTTTTATTTTGATCGTGAAAAATGACATTACAAAATAAACAAAAAATCAAATTTATGCATTCTCATCCTAATGAGAAGGTATTCATTTGATGTAACTTTTTTTAAATATAGTTTTCAATGAATAAAACACTGTTTGACTAGAAATGAAACTGGAGATTTTCTGATAGCATTTTCAGTAAGTTGAACCGAAACTGTTTCTTAAGCCATTAGGCGTTTTTTTGGACTTTAAAAAAGTGTGCCGGTATTGTAATAAAAATGTGCTCCATAAGGCCGATGAAGTTACAGGCAAACAAACTTTCTTCTTAATCTGAAATAAAAATAAACTTAACAATCACTTAAAACGTAGCCAATTCAAAAGTCAGACATCTCCACCTCTTGGTCCCAGCCTTCATCCTCTTGGTCGGTTCGGAGTCGTTGGAAACCCAGAAAGAGAACTTCTATCAGGTAATTCGAGCGTTGCTTCTTCGCCTTTGGCAAACTCACCATTCTCGAGCCTTATGAGCCCGAGGCGAGCTTACGGATTTTTCGCCAGAATCTTGTCGAGCCTTGCTGTTTCCGGAATGTTTTTTTAATCATCGCAGAAGCCCCTCAAATCTTTCTGCTTATACTTTCTTGAATTTGTATTGTATTCACACTGGGCCGTATTGAATATGTCCGAGTCCGAAGGCAATTTAGTTCGACTTGCCCTATTGTATAACATTCTTGTCTTTTTACGAAGTTTTTCCAGGGAGGTACTCCACCATTCTGCACTCCTCCTAGACCTAATTGTGCTCGTAGGGCAATCGTTCTCATATGATGTAGTCAGAACCCCTTGCAGAAAAGCCGCGGCGTGCTCTAACTCATCAATGGTACCATAAATTGTGGGAAATTCCGCAATCCTTTCTTTGAATTTCTCTTTATATGAGTGTTAAAGTGTATTTCTGGGGCTTCTGATCTTGGAAACCACCGGTTTTCCTAGAGTTAATCGAAATACGGTGTATTTATGGGTTGAGAGAGACTACTCATCGGAGACTCGCCAGCCCACTACCCTGCTCCTCAGTACACCCGATCATAGCGTAAAATCGAGAACCTCACTTCTGTTTTTAGTCTGGAATGTTGAAGTATCACCCCGATCCAGAATCTCCAGCTTTGTGCCTGTTATGTATTTCATCAAATCTCTCTTTCTGTCATTGACGTTTATGCTTCCACACACCGTGTGGTGAGAGTTTGGATCACAGCCCAACAGCAGAGAAATTTTGTTCTCTGCACAGTGCTGAATTAAAGCCTCCACCTCTCTGGGAGGCGGGGGTCCCTTGGCGTCGCCAGGGAAATAAGCCGAGGCAATGAGCACCTCTAGCCTTTCTCTGCTACTGCCCCTGAATCTCACCTTAATAACGGTGAGATCTCTAGAGCAGAGTTTAGGTACCAAGATCGCATTCATACCCATGACGAACATGCATGGTCTTGGCGCTTTTTCTCGTGGCCCCTTATATAGGAAGCTACATCTTGACAAGTCATTCAGCTTCTCCCTATATAACCAAAGTCCTTGGATTAGCGCAACTCCTGCCTGCACCACTGAAAAGCGCCTGGCCAGAACCGCCGAGGTGCCTTTTCTGTGGTGCAGATTAATCTGCATCATGGGGATTCCCGTCTCAGCTATTAAAAGGCTAATTCAGGGTCCCTAGATAGGGTCGGTGATCCAGAGCCGCAAGGGCTCCAGAAGTTCGCACCGCTCGTGGTGTACTGTCCCCTGATGAGCCTTCCACGAATAGCGGTAGGGGTTAGAAGATGATCCCAGAACGGGCCCGTCATTGTTTTTGTTTGTTTTTCGTGTTTCATTCAATTGTCCCACGAGAAGCTAGGGAAATTGGAAACACCTTATGCAGAGCCATACTTGCATAGGGCGGGTCTACATGAGTGTCCCAAAGTCCCCGTTAAGGAACCTTCTTTGAGACCCCGCCTGTCCGCCTCTACTTTGGAGGCAGGCCGGGATGTTCAAGGATTTGTTAACCCTGGTACCATTCAGTCATTGACACGGCGATCACATTGTAGCTTAGAAGCATGAGAAATCGCGCCCTTGATATTCTTGGAGGCTTTCCCATGACTCCCTGGAGGAATCGCTCCTTAGTTTAAGTTTCACTGACTAGAGTCCGTCAGTTTCCCAGAGTAGCTACACCTCGCGATGCGGACTCTCTGGTTCACCTATCCAGATCTATAGTCTGATGAGACCCATAGGCCCTTCCATTAAACTACAAGGGCCCGCGATCACTAAGTAGAGGAAGGATGATGTTAATATAAGAAGGTATAGTTCACTTGAAAAATTTTCACTTGGAAAATTTATTACACTTGGGAATTTTCTGAAACGATTAAAATTTTTCCTGGGAATAGGAAATTTTTTTTGAAAAAATACAGTGTTAAGGGTGCCACTGAAGAACTAGATAACCAACAAAATCTAAAGTTTATAGAAGAGGACAAAAATTTCTGTAAAATCGTAGTCATCGTTTGAAGATGAAACAAAAATCCACGTCCGGGCTGCTGCGTTTCTGAAATGAGAACAGAAAAATGTAACCAGAAAGACAGGGGGTACACTTCTGAATATTTTCGAATCTGTAGAGATTTCCGCGGATTCATTAGTAGGATATTTGTAGGGACTTCCGCGGATTCACCCAGAGAAAAAGTTGTCTTGAAATAAAAGCATCTTCTTATTGTCTATTTCGTTTCAAACCACTGTAATAACTTTTATACATAAACAGAATTAGTTGGCTGCAAGATCAGGTGGATTTTGTATCAAAAGGAGAATGTTGGCTTCAAGAAGATTCTTCTCGAGACAAATTAAATTCCATTTAATCTCAAATTCGAAAGAAATGTCAATTAGGGTTTAAAAAAAGCTTCCGGCAAAACAGATTTTTGTTGATACAGCAATATCTCTGACAAGGCCTCGATTCTCAAAGTTGTATTTTAGTTTGATGAAGAATCAAAATATAAGACGGTGCAAAATATTTGTCACGAGACACACTCTATGGTCATCATTTTTAATAATGAATTCAATATACAATAATGTTCATTGCACTTTATATTTTCTCTTTTCCTTTCACAGAATTAAGTTCGCAAATGTATCCGAACCACAATGATGCTTCAGTACCTCTTCTAAACCCGATACAAGGCAGTATTACTAGTGAGTAGAATCATCATTTTTTTTACATAGACCTAAAATAAGATAGTGATCTTAGTACGTGAAGGTAATTTTTGTTTCCGGGAAAAGATAACTTCGAGATCAGGGTCAAGATTACACTTCGTTTTCTCTGTGCAATCCAATGTGAAGAATTAATGGTTCATTGAACTTTATACATTTCTCTTGTGCTTTTTCAGAATCAAGTTGGCAAACGTCTCCGAACCGCAATGGTGCTTCATTACCTGTTCTAAACCGGATTCCAAGCAGTAGTACTGCAGTTGGTCAGTATTATTATTAAAATCAGAAGTAGACGAATTTAATTTTTCAGATTCAGATCTTCACACAATCAAAATGAGACACATATTCAAATAAGAATAAAAATATTAATAAAATGATAATAAAATATGAAATAAAATGAATAAAAATTAACATCATATTATGTTAATTTTTTCAGTTCAACTTTCAGTTCACTTTTCAACCCAAAGAGCCATAATCCTTCTTTCTCACTGCACTTTTTGATTCCGGACAGCGCAATGTGCGTCAGATTACACTACATTTGAGGCCTTATTTTATATTCTCCACTGCTCAAAAATATAACATACGCAGAAATCAAACATTCATTTACTTGCGTTTGAATTGATTGTGATGACTTCTGAATTGCGTCAGCAGCGATTATGAATGGGTATCATCTGATTCAGGAACAATAATTTTGTTGAACATTGTTTTGCTTATATTTGCATCACACCACTTCTGAATGTTCAGCATTTATATATATTTTACATATTGAATACTAGTTGTTGTCTTCTAATTTACTTCGATAATTTCTCTATATCACTGCAAGTGAAAATAATTTACAATCTCAAGGTTATGAATCGTCACATTCATCTTATATCAAACTCAAATTGACAAAAAATTATCACTCACGTTTCATTTTATAGAAATTATATTTAACAAAAATTCGTGTATTGAAATCCTGAACAGTTGGATTTTTGGTATGCAAAAATATATATATTATATATATTATGAAAAGAGAATCAAAACTTCATAATTATTAAATTCAGAAATAAATTGTTGCATCAATTATAAATGATCGCAACATTATTTAATTTCAATTTCTTCCATTTTTGTTTGATTTGCATTTTTCCATTCAAATTTTGATACTTCATACTTCTCATTCAAAACAATTAATTATTTGAAATTGTAATCCGGATATTCGGAACAGTTCAACATAATCTGAGGTAATCTACACTTGGCAGATTCACGTTCATTAAAAGTGGCTATGTGTGCATCGTGTTTTTACTATTGGGTGTAATCATTTAAGGCGTTCGTTTCATATTGAATTTCAACCCATTCGTGCCGACATTAATGAGTCGTAGAATACCCATAGGAATTATTTTAGGCTAGTCAGCCTCATTCAAATCAATTCACACAACATTTTAACACATGCGGAATGGCAGACTCAAAACACCACGCACAGGTGACAGGTTAAAAATGTGGCCAACCGATTGGATTTTCATTCTTTCAATCTGCAAATGACAGATACGCAATTCCAACCGATTCGCTTCCTTTCGGTTCTTTTTTTTTTTGAGTACATCTACTTAGTTCCTATTCACATACATTTTAGGTATTAAAAGTCATTATTTTCTTTTTACAGAATCATGTTCTACGTCCTGGTTCCGTTCACTTCTTACTGGACAATCTGTTACCTTGAAACACGGTGATAAAGTATATCATCTTAAAAAAATACCTCATGCCAAATTTGAATCAAAATATGCTGGACCTGCGCCGTCTGAATTGTTTCAAACATTATTCGAATTTTCTGAAGCGTATAATTTGAAAATCGAAATACCTAATACATCGTATCCACAGTTTCTGGAAGTAATAAAAGGAGCACGTATTCCTGTAGCAGTAACTTGTCATGGTGACGTTGTTGGAACTCATTCCAATACCGCCAATACCATTAGGAGAATATATAATACAACTTCTACGATCCAGATGACAGTAAACATATTCAGCCTTGAGGTTAAACCTTATCGCGAAGTTTTTGTGCTTTTAGTTTGATTTGGATTGGCGTCAACGTGATCGCTCCTTCTTAGTGATTTCACATGTTTGCAATTGATTCTGTGATTAAACGAAATAAAAAATTAATCAACATTCAGGCCTTGTGTGTATATCAAATAAAAAATCGTATTCCGAATACCAAGAAAATAGATTTTTAGTTTGATTTAGTAGGATAAACGTTTATTCTTCAGCCTGTTGACCTTGAAAAAGTGTCTTGCTTCGCCTCGCTCGCATGTCCCTACTCTCTCGCTTCCGCGTCTACTACAAATGCTTATCTATTATTCACAATATTTGCATACTAGTTATATCTACTTTCTCTCCTATTTACAATCTTTCGTTTTCTATTTCTCTTCCTCCTTCCTTCTCTTCTGCTGCATCCTACCCAACACTCCCTTCACCCATGCTACTGCCCTTTTGTCCCCCCTTTCATGCATCAATACCTACATGCTTAATCCACTCCTTTCCACCTCTATGCACTCCTTCAACCAGTGCTTCACTCTTGCATCCGCCTTCGCACACAGTTCACACATCCTCTTCTCCCTAGAAAGCCAGAACATATTAAAAAGTTCCATACACCCACATCTCATCCTCGCTATAAGCTGCTGACTGGATTGTAAACTGAATTGAAAATAATATTGGATTGGGGATTGAATTATAGATTTAATTGAATTGTGTGAAACATTTGATTGATTAAATTTGAAACAGAATTGTGGATTGAATTATATTGTGAATAAGATTAAATTGGATTGGAATGTAGATAAGATTTGAATGTGGGTTGCATTCTATTTGAATTTGGACTGTATTGTAGATCAAATTGCATTTTCGATTCAAATCTTTATTAAAATACATTG
This sequence comes from Andricus grossulariae, assembly GCA_011634705.1. NCBI lineage: Eukaryota > Metazoa > Arthropoda > Insecta > Hymenoptera > Cynipidae > Andricus > Andricus grossulariae. The sequence goes on along the minus strand of JAABKJ010007545.1, from coordinate 217,461,969 downwards.
CGTATTAGATATTGCATCATATTAGATTGGATAAGAATGTGGATAAAATCTGATTCTGTATTGGATTAGATCGTGGACTCAATTTTTGTTTGAATTTGTATGTGAATTTAATTTGATTTTTCCATTGGACTGGAATTGTGATTGGGATTGGGTTTAAGATTGTGATTGGATATAAATATGAATCGCAATGGATTGTTAAATGAATTGTGAATTGGATTAGGTTGTGCATTACATTTGGTTTCTTCCATCACATTCGAATGTGGATGAGACTGGATTATATTGTGAATTAAATCGGGAACGATAGCGGGAACAGAAATCGGACTGCGATTGGGAATGAAATTGATATTGGAATTGTGGTAAGAACTGGGACTAGGATTGGAATTGAAATTAGAATTCAGATTGGGATTGTGATTGAAATTGGGATTGAAATTGGGCTTTGGATTGGAATTGAGATTGGAATTAGGTTTCTTTTGGTTTTGAATTCTCTTCAATGGAACTTCTGGTTAAAAAACCATTTTTCAGCAACATAGGTTAGTTTTCAACCAAACCGATGAAGACCAGAAAACCTTGCTGCAGTTTTTTTACATAATTTTCCACTGTTTCTCCCTTTCTTAAATTAATGTGAGGTTTATTATACCATTAGGCCATTTCCCTTCCGGGGTAGGCGTGAATTGCTCGGTTGGAAAATAGTAGTGTGTGGATGGGTATATAGGTATAGGGTAGGTAGGTATGTAGGTATCAGGTATAGATATTTTAGATTGATCTAGAATTGTTGCGTTATTTATTTAAATGACACGTTTATTTCGCAACACTGCTCTGAACCAGATTGCTGATCAATCTGTCTAGCGATCACCCCACGTGAAGAGCCTCACAAAGTTGTTATGTGTGGTTCCCCACTTGGGCCCATTATTATCGAAGGTTCATGCTCGAGGCGTCATTCGCTCTACTTATATTCTGTCTCTAAACTATCCGTCGTCACACTTTTCTGTCCTGGCATACTACTCTAGCTTCCTTCACGTCCATGCATTTTTTCATGCAAGCTCTTGTATTTCTATGGCTTTTATGTCTCTTCGGATTAATGTCTCATTCACAGGTTCTAACCATTCTTTCGGCGGTCTACCTCTGGGCATTCTGCCATTTACTTTACCTTTATACACCTGTTTGGTCAACCTTATCGTGCCTACACGATACTACAGACTACAGACAGACAGACGGACAGACAGACACCTTCGTAAAAACCGTTTTTTCAGACTCAGGGGGTCTCGAAACGTCGACATTTGATTGAATCCGCGAAAGTCATTTTTCACATAAAACCAATACGGTCAGTTGGACAATTAAGAATTATATACTTTGTATTTTATTTTATTAAACAATTATCGTACGCAGTTAAAAGCAATGACTGTATAATTTTAAATACCATAATTGTACGATTTCAAATACGATTATTTGAATTGCATTTTATTGTACAATTTGAAATCAAGTGATTGCACTACTTCAGATATGATAATCCTTCTTTCTTTGTTAAAAGTTTTATATTTTTCGTTTCTGAAAATTTTATTCATTACTTCTCTAATGTAAAAAAAAAAACTGTATTTTATATTACTGTTCATTTTTAAAGACAATAATTCGTATTTTATTTTTTGGGCAATAATATTGCGCAATTTCAAATACAATAATTGTAAGATTCTAAATTCCAAATATGATAATTGGTATTTTATTTTATTGTAAAATAATTAAACAATTTAAAATAATTGAACAACTTGAAATATAATAATTTGTCCTTTATCTCATTGTAAAATAATTGAGCGGTTGGGTGCAATAACGATGTTCTTCTATTTTTATGAGTCACTTATTTTTCCTTTGTTTGTACGAAACTTCATGAAGAACAAATGAAAAACTAGTAACTTCTGAAAATGCAAGAACACCGTTATTGTACACAACTGGTTATTTAGACAATTAAAAATAAAATAATTTGTAATTTATTTTATTAGACCATAATTATACCATTTTTAAAACAATAATTGAACAGTTTTAAATACAATAATGGTACGATTTCAAATACAATAATTGTACGGTTTCAAATACGATAATTTGTACTTCATTTTATTGTACAATTTTAAATAAAAGGATTGTTTTTTTCTTTGATTTCTTTCTTTGTTCAAGGTTTTATTTTTTCGTTTCTGAAAATTTTATATTACAATAATTGTACAGTTTCGAATAAAATAATTTTATATTTCATTATTCAATTTTAAAGACAATAATTAATATGTTATTGTGTTGCCCAATAATATTATCCAGTTTCAAATACAATAATTGTATGATTCTAGATACATAAATTCTAGATACAATTTTAATTACAATAATTGGTTTTTTACTTTATCGTACAATAATTTATGATCTCATTTTTATTACAATTATATTATTTTATATTTTATGGTACAATAACTAGCTTAAAAATAATAATTCGTATTTTATTTAATTGCACAATAATTATGCAACAAATGATTATTCTATTCAAAATTGTCCATTTTTAAATGTTTTAATTTCCACATTGAAGGTTTTACTTGAAATTTAAAATAGATCAGATTTTTCATTTTTAAAAATAGTGCTTGACAGATATTTTCTAACCTTAACCTTGGCTTTACAATGATTATATATGTAGAAGTATGTATTGCGATCTTAATGACATAAGGAAGAAAAAGAAGATAAAAGCTAAATTCAAGAAATGCAGATAATAAACTACCTAAAAAATATGATTACATAATGTATATGTACCAAACAATAAAAATTACATAACTGGGTAATTAATTTATACTGCTGTACCCTGACCACGTGCGTTGAATTCCGTATGCGCATGCGCAAAAATTAAAGGGCTGCCAGAAGAATGAGCAATGAAAATTGATAAAAATGAAAAAAGTAGTGAAAAAGTGTCTTGTAAATTATTTTTCGCATCTAAAAAATGTGGACGATACATGGAATGAATTGTGTAAAAGTGCGAAAGAAGTAACTCGGGCTCTGAAAAACCGATGTCAACAATTGAGACTCGTCAACAGGTAATTTAAGGTTAAGTGTTATTTTATATTCCAATTGTAAAAATAAAGAATGAAAAAACAATATTGTGTTGATATTTTATTATTAAATAATAATAAAAATTTATTTTTAATTCTATTATGAGTAAAAACGGTATTTTCTGTTTGTTTCTACTTTTATGAACGGATTTTAGATAATGTGCAACACTGTGCCCAGGAGCGTATTATGAAGGGAGGGTCACACTTCACAAGGAAAAAAAATACTACTAAAAAGAAAATAGTCATTTTTGTATAATTTTAAAAACTATAGTTTTTAATCAAATAAAAACGGTCTATTATTATACATCTGTCAAAAGAAGTACTCAAATTTAAAATGAAAAATTACAAGCATTATTACTTAATAATAATAATAATAATAATAATAATAAAGATAATTGGAAATCAATATTGTTTGTTCTTTATCTTAATATTGTTTTATATATAATATTGTCTGAATGAAGAATATTTTAACTATCTAAAAAAAGAATATTTCAGAGTATTTAAAAAAAGTTTGAACAAAAATTGAAAATCATTTGTTGGGAATTGTGATTTTTAATCCATAGATTTCTTCAGATAAAGTAAAAAAAAACACGCTTAAAGGAGCCGAAATAAACAATTGGGAGTATTAAATTCGGATTCTCTGAGAAATTTCACATGAGAATAGAGTTAATTGAATTAATTTTGTTTAAATGCAAGCAAATGGTACACTTATTAACTTTGAAACATAAGTTAAAAATTTAAAAGATCACAAAAATGATGCTGGTTGCGCAGTAGATCTTTGTCATATTTATGGCTGCGCAGTAAAGTTCTATCGCATTTAAGGATGCGCAGTAGATATATTTGGTTTGTATAGATGCGCAGTAGCGTTATATGAGATTTAAATATGCGCAGTAGAGTTCTTTCAAACCTACGGACGCGCAGTGATATTTCGTCGCACTTATTATTCATACGAGCGCAGTGCACTTCTATTGCACTTAAATCTGCGCAGTAGAATTATATCGCACATATAGCTGTGCAGCTTTATCAGCATTGAAACTTGTTGCAGTGCTCAACCCGATAAAGCAGAAATCTTTCAAATCACCGGTCTACGGGAAAAATTGATTTTGAAGCTTATCCGCGGTATCCAAGAAGAAATGACTCTACTCGGAAATCTTTTAGCCCGACTCAATAGCATTAATCAGGTTTGGTAAAATGTTTATAAAACATTATCTTTTATAATATATTATTGATTATCCATTTTTCTAAAAGGAATTGAAAAATAAATTAATGCGCTTGGAAGAAGCTAGAAGCAATCTTTCCTTGAAGGAGTCAGAAATTGAGGAACTTGTTAATGGGTCCCCAGTTTTTCCAAAATTGGAAAAACTTCTGATTTGGGCTAAAGACGTCTATGATTATTATCAAACATTGTATCCTTTTTATAGTTTCATTTGTTCATTTTTGAAATGAATTACGAAACATAATTTTTCCTTACAATATTATCATCAGATACCAAAATATAAACGAAGCCGTGATTGCCCTGGACTATAAAAACGAAGAGAGTATCAATAGATTAGAAAAGTCGTTTCACATAAACTACTATTGGAGAATTAAGATCGATAGTAGGTTTAAAATAATTAAAAATCTCAAAATAAATTAGTTGGAACCTAACTTATGCAGATATTTTAATATTTTTTCAGGGGTTCGCGGACTTACAGAAGCTCTTTCGAAAACTATGATTCCTCAAGTGTAACTTTAAATCAGTAACAAAATAAATAACTTTTTTGATAACAAACCCAGATTATTTATTGCTATGTATGAAAATGAAAAGCGTATCTGAATCTTGAGACAAACTAATTTGCAACTTGTTTACGTTTAAAAAATATGTTGAGGGACAAATTAAATGTGATTGTATCTTTATTGATGTTAATAAATCTGGATACTCACCAAGACAGTGTAAAACACGCATGTCAGACAGACTATTGTACCGATTAAGTGGACGTTTATTCCGCTCACTGCAAATATCAATATTATCATTATTTATATGGTCTCTAAGGTAAATAACAAGTTAATGTTTTTTTTTAATACAAAGAAAATTTTACCTTGATTTAAAGCTAAGGCTGGAACGTAAATCACAATCGATTGGTACAGCACCTGAAATTAAGTAAAAATATTATATTTACATGTACTAAATTTATTAAACTCTAAACTATGAGGAGTCATTCATAAACTATACGTTACCAATTTAGGGATATTTTTACCCCCCCCCCCCCTTTACCCCCCCCCCCCCAAAAAAGTTAAATTTTTAACCTACAGAGATGAATTTTCACCAAGAATGTAATTTTTATTCAAGAGATATGAATTTTCAACTAAATAATATAAGTTTTTAACCAAAAAGTGGAATAGTTACATTTTCAGTTTAAAAAGTTAATTTAAAAAAAAACTCATTTTCAACTGGTTGAATTCATCTAAAAACACGAATTTTTACCAAAATAATTGAATCCTCAACCAAAATAATGATTTTTTAAAAAAGAAGATTAATTTTCTGCTCAAAAAGACGAATTTTCCATAAAACAGTTGAATTTTGCACCCGATACTATGAATTTTCAACAAAAAAGGGAATTTTCTACCAACTAGTTGAATTTTCAACAACAAAAAAATAATTTTTCAAACAAAAATGGAATTTTTACATTTTCAACAAAAAAAGCGAATTTTCTACCAGTTAAATTGAATAAAAAAAAGACGAATTATTAACGAACTAGATGAATCCACAGCCAATAGGATCAATTTTCAAAAACGAAGATCAATTTTCAACATAAAAAGACGATTTGTCAACAAAATACATGAATTTTCTACAAAGTAGTTGTATTTTGCACCCAACAGCAAATAGTTGAATTTTCTACCAAATATGTTAAATTTTCACCCAAACAGTTGAATTCTAAAAAAAAAATTTTTTCAACCAAAAATAGAATAGTTACATTTTCAGTTTAAAAAATTAAATTTCAACAAAAAAAAACGAATTTTCAAAAAAGAAGATTAATTTTCTACTCAAAAAGATGATTTTTCAATCAAATATATGAATTTTACACACAAAAAAGTTTAATTTTTCACCCAACACTATAGATTGTCAACAAAAAATAAGTTTTCAATTAAAATATATCACTTTTCAACTAAAAATGATAAGCTTTCAACCAAAGATAGAATAGTTACATTTTCAGTTTAAAAAATTAATTTTCAACAAGAAAATGAATGTTCTTCGAGTTAAATTGAACCAAAAAATACGAGTTTTTAACAAAATAGTTGAATCCACAGCCAAAAAGATGAATTTTCCAAAAAGAAGATTAATTTTCTACCCAAAAAGACGAATTTTCAAAAAAAAAAAAAAAAAAAAAGATATGTTTTCCACAAAACAGTCGAATTTTTAAACCTACACTATGAATTTTTAACAAAAAAGTTAATTTTTCACCAAGTTGTTAATTTTTTAAATGTATAGTTTAATTCTTAAACACATAGTTGAATTTTCTACCAAAATAGATGAATGAATTTTCAAGCCAAGAAGACGAAGTTTCTACAAACCAGTTCAATTTTCAAGCCGAAAAGATGAATTCTCAATGAAACCTATAATACTTGACATTTCAACGAAAACCTATTTTAATTTAGAATAAAAAACGGTTGAATTCAACCAAAAAATAAGAATTTATAGCAAAATAATTGAATCCTCAACAAAATACATCAATTTTCAGTCAACTAGTTGAATTTTCAAATAGAAAAGATCGATTTTTAATTAAAAATATAAGTTTTCAAAAAATAATGGAATAGTTATATTTTCAGTTTGAAAAAAAATTTTTAAACTGGCTAAATTTTCCACTCTAGAGATGAATTTTGAACTAAAACGATAAATCTTTACAAAAAAAATTGTTTTTAACAAAGTAGATCAACTTCCAACCAGGTAGTTGAATTAAAAAAAAAGATGAAGTCTCAAAAAAAAGTATACTTGATGATATTTGAACCAAAAAAAAATGTATTTTATGTAAATCAAAAACAGTTTAATGCAATAAGAAATGTGAATATTAAACAAAACAGTTAAAGTTTAAATCACAGAGATGAAGTTTCAAAGCAAAAATGAATTTTTAACTGAGAAAATGAAATCTCTACCAAAAACCCAAATTTTCATCACAATACATGAATTTTCGACCAAAAAAGATCAATTTTGAACCAAATAGTACAATTTTTAACTAAAAAAAGATACATTTTTAACTACAAATGTACTAGATAAATTTTCAGCCGAAAAAAAAGTAATTTTGAACCAAAAAGGAAACTAATTTGCAACGAAATAGTTCAATTTTCTACCAAAAAGATGAATCTTCAACCAAAAAGATACATTTTTAACAAATTTGTTAACAACAACCAATTCGTTGAATTTTTGACCAAAAAATATGAGTTTATAACAAAATAGTTGCATTTTAAACAAAATATTTACGTATTTTATGGACGATCCCTAAGTCTAAACAAGTATTTTTCTAATTCCTTACTAAATTTCCGATCATGTATGCTTGTTTTGAAACGAAAAGTCGTTATTAGTTTTCGAAAAAAATGTGCGAAAAGATGTTCATCTTTTCACACCTTTTTTTCGCATATTGCTGATAATAAAACAAAGTTTTTATTTTAAATTTAAGATAAAATTATAAAGTTGCTCTCAACATTGTTGGGAGCTATAAACCTTTATAGTATAAACTACAAAGGAAATAGGATGCGTTTATTAACTCTCTTTATTTGCATTCGCAGATGGGTCCGATTATGCTAATTTGTAGTACAATGACCTCACATTCGCTTCTCTTCAAATAAAATACTTTACATTATTCAAAATAGGAAAAAAATTTGTTTTTAAACATAAATTTATATATTTCTTTTAATTTTCCGCTGTTTTTCATTATTAAATTTCTACAATCTATGCAAATTTATTCTTACCACATCGACGACGAAAATAAGAGATATCAAAATTCTCACTCCGGGATTAAATCTCAGTTCGAGGTACTGTAAATAAAAATAAGAAATTAACACAAATAAAAATTTTGTATTCCAAATATGTGTTTTTTTTTCTATAAAATGCCTACAAACCTCATAAGCAGAACTGAGTTTCAGGGTATAAAAAACCGGAAGGTAAACGTTTGCAACTACAACTCCAGCGAAGAATATTGAAATAATTGTTATCCAATATTGAGTTCCAAAGTTGTAAACTTCTGCTGGAGTTCCAAGTATCGTGACTCCTGATATGAAACTGCAATAGAGAATACCTTCATTTATAATAGCACGTTTCAAAAAATAGTAGATTCCATTACCGACAGTTACCGACATTTAATAGCCTGGATGGTTCTTTTCCATGCTAAATAGCTTTGCGTCCATGCTAAAATGGTTCAGATTTTAGGCTTAAAGAATACTTTTAGCTTGTATACGAACCCTTCAGCACGGAAAAGAACCATCGAGGTTACCGACGATCGATAAATGTTAGGGCACTCTTTACCTCGCTATTAAGGAAGCAGAGACTGGATAAAGACTCATGCCCTTTCCTCCGAGTAAATAAACTTCTGTATTTGACTTTTGGGCCTTTTTGAAGTGCCAAATTCCAGCTGCTGCCGAAATTGAAAGCATCGTGCCAAAAACTAACCAGTCCGCCCAATGGAAATAGGCCCTCTCCTCTAGGGTCACCATCTTCTGTAAATTTATATTAAAGTAGATAAGATAAACAGGGTTGGTTTTAATTTATATAGAGTTCTTTACCGACATATTTTCTTTACCGACGTATTTTCTATACTAACTCGGTTATCTGCTATTGGTAAATATAACAAAAAATGAAACTATTTAGCACGGATATACACCATTTTGCATGGAACAGAACCAGGATATAAATATTTCTTTCTAAAACTTTGTGAAATTATATGAAAACAAAGGTAGATAGTCGTTTTTTGATTTTAATTATTACTAATAAAATTTGATCGCTGCAGTACTGACCTCATCATTTTTTAAATCATTAAAATCTAAAGTAAGCTAATATATAATTTCGTTTTCATATTATCTTGGATTTCCCAAAGTTTTCGAAAAAAATATTTCTCATTCTGTACATAAGCACGGGAAAAAGAAATTCCTCATTTGGTAAGTATCGCATGCCCTTAAATAAAAATGATAGAAATATCTGACGGTAAAAATACTAAAAATCAACCTAATTATGAAAATGATAAAAATTTATATGAGCTGACATTGTAGATAAAAATTAAAATTCTTTCATGATAAAAAAAATTACTTTAAGGCCATGTAACGTGTGGATTACGACCAGATTCCTACCTTGCCGACATTCTTCTTCGCTCTCCTCCTATCCACATGAAATGAGATATCGAGTTGAAAATTCGGGTATGTAAATAAGAGGCACTAAGGAACGTTTATTTGTTTTTAAAAGTTATAATTATAAACTTTTTCCTCCAAAATAATTTTTTTGTTTAAAGTTATAAAAGTTTAGGAGTAGAAGAACGTTTCTTTGTGCCTTTTATTTACATGCCCAAACTTTCAACTCGATATCTCATTTCATGTGGACAGGAGGATGGCGAAAAAAAGCCGTAAGGTCGTGTAATACTTACTTCATTCCTACCTTACCGACACTTTTTCGCAAGAACTCCGATCAACACGAAATGAGATATCGAGTTGAAAATATAGGAAATTAAATTAAAAAACATGTTAGGACGTTTGTGTGGTCCTACATTTGGATGAGTACAAGAAAAAAATATTTTTTTAAATTGTTTTTTCTAATTATAAAAATCTAAAACACAAACGTTCCTGGCTGTTTCTGGCTCGATATCGCATTTCGTGTGAATTTGGCATGATAAAAAAAATGTCGGTAAAGTTTGAAACGGATAAGTGTATAACATGCCCTTAAGATGTAAAAAAGTAGTCTTGGATATCGATGAGGAAACTTGAATATTAAAACTTTAAAACTTTCCAGATTTTATTTTTATAGCTTTCTTGAAGACAAAATTAAAGCAAATGTATGCGTTCTTTTATTAAAGTAAAGTGGCATCGCGGGTCAGTTGTTCATTTTAATTTCAATAAAATTTAAGTACAATTTAAATTTTTCCGTCTGAAAAATAATCGATTCATCCCTGAAAGTTTATTTGCAGGACATAAAATAAAAACGATAGAAGTAGGTGTGAAAAAATAAAAATTATAGGAAAAATTGATAATAAAAATAATTATTTCACTTGAAGTTTGAATTTTTTGTCACTGCCAAAAATCAGACCTTTGGAAGAAAAGAGTTTTCCATAATTTGGAAAATTGAAATGATATTATCAGTCATGCCTTATAAGAGAAAAAAAATTTTTATCACAAAAGTTTAAAACTTATGAAAAATAATTATTTTAACAAATAGTTTCTGTAATGGAATCTTTTTTTACTGTCGCTTATTACCAGTTTTTTAAATGGAGTTTAAAATCTATTTATTTAAAAAAAAATTGTTTTAACGATTTAAGCCACAGAAAAATTTACTTTCAAAATTGGAAACAGCAGAGAAAGTTTTCCCCGAAAAAATAAGCCATCATTTATTGAAATTCAATAATTTTTCAAAAAATTGGTAAAAAGCGTTGGTAAGAAAAAAATTCAATTCCAAAAAACATTGTTAAAATAATTTTTTTCGTAAGTATAAAAAATTTTCGTAAGTTGAAAATTTACACATTTTTAAATTTTGTAATTTTTTGTGTATGGAAAAGAAATTCTTAAACAAATTTTTTATGTAATTTTTATAAAAGTAAATAACCTTAGAAGGAAAAAAATGTTTTGTCGAAAAATAATATTTCGAAAAATGACAAAAAATGCCATTTTGTTAATTTGTACCTAGAGTTGCAAAAAAAATGTTTTTCACAGAATCCATAAAAAAAAAAAAAAAAATGGTTTTGAAACTTAAAAATATGAACGGTTTCTTTACATTATTAAAAAGAGCATAAGAAAAATAATTAAAAGAATTTTTGGGTACAACTTAACAAAAGTGCATATTTCCTAATTTTTTGAAATATATTAATGGTGAGAATTTAAAAAAAAAATAATTTGTTCGTTATGACACAAAGAAACTTTTCAATGCTATTACCAATGAATCTAATCATTTTGAGTTTTTTAGACCAACATATAATTGACTAACAGAAAATATCAAATTTTCTTAAAATTCAAATTTCCTCAGAGAATAAAGAATTAATTATTATTTTTTTACGTAACGTTTATTATTTATAACGTATATTCAGTTGATATTTAAATTAAATGTTGGAATTTTTAAATTGAATTTACTTAATTCCTTTTTGAGATTCAATTCAATTAGACTTAACAAAAAAACATTTTTTTAGAACTAAAAAAGGTGACTAATTCATTACTCAGAAACACATTCGAGCAATTAACATAAACGAGTTTCATTTAAGGCTTCATAACTATGTAAACGGCTTTGTTTACTTACAGAAATTCTGACTTTGTTGATTTAACGGTTTTACATTTAAATTACAAAGTTGTTAAATTCAGTTTAATTTATCATTGAAAAAAGTTTCGGAATGCATTTTGAAATATTATATAGCAAAATTATTAATACTTAACGTTTAAAGTTCGAACTTTCCCACCATTCCAATTTTTAAGCGTCTAAATTTGAAAACTACAAATAGGGGAAACCTCCCTACAGTGAATAATCATTAATTAAGAGCACAAATAAAAAAATGATTAACTTTAATTTCGAATTATTAGCACGTATATTGTCTTAACTTTTAATTACATTATATTAATTATTTTATATACATTAGTATTTTCTAAATAATGATTATCCACTGTAGGTGGCATTGTCCACTGTAGGGAGGTTGCCCCTAGAATAAATTAAAAAAATAAGATAAAAATCTAAACAGAAGAAAAGAATATTTTATTTGTTATAAGACAAAATGTGTATTTAAAATTTGAATCTTCTCCAATTTTTATATCGGCCTCTTATCAGTAGAAATAAATAAATTCCTGATAAGAAATAATGAATAGTCTAGTTTTTTCATCTTGCACCAAAAGATAATTGACCACGTTTCGGTCATATGACAGAAACTAGAAGATACACTCTCCTTTACCTTATAAATAGATCCTCTTTAAATTTAGTAGACGATCCAACAACCAGCTTCCTCCAAACGTAGGCGAACTTATCACTGAATTTTTTCTCTATTCTATTATCACTTAATCTCACAAGTTTCACTTAACAGAAAAGTAACCTTATCATCACTCTAAATAAATAAAGCCACGTGTTTACCATTCTCTTCAACCGCAAATTCACTATTAACACTTTTTCTTCTTTTTAAACAGAAAAAACAGTTTAATAATAATAATAATAATAATAATAATAATAATAATAATAATAATAATAATTTAATTAATAAATCTCACTGTTTAAAAAAGTTACATAAAAAAATAAGTCCTTCTTTTTAGAATTCACTGAATTGAACGATCTGATTATAAATTAAAATTTTCTGAAAGCCAAGGTTCAAGAACCGCGACCTAATAAACTTGTAAACATTTTTCTTTTTCTGGTGCTGAAAAAAATTTTTGTTTGAAATTGGAAAAAAGGTGAATTTACCAAACGTTTCCACTCACTTTTATTTTGTAAATAATTATTTATTATTTATCACAGAGATGGGGAATGAATAAGGGACTGACGAATTTTAGGAGTGGGAACATTTTGTTTTTTGGGGTTGTTGAATCTTTTTTTTCAGGATGAGAATAATTGTAAGAGAAGGGAAAGAAGTGAGCATCTGTTACGATTTTAGATCAGAGCTGCGAGTACTTAGAATGCAATAAACACGGGACAGACGACGAGTCACGACTGTAACCGGTTCGCGCTGATCGCTCGATCGACGCGCCTCGTTTTCCCTACTTACAATTCCCAATTCATAATCAAGAAAGAAAAAGTTTGACCTTCCTTTGGACTATTTGGAATGACAATTCTTCAATTTTGTTAACATGGATAATAATAGGGTGACCAGAAGGGTGGATCAAAGATGCATTGTCATTTTTTTCGAATTTTCATGCATATCGCCCCCAAATTCGAATCCACACAAAAAAAAATTTCTTTAAAAAAATGATATTTAGAGGTACCGCAAGCCCCATGAAGTTTGACACGCATTTCCCATAAAAAAGACGTTTTTGTAAATTTTATTCAGAATCGTCTATATTAGGTGAATCGAGTTGAAACTTAACATATCTCTTCACAATTAGCTATATAATACAAATAAATAATTATTTTCTGTATATCACCCCCATAAAGCCTCTCTTATAGGATCTCAAAAAAAAAAACCCATAAGTGAAACATTGGGCTTTGCGAGTTTTTGGCGATAATTATGATTTTTTCACAGTTTTTTTAATACAAATTATTTCTAATACATAGAAATACTACTTTATACTAATAATCATATTGAAATAAATTGTTTAAACAATTCATTATTATTTATATTAATATTCTCGTAGAATAATGCTAGAAAGTTACAGTTTTGTCTGAACTTTTCTACTTTTTGTCTACTTTTCAATTAAAATGAGGTAAGAATTAATTTAACGAACAAAATTGTTCATACAATTTTTAAATAATGTTCTCTTTGAATAATGCTAGAAAGTTGCGGTTTTTTCTGAAATCTTCAACTCTTTGTCCACTTTTCATTTCGAGTGATATGACAATTGATTCAAGTAAACAAACATAATTGTTCAAACAATCTATTTTTATTTTCGATCATTTTTTTGGTTTAACATTTTTTTTTAATTGAAAATATAATTATTCCATTTTTGATTAAAAATTCATCTTTTTCTAGTGGACAATTCATGTATTTTGTTGAAAATTTGGCTTTTTCTGTAGAAAATTAATCTTTATGGTTGAAAATTCAACTTTTGGTCGAAAATTCAACTATTTGGTTTAAAATTTATGTTATTACTGATTAATCATCATTAAGTTGAAAATTAATTTCTTTGGTTAAAAATTTAACCATTTTGTTTGAAATTATCTTTTTTTTTTGTTAACATTTCTTTTACTGAAAATACAGCTATTCAATTTGAAAATTTATCTTTTTGGTAGAAAATTAATCTTTCTGTATGAAAATTCAACTATTTGGTTTAAAATTCATGTTTTTCTTGAAGATCCATCATTATAGTTGTAAATTAATTTTGTTTGTTGAAGATTCCTCTTTTTTTTTTTAATTTATTTTGGTTAAAACTTTAACTATTTTGTTGAAAGTTCTTTTTTTTGTTTAGTTGAAAATGAACTTTTTTAACTGAAAATTTAACTACTCCGCGTGTAGTTGAAAATTTATGCATTTTGTTGAAAACTAATCTTCTTGGTTGAAAAATCATTTTTTGTTTGTTAAAGATTCCTCATTTTCGTTGAAAATTTAACTGGTCTGTGTTTGGTTGAAAATTTATCTTCTTCAGTTGAAAATTCATGTGCTTGGTCGAAAATTCAACTATTTGGTTTAAAACTCATTTTCATATTGAAGATTCATCATTGTAGTTGAACATTCAGATGGATTTTAAACTATTAAAATTACATTAAGGAAGATTTGAGAAGATATTAAAGTTTCATTTTCTTTCGTTTAATTTTCGATGATTACTTAGATGAGTACTTAGATTCCAAAATTTTTAAATAGATAATGAATTTCTTTAGCATTCAAAATTAAAGTTCCCAAATTTCCAAGAACCTACACATTTTAAAATTTTAGGATTTCGAAGCATATTTTAAATGTGTTGCAGCATTTTAAACTATCCTGTTATAAAACTACAAAATTTTCTTTTAGCAGTGCTTCTATGTACCGTACATATATATATATATATATATATATATCATATCGAGTATATCCACTCATTGCATATATATATATATATATATATATATATGCATACATGCCAAAAATTATGCAGAACGAGGAAAAAAGAAAATAACTTTCAAATTTCTTGATAGTAAACGTACTGTCTTGCGCATACCTGAATAAAATAAGCGATCACTGACTGAACCCGAATCGAGTGAATACAGCTTCAAGTACGAACTAGAATGTCTGACGTTTCCGTTGACTGCCGCGATTCCCCAGTGACTGCTCTGGGAGTGCAGGATTTTCACGATGGATTTCCTTTCGATTTCCGGAGTCACAGTCACATAATTACTCAGTGAATAGCCCCTCGGTAAAAGTATATTACTGAAATTTTTGTCGAGGAATCTAACGTGCTTTGAGCGTGCAAGTTGAAAAAAATGTGGCTGTTTTAAACAATATTCAAGTGTCAGAGATTCGGACATATTGTGGAAATATCATATATGATTTACAGGGCATTGGAGACCTACTTATACTAGATCAGATTTACATATTAGTAGACAATTTCTAATAATATGTCAATCAAATCTAGTTTAAGTGAACAAATTCCCCCATAAGAATCTGGCAGGGTCACTTCTTTTCGGTAGGGTTGTGGAAGGGCGACCCTACTAAAAAACTACTAGAAAGTCTAGTAGGGCGCTTGTGGCCAAAGCGTTACATTACCGACAGGGCCCCAACTAGTTTCCCTCGTCAGTGCCTGATTAGAAATAAGGGAAACTCTTCACAGACCTACTAGATCCCTTTCAAAATTTCTGCACGGGTTGGGCTCTGAAACGCTTTTATAAGATATAATCTCAGTGAAAAAAAGAAAATCTATCCAAATGTTGGTACAAAAGATATCAATTTCTAAATACCCTTTTCATAATCACATTGAATTTAAATTCGCTTGGACCTGAATCGACTGAGACGTCATATATGGTCTTGCTTTCAGAGGAAGAGGGCTTTGCATTTTGCTTACTCGACAAAGGATTGCACCATTTTTAGGACCCTACGGAATTGCCTTCCTCGAACTACAATGCTTCAAAAGCTCGCAACCCTGAGAAAAAATTTCGGATGTGGCACATTTGTTGTATTCCATCTACGAAATTTCTTCACCTGGAGGGTGCTCTCTAAATCTGAATAAGTAAAAATTCAACTTTTTTTTCCACACAATTTTTTTTTAATTCCATTGATTTAAATAGTGAAATACATTGTAAAAGTCTCACTTGAACTAAAAACAAAAAACATTTACAAATTCTTTTAAATAAAATGTCAGGTGAAAATATTGCATTTTTTACAAAAAATATGAATATTTAACCAAATAGATTAATTTTCAACCAAAAAGATGAATTCTTAACCCCAATTATGAATCTTCGACCAAGTGGATGAATTTTCAACTAAAATCATGAATCTTTAATTATGAATTTTCAAACAAAAAGGTAATTTTCTACCAAACAGAAATTTCAATGTAATTCTTCACTTTCTAACCAAATCGTTAAATTTTTAACCTAAAAAAATGTATTCTCCATAAAATAGTTTAATTTTCAACCAAACGAGGTGAATTGAAGAAAAAAAGTTACATGAATTTTCAACTAAGAAACATTAATATTCAACCAAAAATAAAATATAGTTGCATTTTCAGTTCACAAAGTTAATTTTAAATAAAAAAAAAGAATTTTCAGCATAATAGGTAAATGAAATGATCAATCTTCAACTAAAATAGGTACATTTTAAACCACAGAGATGAATTTTCAACCAGAAAAATCAATTGTCTTCCAAAAATACGATTATTCTACCAAAAAATAAATAATTAGATTTTTCAATCAAAAAAGAATGAAAATATGTACAAAATTGTTGAATTTTTTAGTTGAAAAGTCATAGTTTCTACAAAACAGTTCAAGTATCAACACGAAAATACGAATTTTGAATAAAGAAGTTAATTTTCAACCAAATAGTTGAATTTTAATCCCAAAAAGATGACTTTCTAACCAAAAAGGTGACTTTTCGCCTAAATTGCTGGATTTTTAAGAAACTAATTAAATTTTTGATCTAATAATAAAATTTTTGACCCGAACGGATAAATTCTGACCTAAAAATAATGAGTAGACTTTCCATTAAAAAGAATCTTCAACCTAAAATAGCTGGATTTTCTTATTGGTTTCTACTAATTTAGTTCGCATTGAAGTGGGAAAACGTGGAAAAGGGGAAAAAAGAAAATAGGAAAAAGATGGTGAAGCCTGCGATAAAAAATAGGAATTTTAACGAAATATATACTAAAGAATGATAGTTTAAATAAAAATTGAAGATAATTCTTAATACTTTTAACATTTTGGCTCAGAAAACTGAGAATTTAGCCCAGAAAAAAGGCAATAACTATGAGGTAATATTTAGTTAATGTTAACAAACATAATTATCTGAACAGTTTATTATTATTGTTATAAAAATTCTATTTGAATGATGCCAGGAAATTACATTTTTTTTCAAAAATTTTCCACTTTTTGTCCCATTTTCAATTAGAGTGAGGTAAATAATTAATTAGAGTTGACAAAATTAGTTGTTTAAACAATTTATTTATTACTGCTAATAACATTCAATTTAAATAATGCCATAAAGTAGCGTTTTTTTCTGAAATTTTAAACTATTTGTCCACTTTTCACTTAGAGTGAGTTAATAATTAATTAAATTTAGCCAAAAAAATTATTTCAACAAGTTATTACTGTTTATAATTACCTTCTTCATTAATGCTAAATAGTTGCGGTTTCCTCTAAAATTTTTACCTACTTGTCCACTTTTTACTTAGTAAAGTAATGAATAATTCAAGTTAACAAACATGCTTATTCAAACATTTGAATATCGTCTCTTAGAGTAATACTAGAAGGTTGATTTTTTCTGAAATCATTTGTTTTGCTTTTACTTATTAGTTATGAACAAATAATAAGTGAACCTCAACTAGAATAACTTTTTAAATAGTATTGTATTTTTTTTGTGCATTATTTTTGCCCTTTTATCAATGTTTTGAAAAAATTGACTTGAACAAAAAAGCTATCTTACACAAGAGACAAAAACAAAGAATGGATAATAAGGAGAGTTGGTGGGAGGACAAGGTCTGTAAATAAATTCTAAAAGTTTTGTTTTGAATTACAACTCGAAAGTTAAGTATTTATTATACTCTCTCCCTGTTACCAGTTTGAGAGGCTTCAAAGCCTTTACAATTCTACAAATTCCTTACATTTACCTTCAATTATTATCCCTCTTCACATTGACCTTAAGAGGAAACAGAAGCCCTGCTCTAAAGCAACTTTGTCCTACTTTCCTTGCTAACATTAAGTTGAAGCAGGTGCCTATACCCTAACATCCATCTTTCCTAAATACTGTCATTTTATTTTATGGTTTGTGCTGAAACTGAAAACAAATATACTCCTCACTTTTAAAACTTTTTACATAAGCAGAACACAACATAACCTACAACTTCTTGATCCTTTCATATATCATCCATCTTTCTTCTCCTCTTTTTACATTATCAGTAACTCCTACATTCTTATTCACTCATTCTCGTATTCTCTTATTTATTTTTTTGTTAAACTAAGACGAGAATCACTTAACCTCCTGATAACCTTACATCCAAATTACATATCAGGCGCTTACCTCTCTCATTCTTTCTTTCACATAACCTCATCACTTCTCATCTTATTTACAAAATAGGCGCTTACTTACATACATTCCTTCTTTGTCCACCACTTTTCCTAACCTCCTAGTCTGTCACCCTGTCACGTGTTCCCACCCAACATTCACTTGCTCTGCTTTTCACTTTTTCCACTTTTACCTCTCAATTTCTTCCATCCTTCTTCTGCCTGTTTGTGGTCCTCTTCTTTCTCCTCCAGCCAATTCACCTCCATTTTTCCCTCCTTCTCATTCCACTTCCAAATGGTCTCGCCGATTTTCGTCCTTATATATCTCAGCTTCACTTCTATTCCCATACCTGTCATTCTCTCCTTCTCTTTCCTAAACCAGTCGTTAATCTCTTCCTCTCTCTTACTCCAATCTTCGTCTATCCAGATCCCTGCGTTTGTCAGCTTAGCCCTTGCTTCCGAAAATTTAGTTTCGTTTTCTGTTGTTTTCAGCTTAAGCATAAGCCCTCCATCTACTTTCCATGATTGCTCCACTTTTGCTACTCTCTGTGTATAGGCTGCTAAGCTCCCCACTACGCTCATCGCCTCACAGTCCTCTCCACTAACCCCCAGAACTCTCAAATTCCTCCTTATTAAAATTCTGGCCCCTCCCTTGTCGACTCATCCTTCGTCAACGCTTTGAGGTTTAGCTCCTGGATGTTCTGTTGCATTTTCCCAATTTCTTCCAACATCTCTCCCTTTCTTTCTTGCTCTCCAGACTCGCTCGTTCCCTGTCCTTCTCCCATTCCACTTTAACCAACTCCCACCAGGCCTCGCTCTGATTCTTCTTCATCTTCTCTCCTTCGCCACTCATCATGCTGCTCTTAATTCTACCGCTAAGACGCTGTTGTCTCTCCACCTCTTGCTCTCTCTTCCCGTCCGCTGTGACTTCTCCCTTCCGGTTCGTCCCCTAACCTCAAACTCCCACGTTTCGGTTTACACTTTTTCGTTTTTCTCCTTCTCTACCGAATCCGCTTCAACAGTTTCACTTTCACCCTTTGATATACATCCTTAAAATGCAAACAAGAGAGAGTTGCGAAACTCTCAGTTTTGAGAGCCGCTGCTAAGAATTTTCATTCAAGCATCGGCTCTTTAAGCTCGAGTTTCCCAGCTCTCGTCTCCACGAGCCTCCGCTACTTACGTGATCTCTACGTTTAACCGCGCTTGGGTGCCAAGGAGCACGTGCGACCCGCGTTGCTGGCAACACCAGTAGGCCATGACTCACGTTGGTGTACGTGACAAGCGACGCGGCACGCGCTTGGAAATTTTCCACGGGTTAGGCGTCCCTTTCAGAATCTCAACCTATGCAGTGGATGAACCTATGCATCTCCTCTTGACAATTGTTTCCATTAAAACACTTTTTAGACATTTATAATATAATATAGATATGTATATGTGAATGCATGAACATACATATATCTGTTTTTGAATTCCTTTATTAACAAATATTATCCACTGTACGGTTTGAAATTCTAAAACTTATTTTAAAGGCACATAATTGTAGAGAATTATTACATTTTAAAATGTTATATTCTCAATATGGGCTCAACTTTCAGTCTTAACTTACAAATAATAATAATATTAATGTAATATTGTGGTATTATTATTTTTATAATGTTTTATAATAATAATAACATTTATAATAATATACAATGTCTATATTGATATTATATAATCATATTATATAAATAATCCATTAGTATTAGTGCATTGCTGTAATTTATATTGTTAGCATCCCTTGTAATTCAAATTAATTTCTGGAAGAAAATACTATTCGATTAATCAATACGATTTCAATGTTCACTCAAAAATTGACAAGTAATATTAGATTTTAAGTATTTTGAAAATTCATGTAACGCGGCGAGAAAGCATAGAGCAGCTAGCTGGCAGCGGGCCAGAACAAGCAATGATGCAATGGTCCGAACCGACGGAGTGGGGAAAACCGTCGAATTGGCGTAGTTTGGGAGAATCGAGACAACCTGTAGCTCGCGTCCAGGTCCCTCGTGCATAACGGTGCGCGTTCCAGCCGCCATCGTCACTTGCCCTCACACGGTATTCAGCAAGCATCGACTCTCTCGACTTCTGTCCTCCGACGCCTTCAGTAGCGTCTCTACTAACCTCCACTGGACCACTATTTGCTTCACTCTCTTTCTCTCTCTCTGCCTAGGGAGTTTGGAAATAAAGAGACATTATATTGGAAATCAACGAGCATTCATCAGACTACTAACTCGTCCTCATCGGCTCTTTCAGCGGCAGCATCTCATAGCTCCTTCAGGCCATTTTGGGACTGAATAAGCCTTTACGAAATAGAAGCGAAAGAAAACCTGCTCTTTTCAGATCAATATTCGCTTGCATTGATTATTGTTGAACGCACTACGATCTTGTATTTCGGGTACTCAATTCGGGTACTCGATCCCAAACAGAAAAGGGCCCGGGGCATTCGACGACTACGTGAAGCAGAACTACGAGCCCAGGAGAACTCCAAAATTCTCACTGTATCACCGGCAGGAGGCCTAACATTCGGAAACGGCGACAAGACAAACAAATCTGGAAACAGCGACAAGACAGCCAAATCTGGAAACGGCGACAAGACATGCAAATCTGGAAGTAGCGACAAGACGTACATATTTGGAAACGGCGACAAGAATACAAATCTGGGAACGGCGACAAGGCAGTCAAATCTGGAAACGGTGACAATACAGACAAATCTGGAAACGGCGATAAGCCAGACAAATCTGGAAACGGTGACAAGAGAGACAAATCTGTTGACGTCTCGCCATCACCGGTGTCACACCCGGTGGCGTTCAACAGCAGCACAGTGGAGACCTCAGATACAGTAAGGGACATAATCTCGCTCGCTGACCAGAAATCTCCTCATGTCCCAGCGCTACGGGACAAGTGTGTCCCCAGCCTTCTCCAAGTAGGCCTAACAGTCCCACCATCTTCTTCAGGTGAGCAAGGTGCTCCAGGTCCGCACAAATCTGCTCCAGACTCCTCGCTACGGGACAAAGGCGTCCCTAACCTTCACAAAGCAGGACACCGGTAATTGTCCAAGTTTTTCAATAAATTCCAACTCCAAACGAACCCGCATCGGATAATCCTCATCGGTCAGCCAAAATGGGCGGTTTTGGAAAAACCCCTTCAGGGCCACGAACCATCCCACAGCATCGCCAACTGGCACGGAGCTCATCACCCACGTACAGGCGTCAAACCAGTCCAGCTCTAGGCTCATCAAGGAACCAGGGCCCAGTTCAGGAAAGGCCGAACTTTGACTATCAGTCACAACCGGGGTCATCCACAAACATCATGCCACCCACCACGCGTTTGGTACCGCGATACATCGCACCATCCACAGCTCCAGGAAGTCGACCGTCTGCAAACGACTGGGCCACCCTGATTCGGGCTATCCGAGCTATCCGAGCTATACCAGCGCCACGCCACGTCGTCTCTCTAGCCTCCGTGTACGCCTCGGTGAGATGGAAACCATTGCATACGTGGACTCCTGCTCTTCGGACGACTTCGTCCACGCATCTCTTTTGAGCGATGCCCAATGACGGTCACTGGGGCCCAGCCCGCCATATGCCAGAAAAGCTGCCAGAGGGTCGGTGTTAAACCTAATCGGATCAATCCAGCTTGTGAACAACATCAGCTTATTCACGAACATCGCCTAGGGTGCACCTACTTGGGAGCTCAAGGACGGACCCGCTTGTACCTCATCTTCGAGACCAGACAGCCAGCCATCAACCTTGGGCTCCCGGAATTAGATCACTATTTTCCTCCGGAATGACAAAACCGATTCCTCAGCACGGCAAAAAGGCATGCCTCAATTTTCCGCCAAGGGGGCCCTCTACGCCAGACCATGTCGGTGCAGCACGAAATTCATCTGTCCGATCCAACGACATTCCGAGAACCACTCCACCGCTACTGCGAAGAAAAACGTCATTGGGAAGAAGGACGGCGATTACCGTTTTTGCGTAGACTACCGCCACATTAATAAGAAAACCGTGAACGCTCCGCAATGCTTACTCCGAATGAACGACACTTTGAAGGACCTCAGGGACACCAAGATATTTTCTACATTGGATCTGAAAAGCGGATATTGGCAAATTCCGTTGCCCTCGGATGCACATAGATATACCGCCTTTACCACACCAAGCGGCGGCCAGTGTCAATTTAGAGTTATGCCCTTCGGATTGAAAATTGCACCCGGCACCTTCCAAACTCTGATGCACCACGTGCTTGCCGACTACTGGGGCCAATTAGACATCCTTTACCTGGATGACATCATTGTGTACTCAAAGAACTGGGAGCAACATCTTCGACATATAGCATTGGTCTTCGAGAGTCTCAACATTTATGGACTCACATGCTCGCCTCAAAAATGTAAAATTAGACAACGAAGCCTGCCCTACCTATTACACGTTGTTTCTTCGGAAGGAAACCTCCCGCAGCCTAAGTATCTCTAGGCAATAGTCTCCGCCGTTCCACCTCGCACGCGGAAAGGGATGCGATCCTTATTGGGTACCATGAACTGGCTTCATGAGTACATTCCGCATTACTCAGAAACCATAGCAGCCATGACTGATTTGCTCGCACCCAAACGCCCCAATCTATGGAATACCGAAGCTCAAAATGCTCTACACGCCGTAAAGGAAGCATTTATCCACAACGTGGCTCTCAGCCGACCTGATTCGTCCCTACCATTCATCTTACAGACAGACGGCAGCGCCCGAGGAATGGGCGCTGTCTTGATGCAGCCAGGACCAGAAGAGAAATGTAGAATAATTTCGTACGCCAGCACGGAATTTTCTCCAACAGAAGCAGCCTACCACTGCAACCAACAAGAATGTCTTGCCATCATCTGGGCGATCACCCATTTCCGGCCATATTTGGAGGATCGGCGATTTATCCTGCGTACCGATATCAAGACACTAACGTGGCTAGACCGTCAGAAGGACACACGAGATAAGTCAACACTGTGGCACGTTTTTCTTAGCCGATATACCTTAGATATCGAGCACTGCCCCAGAAAAGATAATGAACTACCAGACGCCTAGTCTCGTTACTCGGATCCTAAAAACCTGACCTGGAACCGATGGTACCACCTACTTCTCCCAGCTCTCATGAGGTACCCATCGATTCCATTCCGGTCCTTTACGCTACACATGCCCCATCTCTCTTCGAGGATAGCTCCATGGCTCAGTTAGATGATCCGAATCTAAACGCAGACATTATCAAATGGTTAAGGATCCAGGGCCAATCACGACGAACGGCGGAGGAGAATTAATTCTTTCGACATCATCGCCTGGATCAGAACGGGTTCTGGTATCTCTGCGGAAAATCTGGACATCGAAAGCATAAGGTCACTCATGTATTTTACATGGATGATCTTGAGAACTATGCTAAAAATCAAGAGCAATTAAATATAGCTCTAGATATTGTCAAAGAGTACACTCAGGAGATTGGAATGGAGTTCGGTTTAGAAAAATGCGCCAAGGCTTATTTGAAGAAAGGAAAACTTAGTGGCATCCCGGAAGACCATAAACTTGTCGACAGAAGCGCTACACGACACTTTGGCGCTGGAGAAATCTATACATACCTGGGTGTGCCACAGAGCCGCATTCAGGACGTGACATCTATAAAGGATACTCTCCGATGCAGATACAAACGTCTCATTCGACGGATTTGGTCTTCCGAACTGTCGGCGCGGAACAAAGTATCTGCGACGAACATGCTTGCCGTCCCAGTACTACTCTATTCATTTGGAGTAGATTCAATTAAATAATCATAGTAAAAACATAAAATTCTTGGTTCCAGAAATTCTCTTTTTCTGTATAATAAGTGCTATATATTATTTCCCCTTATAAGTGCAAAATTATAAATGTTTTTCAGGCCCTATTAGCAGAGAGTTACTCCTATAGAGCAATAAATCGACTACTTCTACATAAATTCTAATTTAACGCTAGTTGACAAAGATGTTAGTTTATATTGTCATATGGTCAGCCATAGCGATTTATTGCTTTCTGAAGTAAGATGAAAATTAAATGTATTCACCAGGCTATTTACAGGTTCATCGTTATTCAACTAGAATAGTTGTAAACTGCCCTATCATTAGAAATTTTAAACTGTCATAGAGCTATAAATTGACTGCTCCTACCTAATAGCTTAATTAGTACTACTTGACCTAGACTTTAGTTTATTTTATTATATTGGTTCGAGACCTTAAGCGCTTAAGCTTTCACAATGTGGTTCAATTCTAAGGGTTTATGACAAATATTATGGCCACGATCCCTCAGCGCGACCGTTTATTTATTACTCCATTCACCTGAATTGAGGTGTTCCTTGGTACTGAATGTGGGTTAAAATCACCTGTCTTCTTTATTTTCCAAGACCCTAGCAAATTCGAATTATTCCTCCTTTACAATTTTCACCCATGTCCATTTAATTTCGCAATTAGTAATTTGGAAATATTGTATTCGAAATCTACGTTTCTTGGCGATTTCAACTATGTGTCACTTGCAATTAAAAGATAAAAATTAGAATAAGTGCGATATGTTATTTTCCCTCATTATAGTTAAAATGACAAAAGTGTTTTTCAGGCCATGCATTATTTTTTATTAAAATTCAAATAATTTATTATTTCACCGAAATTCAAATGCTATAGTTATAAATTGCCCATATCAACATAAAATTTTAAACTGGCATAGGCACTGGCCAAAAAAGCCAATGATGATTTTAAGTTGATCCGAAATAATTTCATTTCTTATTATTATTTATCCCTCAATTTTTCTGTACAAAAAATTACATTTTGAAATTGTTTCTTTAATTTTCTTCTTCAGTTAAGGTTCTCATTTTGTAATGACTCAAAAACGTTCGGATCGCTCAAAACGTTCAACAGTTAAATATTTTAAACTTGAATCAATGCATGATATTTTAACCCAGAAAAGCGGTATAAACATGACCCACGAAAAATGCAATATCTGCTCATTTTTGCATGTTTTCGACACTTGTTGCCCTTCAAACCATTTTATCACCGATACACATTTCATAAATTTGACTTCATCACACACCATTCTCTTCATTATTAAAAAACAAAGAGATCCATGTATAACTTAACCGTATTCGCGCACATGGATGTATATTACGCGAACGAGAAACTTGGTCGACGATTCTAACCCATTGTGTGGTTAGAAGGAAAAAAATTGATAAGTAGGTTCTAGGATTAATTTTTTTACCACAGAAGACGAATTATCAACAAAATACATCAATTTTGAGGCAAATAGTGGAATCTTCAAGCTAAAAAGACCAGCTTTCAGCAAAACAGTTCAGTTTTCAATCAAATAATCACATTTTCAACCAAGAAGATTAATTTTCTACTGAAAAATATCAATTCTCAACAAAATACACTTGAACTCCAAAGATACGAGCTCCAAAGATACGAGCACTCCGCAGATACGAGAGTCCCGACTCCAAAGGAGCGAACGGAATTTTTCCCAACCTAGTCGAGTGAGGCGCGCGCGAACGCGCGCTGCTTTGAATTCCACGTTTGTTCATTGCAAATTGCATACGCGCGCATGCGCGCAGTAGGCCTGTGTGCGTTATCACGCATTACCCCCGAAATCTAAACAAAAATTAAATGTCCACTACAAAAGACGATTTCTCAACAAAATTCACAAACTTTTAACCAAGCAGTTGAATTTTCAACCAATAACGTATTTTTTACCACAAAAATATTAAATTTTTTACCAAATAAATTTCAAACCAAGAAGATCAATTTTGCTCTGAATAAGACGAATTTTTAACAAACTACATCCATTTTCAATCAAATAGTTGAATTTATAAACTACAAAAAATTTACTTTTAACCAATAATGAAACACGTAAATTTTTATTTAAAAAAATGAATGGTCAATGAATGAAATGAATCTTCTACAAAGCAGTTGAATTTTCTACCACATAGTTGCATTTTCTACCAAATCGTTGCATTTGCAAGGCCAAAAATATGGATTTTCTATACAAAACAGTTGAATTTACAACCAGAAAATATAAAGTCTCGACAAAGAAGTTTATTTTCAATCAAACAGTTAACCTCTTACTTAAAAAATTAGTTTTAACTCAAACAAAATTTTTTTAAGAAAATCTATTTCTAACAAAATAAACGAATCTTCAATTCAAAAAGTAAATTTTGAAGAAAGTAGTTTAATTTTCAACCAAGGAGTTCAATTATCAACCTGAAAATATGAATTTTCAATAAGAAATATAATAGCTGATATTTCAACAAAAAAGATTATATTTTTGAATAAAAAACAATTGCATTTAAGCAAAAAATATGAATTTTTAATAAAATAGTTCATTTCTCCACCAAAACAGATTGACTTTTGACCAAACAGTTGCATTTTTTGTCAAGAAAGATGATTTTTCAACCAAGAGGTTAAATTTTCAATCTATGAAAGATACATTTTTCTGTAAGGATTTGACATACGGTTCAAAATGACGGTAATATAAAAGTGGATAAGTTTATAAGTATAAAAATTAATTAAAGGCATTTTCAAGATATTTAGAATGTAGAATTAATTTTCTTCATACTACAATAGGGGACGTCTAACAGATATCCGATTTTCAATTTTTTTATTGCAAAATTGGTCGACTAAAAAGGTACATCTTAGGCTGGTGTGCGTTGTCAAATTCCTAACCCAATTTTTTGAAGTCACCCTATTGTATGCCTAGAGCATTCATAAGTATACTAATTTTTCTTTTAATTATTTAGCCAACTAATACGGATATTGTTGAAAAAAGATCATTTTCATATAAAATTAAACAAATGTGAGATTAGTGCATAGAAAACAAATTTTTTTTGACTGCAATTATTGTGATTCGATATTTAAGAATTATTTTCAATCCAAAATATCTGAATAAATAATTTGCATTTCTACAAACAAGTTATATGAAAAAAATCAAAAATTAATCTACAGCAAGCGTTCGGATAGTTGAAAAGATCGCAACCATTACACTTCAAAAAATATTGAACAATCATAAACATTGCGAATTAAAAATTCGATTTGACACTCTTTTGATTTGAAGTTCTTCAAGAAGTCAAAACTCACAAAAAAAAAAATTTTCCTCGACACTTAGAACATTTTTAGTCATACCTGCTGGCTCGCGTTAGGCCTGCGCCATGTCTGGCTCTAGAGAAGAAAACCTCGAAAAAAAATTATAAGGAAAATTCTAAAAAGAACTTTTTAGCTTAAATTTTAATACAAATTATACACACCGTTAGTCGAAATAAGATTTTTGTCAAATTTAAAAAATTTCATTTACTATTTTTAGACCAACTTTGATATTTTAATTGGATATTAAGTACACTACATTTTCCATAGTAATAATAATAAAATAATGTATTATTATGGATATATAGTATTTTCTAGACTTGATGAGTTATTTAATCAATGACAACAATAAAATAATTTGTTTAAACAATTTTACAATTATTTAAATAATACGTATATGTTCAAGTATATATTTTACCTAAAACAAAGAAGGAGAAACATTGTATCTCACTAAATTTTCGACAAATTTAAATATCTTTAACTACTAATTTGTTTCTTATGAATACTCTCAGATGTTTAAGAAAATTTAAATTTTCCGAACAATTTTTTTGTTCACATATTTTACTCTTGCTCTCTTTCAAAAGATTAAAATATTTGCATGTTCTACTTTGTTTTTAGGAATACTCTTGAATGTTCAAGCAAATTAAAAATGTTTACAATTTGTTTTTACTGATTTCATCTATTTTTCATTAGTAGAGAGGACAACATGCTTCATTACCTTATTGTAACTTTTTTGTTTTAAGGGCCGGTAGAAATTAAGCGTTAATGTTTATTTCTTTATCGCCAGTGTTTGCTTCTGAACATCTGGAAATCGAAGGCGATAGCCACTGACAACTTGCAACAAATACTGTTTCTTTGATAATAGATTTAATACTTTCACGATGATTCATTATGATAGATTTGAATTTAAAACTTTTTCGGGTTTCAATCGTGTGCAAAACTACGAAACTTGCCGACGTTTCGTGAACATTGGAGTTCACTTCTTCAGGGCTGACCTGAAACTGAAGTTTCAGGTTGTCATTTTTTAGATGACAGTTGCTCCCAGTGGGACCCTGCGGTGGTTGTTAACCTTTAGTTTTTAATTATATATGTCAGAGTTTTTCATAAGGACAACTGCGGGATTTCACCGGGAACGAGTGCCATTCTACAAAATTGCACCCGCTCCCACCGATATCGCAGTAACATTTCAGCTTTAACCACGTCTCACGACCGTGAGATAGGTCGTTACAGCGTGCGATGGAATCAATTCGACGATCCGGCAAAAGTCTCGTGCACCCTGAAGACACGGAGCGACCCAAGGACGACCGCCTTCTGCATTTTTTCCAAAAATGTCTCAGCGATTCGTTGATAGACAGGGATGCTTTTCAGGCCATTAACTAGTGAAAGCCTGGAACCTC
The DNA here is from genome assembly GCA_011634705.1 of Andricus grossulariae. Taxonomy (NCBI): domain Eukaryota; kingdom Metazoa; phylum Arthropoda; class Insecta; order Hymenoptera; family Cynipidae; genus Andricus; species Andricus grossulariae. The sequence continues at coordinate 217,432,887 of JAABKJ010007545.1, read as the reverse complement.
CAAGAGCCCCAATGATCAGGACGGCTAGCTTAACTGAATATTCCGAGTATAACCGTCGCAACTCCTTTATAAGGTCTTTATACCTCTCTTTTCATTCTCCTTGGCTGTGGCGTTCTTGTCGGCCGGTGCTGAAAATTCGATAACGAGCATGGTTTATTTCTCGAAATGAAGGAGAACGATGTCAGGCCTTGAGTGCGCCACAGAAACAATTGTCGAGAATATGAACTTCCAGTATATGCGGCACTTCTCATTTTCGACAATTGACTCTATTTCCCTAGAAGCGTTTGGCGGATTGGTGTCAGGGCTAATACCGTAAGAGTGACACATATGGTAATAAAGCACTCTTAGTGCCACATTGTGCCTTTGGATGTACTTCGTTCCCGCATGAGTTGGACAGCTAGACAGTATGTGTCCTAGGTGCTCGGGGTGTGGATGACACGCTCTGCAGCTATCATCGAAAATGTCTTGGCGTAAAATGTGGCGATGGGATTCTCAAGTTGAAATGACACCGTCTTGACGCAGGGTGATTTGAGGAAAGCAATCGTTAGCTCATATTATCTTGATTCGGGCCTTCAGGAGTGAGTAATCGAGATGGATAATGTTTGATGCATTTTGCTCACCCCTGCTATTGAAGTCAAGGCCAAGTATTTCAGCAGATTCCTCCGCTGCTTTGTACAGGAACGCTCGTTTGCCTACTTCTTCGTGTTTCCTGACCGTTTTAAGAAGAGGGTCTCGTCCATTTGCGACTGTATGTGCTGTAGCGAGAATAATCCTGTTGTGAAGACATTCAAAATTGAATATTCTGCGTCCACCTTAACGGCATGAGATGTGAGGTCGCTTAACAGACGACTTAAGGTGCATGCTTTGGTTCATGTGCATAACTTTTCGTGACTCAACATCGAGGGATCTGAGCTCGTCCTTCGTCCATGGAACTAATCCAAATGAATAGAGTACTACCGGGACGGCAAGCATTGCAGATACTTTGTTTCTCGCCGATAGTTCGGAAGACTAAATCTGTCGGATAAGACATTTGTATTTACATCGGAGAGCATTGCTAATAGATGTTGCGTCCTAGATGTGGCTTTGTGGTACGCCCAGGTATGTATAGGTCTCTCCAGCGCCAAGGTGTCGTATAGCACTTCTATCCTTGAGATCAGGGTCTTCGGAGATGCCATTAAGTTTCCTTGCTTCAAATTAACCTTGGCAAATTTTATAACCCAAACTCCATTCCAATCTCTTGAGTGTACTCTTTGACAATCTGTAGAGCTAGATTTAATTGCTCTTTATTTTTAGCATAGATCTTGAGATCATCCGTGTAAAATACATGAGTGACCGTATGCTTTCGATTTCCATGTTTGCCACAGAAGTACCCTTGGGAATGGGGAAGTGCGAGAAATAGTGGCAATAATGTGAGGCAAAAGAGGAGAGGTCTCATGGTGTCGCTCTGAAACAAACCTCTCTGAAAGGTGACACTGTTAGTGATCACACGATGTTTTCCCGATGAGATAGTAAATCTAGTTTTCCAAAGTGGCATTAATCTCTCTATGCACCTCAAAATGTGTGGATGAACCTTTAAGCTTTCCAACAGACAGATTATAAGTCTATGGGAGGTTGAATCGAAAGCATACCGGTAGTCAATCAAGACCATCGATAGGCAGTGCTGGTAGGATGCTGCGTCTTTGCAGACACATCTATCGATGAACAGGTTCTCCTGACATCCTGCTGCGCTTTTCTTTGAGCCGCGTTGTTCATACATCTCTCGTCAAAAAGGTCCGATTGTCTGAACAATCCTATCATTTAGGACAGCTGTGAAGATTTTATACAGCGTGTTTAGACAAGTTTTTTACCTGTAATTCTTTGGGTCAAACAAGTTGCCCATCTTCGGAAGGAGCACTATGTGTCCTTCCACCAACTATTCGGGAATAGGCTCTTACGACTTTAGATATGAGGTGAAAATGCGGGCCCGATGCTGGTGGGTTGAAGGAAACTTCCTCGACCAGAAGGTTTTGACGCTATCTGGACCCAAAGCGAAATAGTTCTTGATGGCTTTTAATACATTTTCACCTCCTCGGTAGTGATAGGTGGGCATTCCTGGAGGGTCTTGGAAAAGTCGAGATGGGTAAGAGAAAAACTGTTGTTTTCTCTGACCCACCTCTTTCTCTCCGCTCTAGACTTCTCCTAGCATCAGAGAGTACCCGTATTCTGTCAATAATATGCTATCTGATGGTCAGTAGCTTTGACTTGTTGAATGTGTGATGACGGATCCGCAGTAAGTGCGCGAACTGTTGACCCCTGGCAGTGAAATTCCTGCCAGATTTTATGTAGTCAATCACACACTGAATGCAGGACGCGTACTGTCTTGCCCAGTCTATCTTAGTGCGGAGTTGATGCATTCGTCTTTTGGTCTTATGATCAGCCGTTGGTTTCTTTTACGGCGGTTTGCATCCGCCAAAGTTCTCGCTGCATCATACGAGCTACAATTGATGTTCCAGAGGTCGGACTCTTCGCAAAAATCATCACGAAGCGCGTCATCCAGTTTAGCCAGATCTTTGGGCTTGAGAGAAACATGGATGTCGATCCGACCACTCAAAATTATTGAGATTTTGCCGGTCCATCGCATTGACTCTGTCTTGATTGGCTCCTCCTACTCTAGGGTAGACGGCATTTTTGGTGCGACCCATTTTCGGGAGCACTGTGCGTTCGATTGTTTTGAACCGCACTTACTACAACTATGTATGGTGTTATCATTCTTGTTCCCTCTAGCACACACACACACATACACACACTAGTAAATGGCGCATAAGAACATCTCTTCCGCACTTTTGAATATGACTACTATGAATTTGGCCTTAGTAAAGTGGCGACCCCAGCAGCCACTATTCCTGCGATGTCCATATTATATATACTGCTACTACTACCACTACTACTACTACATATACTACTAGCTGACGTTTCTAAAGGATTGTTACCCTTTATTTCTCTCTGGCTTAAGAAATTTTAACGGATTTAAACGAATTTAGTAGCATTGAAAGGGTTCCCGAAATTTCAAAGGCGTTCAAGGGATTTCAAACATAAAAATTATAATTTTCATGGAATTTCGAAGGTTTTCAAGGGATTACAAAAGATGTTATGGGATTTCAGGGGATTTCAACAGTTACAGAGTATTTCAGGTTTTATGAATTTTCAAAGGTCTGAAGCAATTTTATTGGATTTTAAGGAATTTAAAAGAATATTATTGAATTTAAATGATTTCACTGGATTTTAAGGGATTTAAAAAATGTTCATAGAGGCAAGCCCAGTCTTCGCCGATTAATTAATGTCAAGTTTAAAGGTTGCAAATCTTGGATTTTATTTTTCAATTAAAACTATAAGGAAATTGAAAGTTTTGATTGACATTTTTTTCCAACGTTTTCATAAACTTTTTTATATATATTGTGGGTGATTGCCAAAAAGTTAACCATTTTAGACAGTGAGATTTTCTAAAACCAACAAAATTTCCAAGCTGCCCAAAATATATATTTTTTAATGAAGGGTAACCCAAGAGGGCATGAAAATGTAAATCTAAGATATCAAGAAATGTATTTTTGATGGATATGAACTTTCCGTTGCTAAAGGTCGTATGATAGGACATGCGACTACGATAAAACAACAAAATTTCAAAAATCTTCTTAAAATAAATATGCAGAACAGATAAAAATATTTTAAAATATATGAAAAATTACTATTTTTCCGATTTATTTGATTTCCACTTAATATGGAGCGTTACTTGACATTTCTTAAAAAATATTACGCAAAAATAGTTATCATTATTAACTGTTATTTGGAATCAACGTTGATAACTCGATTCGTAGCTATACTAAAATCTTTGTAAGTATAAAATTATCAATTCTAGCTCGCAGCGTCAATCATGAATATTGATGGTTATCAAATTTGTTTAAGAATATGATATCAAGGATTTTTAGCAGGCACATGCAACTTTTTTCATAAAAGGAGAAATCTAGATTTAAAATATTGCTTCAAGAATGAATCAAAACTCTAAAATAATTGTGGATATTATTTATGTACCTCGAACGAATAATTAAGTTGATAAACAATACAATTTGTGTAATTATGTGTAATTGTCTTTCGGGTCATTCTGTTAGAAGTGAGGTCAGAAACGTCGAAAACAAAGTCCTAACATCTAAGTTTTCAAAAAATTTTCAATTTGTAAGAAATTAATACTTTTTATCGAATCGACGCAATTTATTTTACGATTCATTTGTGTCCATTTCATCATTGACATTGATAAAAGGTTTCCTTGTGTTGTCGTTGTTGTGGCGCCCCCAACGAACATTTACTGGTACTTTGTACCCAAGTCGCCCAGAAACTTTGTCCCACGAAAATGTATTGAGGCTTGAGAGACCTGGTTCTGATTGGTTACTCTTGTTGGTGACCAGTCGGTCGATATCGAATTTGTCAATATCGAGTAATCGCCATGCGAATGAAATGTCTAAAGAAATTTTAAAATACTGTTTAAAGATTGTTTTATAAATAAAGATTAATGTTGAGTACGAGAAAACATCCTAGTAAGTAACAAGCCTTTCTTTCTTTCTGTATATACGAAAAATTGAGTCCTACTTTCTTTCGCCATGGTGTAAGAATTTGAAGATTTTTCTACTTTAGTCATGAGTCTCATATAATAATAATTTTTCTCGAATATACGTGAAGGTAGAAGTATAAAATATACGTTATAAGTTTATGAATGTTAAAACTTACTTAATATTTTTATACATTTTTTAGTTTTATTTCTTATTTTTATCGAAAAAATCTGTCATTTTGCGATTATATGGGTCTTGGTGATAACTACTCGTTTTAACGTAGTAAGTAATGAAAGTAAACGTTCACTCTTTTCAGGTTTCCTTTGTTTGCTCGAAGTAAAGACAAATTACACTTTCATTATGCCGTTTATCTTCTGAATAAGAACATTGCACAACTACGATGGTACTGTGGACTTCCTACGGTGGATTTGCGAGCCACTTTGCCAAACCTCTCAAGTCTAATCAATGCAAGATCAAACCAGCCGTAATTATTGCAATTTATGATTTTCAAAAATGGGTATAAAATAAAGTCACCTAACTCTTGTTTTCCTTTTTAGGCTCGACAGTTCAAAACGGACATTCTCCGGTTCATCCTTGGACGCAGAAATACGTAACAACAAGCCATTAACGCCTCCGTTAGAGAAAATATTGTTCGAGAAATGTCACAGAACAACTAGATCAATGAGTCAATTGAAAACGTCGAAAATATCATTAGGCTCTTCTCTCGATCAAGGCCTGGACAAGCCTATTCAGTCGCTTGATCTAAATAGCCTGTCGAAACGTATTTGTAAATCTGAAGAAAGTGCGATTGACAATACAACCTTAACTTTACCTCGAGATACGTCTAGTATTAGTAGCAACGAAACTTTGAACGAAACTGTGTTTAAAAGTCTAAGAGATAGAACTAGTAGTCACCAAACATCGTTTTCGAAATTCACGGACGAAGGTTTTATGGGGAACAATATTGAAATTACCATTCCAACTTATGTTTCAAAACCAAAGACTAATTCGAATAACGAAGAAAGTTCCACAATGAGACAGAGGAGTTCAAATTCGATTAGTAGCTGTGAAATGGCACTCAGCAACAGTCAGATCGATGGTGAAGAAAGCTCGAATGGTAATTCGCAAAAGTACAGCGATCAACTGGAATATAGTTCTACAAATAAAGAAGATGCGATGAGCCAGTCGTATTCGATTAGTGAGAGTTCCCCAATGGTTGTAAATGCAGAGGCAGCTAACGCTGTTGTCTGTGAAGAAAAGTTTTCGCTTTTGGCAAGTGAAACAAAATATAACGACTGTTCGGGTTACTCCAAAAAAATCACAGACTCTAGCTTGTCTCTAGATGGAATTGTGGAATATACTGAGAGATCAGAGCAAAAGCAAAGAGCCATCTCAGTTTGCAGTGAGCCTGACGATGGTCTAACGTCACCTAAAAGCTTCGCAAAGAAAAGATACGATTCAGGATCAAGGTATTTGGAAAGAAAATATTTAATAACTCTATTTTTTCATATTTCTTATTAAATTATCTATTTACTTTAAAAATAAACAATTTTAAGAATTTTTGTCTATAAAAGTCCAAATTTTGAATCACAAAATTTTGACTTGCATTCACTTGAAATTTACGTAATAGACTTAACTGAATAGTAAAGAAAACGTAGCAAATAACGTAAATATGTAATATACAGCTAAATCTTCAGTAAATTTGAAGCAAATGCAAGTCAAAATTTTACAGCTCAAACTCTGGACTCTAGCGTCCGTAGCATTCAGCGCCGCCAAACGGATCTTTCCGGCCTGAATTATAGTAAAGCACAATATAATTTCTGTAAATAATGAATTGCGAAACTAAATTGGCATTCACGCGAATCAAAGCTTGTAAGATTTTTAAAGCTTGGGCTTCAAACTGTTCAACTTTGAATGAATCATTTCAATATTCAGTGTTTTTTCTTCATTATTAAAAACATAAATAGAACGATTTTGAACCTTTCAAATTTATACTTGAGTATGAGTTTTATAATTTTACAGGCTTTAAGTTCCAAATGGTTTAATTTGCAAATTTTATACTTCTTATATTTGGAAATGTTAGGTTGTTCAGTTCTGCACACTATTAATTATTTTCAATTATTGAAAATGCCTTCATTTTGAATGTTTCATATTTAAAATTGTGCAGTTTTATGTCTTTGAAACAAGCGTCTGTTGTGTTTTCAACACTGTAGATTTAATTATGTTAAGAAGGGTCGTGGGTGGCAATTTGTGTCACTAGTATATCTCCTTTTTTCACAGAAGAGTAGGGGAAACCATCCTAATTTGATCATTAATTAATGTGTTAGCGCAAAAAATTAATTTGTAACCTGAAAACCAACTTTTAGTCTCTTCTTTATTCATACTTTTTACCTTAATGAAACATTTTTATGGCATGTTTATACATTAGAATCAAAGCTTGCAGTTTAATGAACAATATTTATTGATACAAAACGCTCTTTCTTTAATATTTATAAATATTTGAGTCATTTTTATTGGACATTACATATAGAGTCAATTATTAGTTATTAAAAGGCACATAAATTTTAGTTGTATTTTAAGGAGTCTTTTGGAAAAGTTATCAGTTTTAGGATTAAGGTATGTACAAATTCTGCACATTTCTGCCATCGCAAGTCAGGTTTAATGGTATGAAGATTAAACATCTCGTACCAATCCTACCAATCTCGCGGAATATAAGAGATAAGAAAATGTCAATAATTTTAACTTTTGTGATTTTTGTAAAATAATCATAGTTTCAACTATTATTTACTCAATAAACTCATTGTAATTGTAAATATACTAATGATAAATTATAATTATCGACAATTGAGTATTCTGTCATGCCCAGGAGTAATACCAGAAACGATTATCTATTGATGGACAGAAGTGTCAAAAACGCACCCTTGACCAGGTCTAATAAAAATGTTTAATACATCGAATTGACTAATTTCGTGATATTTTTTTCTATAAGCATATTAAATTGAATATGTAAGCTTTATTTCAAACAGAAAATTGTTCTTTATTTGTGGAAACTGATGCAGTTAAATGCTGTTGAATTTTTTCCTATCTACTGTATGTTGGTTTCCCCTACTCTGTTTGTTTGAGCCGAATTTTACAATAGAGAAAAAATTCATGAAGCCAAGCTTTTTAAATTTCTCGGGTTATATTATTATTTTGAAAAAATGCAAAAAGTTCTTTATTTGACTCATAATCTCATTCTCGTTTTAATATTTGGTAAGATCGCGAGTGCCGTGCTCCGTGCATTCGAAATGCAATTTTGTCGAATTTTGTCACATCAAACATCATCAAAAGAATCGGATGAAATCATACCAATTAAAAATTTGTCTTTAGTTTTGAATTATTTCGATTTAAACTTGTTCAATTATTAAAATTTAAAGGTTTTAAGTTACCTAAGTGAAACTTTAAATTATTCAATTATGAAGCAAAAGTTCATCTTTTTGAGTTTTTTAAAGCCTTTAATTTTTAAATTATACCTTAAATGCTTCCAATTTGTTATTGAATTATTGTTCAATGGGGATTTTCTCTGCCGTTGACGTCGATATATGCACAATAATTCCAGAAGAAGGAGAAGAAGTAATTCAAACTGGATTCGAGAGTGCACATAAAGTTTTAATAAGAAATTTCACTTCCTAAAAATAATAACAACCATATAATAACTTAATTACTTTAAAATAACATTCCAAACAATCCCGATGGAACGTTAAGTGTCTTTATCAGTCGAGTATACTTAATCATCTTGAAAAAATTAAATTCTAGCTTATGGAAACTTCACGTGCACCCTCGAATCCATCTAGATTTACTTCTTTTCCAATTTTTGCGCATACAGATCACGTTTTTAATATAAAATTCTTAAAGTAAAATCATTTAAAAATTTGTGAATTTGATAATTCCCGGACTTGGTTGGACTTAACGACTTGCCACTCAGTGCTCGTGACGCTTGTGATCACTAGCGACATTAACGGCTGAAAATATGACCATTCTAATCGGAACAGTAAACTTTCGCTTAAAATTGATTCTCGATTCCCACCAGAGCCATCGATTCCGGGAATCGAAGAATCGGCCATAGGAATTGATTCCGATTCTAACCATTTCTCCTTTACCCGTGGCACATTTCTTGGCTGCGTAGAAGGCACAAATTGGTTAACATAACCTAAAAGTATACAGGAATATCAATTGCGCAAGCTCCACCGGTCCGCGGTCTGGCAAGCATGCAACGCCACGTTTTTCTTCTTGCTTTCTATTGGGCTCCTGCCGTGCCAACGACCAGCCACAGTTTGAAAAACCACATAGATGCGGTCTAGTGCTGCATCCTAAAAGAACTAGAAAAGTGCCCTTTTGTTCATTTTAGTCCGTTATCTTTATCCCATTATTAGGATAGTAAGATTGATGCAAAGCTTGAATATTATTATCCCATGTGGTCGTGACAAGGTGAGTAGGATTGAAGGAAGATTAGATAGGAAAGGATTAATTTGGATTCCTTATCGTTTCCGTTAATGTAATATTGGAAAGGCTCTACCAGTTTTAGACAGCGTCAATTTTGTAACATTAAATTATTTAATTAATGCAACTGTTTTATATTACTCTAAGAAAGTTTCTAAAAAAATTACCAAAAGCCATGGCAATACATTCGTTCAATCTCGCCCAATCCCGTGAAAGATGGTTCAAGGTCTGCGCCAGGTATGAACTTTCAAATTCCTCGTTCTCTATGTAATTAAGTCTGAATAAATGCTGGTTAGAGTAGATGTGATCTGTCCATAGTCTAGTAATTAGCGCTCTTAAGCGTCTGGGAAGTTTTAACCCTTTAAATCGGCGTCTTTTGTCTTCAGCGTCAATCATTTGGAAGTATTTTTTGGCACTTGTGGAGGTGATCGAATTTTCAACGGCTCTTCTTACCAATGCCTAATCAGCGACTACTCTAAAATTCTCCCTAACTATGCTGAGAACATCCCCCTATGGGGTTTCCAGCCAGGCCGTAGCATTTCTACCCGTGCCTAATTTTGCTAAAAAGTCGACACTTTCACTTCCAAATATTTCGCAATGGGATGAAATCCAAATTAGTCTAATGAATAAGCCTTCACTTTTCGCTTGTAAGTACAATATTGCGATCTCATAGACGATATAAGAGTGTTTTGAATTATTTAAGCTTTCCGATATGCTCTGAATTGCCGATAGCGACTCCGTAGATATTACTGAAAGACTAATTTTATTAATTATAATTTTAATCGATATTGAGATTGCATATAATTCCGCTGTATAAATTAATAGGCGTTTGAGCAATTAAATAGTTAAATTGATGTTTTCTTAACAAATCCCTGCCACTACTCCTTGAGGGTCGGAAGCCTATAGTTTTTTTCCACATGATTTGACCATTTCTCTGGGCCTAATAATAATAATAATGTCGCAGTATATTTTCTCTGTAATTCCTTCCTATTCATAATTATAATAGGATGGTTTATTTGATCTTTTAATGAGAAATTTAGGTCTCTCAGATTAACGAAGCTTTCTCGAATTTTATCATTTTTAATCTTTCGCTTGAAAGATGGCATTTCGTATTTGCTAGTTAAGAATTTTAGTTTAAGTATAAATCTAATTTAACTCCATGCAAAATTTCTGAGGATAAAATTTCTAATCAGTAAAGTTCTTCTTATACCAAGCGAAGTTTCATTTGCCTCAGAAAGCAGAACAGATACAGGTGTTGATCGCATGCAGCCTAATACCATTTTGAGGGCATCGTGCTGCACTACGTCTAAGATTCCTAGACTCGTTCTTCTTGCTGAGGCGAACAAGGGTGTCTCCCATTCCGAGTAAGCTCTAACTAGATCCTTGTATTCTAGTATCATAAGGTTGCGATCCGCACCCCAACATAGTCTACTTAGTAAGCCTTTTAGTAAATTCACTGCTTGCCTACCTTTTATTGCTATAATAGATTTTATGAAGTTTCCAAAGCAATTTTTTGTCGAACCAAATACCTAGAATTTTAATTTTACCCTGACAAGAAATTTGCTCCTCTCCCAAATCGAGGGAAAAGTCATCATACTTCTGTTTCTGCCGCGACAATATCATTAATTGACACTTTTTAGGTGATATTTCCATTCCCCTTTCCTTCAACAATATATTGGAAAGTCATCTGCGAAGTTGGATGATTCAATTGAAATCGGGAGATTGAAGTTTAGTTTCCTCATATAAAAGTTAAAATAAAGAGGAGAAAGGATCGAAACCTGAGGTCACCCCTTACTGCAATGTCTTTCAAGAAATTCCGTGCCTCCGGTGGGAAAAAGTAGTTTTCTAGAAAAAATTACAAATGCTGTAATATTACATAATCTTCCCGGGACTCTTAATTCTTTCATTTCACTGACCAAAATGTCAGGAATAAGGTATGCTACGCAATCGATTACAGACTTACCCTTCCTAAAATCATATTGAGTGCCATGTATATAGCGTGTCTTTTTCATCCACATTTCCAATCTGTTCGCTACCATTCTCTCGAAGAGTTTGTTCATTGTTGAGGCTAGTGAAATCGATCGATAGGCCTTGCTCCCTGGTTGTAGAATACTAATTATCAAGAACTCACTCCAAGCTGAAAAAAGCTGGAATTGACAAGTATATAATTATAAAAAGAGAAAAATAAGTTTATGTATTACTGGGGGGGGGGGGATTCCTCAAAACCTCCCACGTAATCCCGTCTCTACCCAGAGCCGATGATGACCGCCCCCTTTTCAATGCTGCGTAAAATTCTGTTTCTGTAAACTCTTAATCTAAAAAGGATCCGCTGGCTTCGCAAGGATAAATTTCTGGAAGTGAACCATTATGTTCAGGAAAATTTTCTTCACTCATAGCCATAATTTCTTTGTTGTTTGGCTTTTTATTAATGATTTCATTTGCCCTACGAGAAAGGACTTATTGTCGACCAGTTTTTTTGGTTCCATCCGATATATCTAGGCTTTCCAGAAACTCACGAAATGATTGACTTTTAGTTTTCCTTAAAAAGTGTTTGACATCCTGATCAACAATTTTTAAGTTAACTCTGTTTTCAGTAGAATTTTCCTCTCTAGTACTTTTCTGGCATTCCGTCTTCTATTTATTGCTTCGGTGCATTCATGGGTCCACCATAAAGGAAAAGGAGTGCGTCTGGATTTTTTTTTAATTGGATGCAACACCCCCCCCCCCCGCTTCTTTCAGAGCTGAGAAGATTTATCAGTCAATGCGTTTCAATTTTACCCTCTTTCTAAATGGTGTAATACCCGAAGAGTGATATTTTATTTTCAAAAAAGCTGAGAATGATCCGATCCATAATTCTTTTAGGATTTACTAAATTCGCCTGACCTAACAATTTTGGGGGTGACCAGAAAGAGGTCCAAATTATTTATATTACGGCCAGTGACAGGAATCATAGTTGGGATTTCATCATTAATTGATATAAGATCAAAATAATTACATGCTTCGATTAGGGACTTGCTCATTTGGTTGGAGTTTACAGCCCCTCAATCTAAGCGAATGACATTAAAATCGCCACCCAATACTATATGTTGACAGTCCCTACATAGTTTAGAATTTTTCTAATTGGGTTTGTACATTTAAGTATCAGGTGGATTATACGCACATATAAATGCTAGTATGCCAGCATTCGTATAAATCTTAATTCCTGTCACATCAATCCCAGAATATTTTAGGTCCTTCAAAACCACTTACTCAAACCTGATATTTCCCACAACCTCCACCTTGCTTGTATGGCCTATCTGTTCTGATTGATATAGGTAATTGTCAAACTGAAGGGAAACTTGAGCAAATGTTTTGGCAATTACATATGAATTAAGAATTTAATATTTCATAAAGGAAATCGATTGAATCAAATCTACACAATTTTATTTCGAAGTGAGCGCTTCTGCAAATAAGAAATTATAATTAAATTTTAACATAAAATGTGGGAAGTAGATTTGAGGTTAGGAGTTCAATGAAGATATTATTAATAACGGTCAGTGAGGGATTAGATAAATCTATAATACCTACCTGTGATTTTCGCTTATAACATATTTTTCAGTACATGTTTTCCTTTCTAGTTGATTTATTTAACTCACATATTGAGATCTCTATTTATAAATAGAGACTAGCAAATAGTAAACAAACAGGCCATCCTGTTCCACGCGCATGCGCAGATATAAGCAGTTGTACTCTGTCGTATGCACCGCACGGGAATGACGCCAGAAAAATCATGAAGTTTATCCTCTTTTAATTTTCATATAAAACAACACAATCTAGTCATAAATGGTCACCTAATTATGAAAGGAAACACCGCTGAGCAGGTAACGGAATGGCCTTTATAATTTTATTTCACTCCGAAACTGGTTTTTAACACACGGATGGTAGTTACATTTTTGTTTTCAAAATGCACTTTTCAGTTTAAATATCGGTAATGACATTTGTGGTGTTCTTATATCAAATTAAAGTAAACAGAAACAGAAATTAAAAAAGTGACTGACCATGTTGTAGAGGACGATGATAAGTATTACATTTATTAAATACATTTAAAAATCCGGAAAGAATTTCTAATTCGATGTTATTCTACTGGGACTTAAAGCTTGCCTTCAATTTGGCAATTACCCGTATACCCTCTTGAATTCCATAATTTATCTTCTGTTAGCCATCTTTCTGTTATGCCGAAAATATCTAAATTAGATTTAAGAAGCATGTATTCCAGGGCTCACCAAAAGGCAGTCGGCGACTGCAAATACTGACAGTGGCAGTCGCGAGACTAGGTCAAACAGGCCCGACTAATGTGTATATAAATACTTGGCATTCTCTTCTAAAAATGTTCAGTAGAGAAATCCGACGAGAAATCTGTACACTCTTTCGCCTATTACCCTTTTTTCCTCTTTTTCAAGGATTTCTCTTTTCCCCCAATTTCGAAAGAATTTGTTTTCCCTTATAAGATTCTTTAACGTCTGGGAATCCAAAATAGAAGAAAAAAGAACAACAATGTTGTATCGACTCTATCAGACAAGCTCATTAAAATCTTACCCAACTTAGTTAGCACTATTAATTCTCCCACATATACTATAGCTGAGGTTTTTAATAATAATTTAAACTCTGCTCTTCCTAAACCTAAATCTTTTATTATAAATACTATTGATTTCAAACAAAAACTAGAGAAAATCGTCATTCCTTCCGACCTTATATTAAGAAAGTTACTGCCTTACCTTTAGATAAATTCAAAGAAGGAATAAAATTTCTAATGGATAACACTTATTTTCAATTTAATAATATTTTTACAGACAAACTTTTGGAACCCCCATGAGTTCTCCTATTTCGAATAATTCAACTGACATGGTAATGCAAGATTTGGAATCCGAGATTTTCAATAAACTAGATTTTCAAATCCTTTCCTACTTTCTTTATGTAGATGATACATTGTTAATTATTCCCGAAGACAATGTTGAAATTACTATCAAAGCTTTCAACTCAATACATGAAAGATATCAATTAACACATAAAATAGTAAATAATAATACTATTAACTTTCTTAATATTAGCATTATCAAAAATGAAAATGGTACCATCTCTACTGATTGGTTTCGCAAATCAACCTATTCTAGACGCTTAATCAATTTTCTAGAATTATTTTTGGAAAATTTATAACAAATTCCTAGCAATAATTTTCTTCTCTTGAATTTCTTACATTATTGAATACAAAAAATAACTTATCTTGCTTGTGTATACTTCTTTAATAACCGCTCTTAATCAATCTGTTTTAGTTGAGGATTCAACTGTGTTTATGAAAATTCATCTTTTTGGTTGAATTTAACTGTTTATTATTTAAAATTAAAATCTTTTTTGGATGAATTATCGCATATTATATTGGCTTAGAACTTATCTTTTTTGTTTAAAAACTTAAATACTCGGTTGAAAGTTAAACAACTTTGTTAAAAATTCTTCTTTTTTTTGTTCGAAGATTAATTTCTCCTTGTTGAAAATTTAACATTTCTGGTTAAAAATTTGAATCTCTTCTAAAAAGATTCGTCTGTTTGTTTTTTAAATTCCACTATCTGGTTAAAAACTTATTTTATTGTCGCTAAACGCTGAAAGTAAAAAAGGCGAATTTACAAAAAAAAATAGTGGCATTTTTAACCAAATAGTTTAATTTTTAACATACAAAGATGAATTTTCAACCATATTGTCGAATTAAAAAATATGATAAATAAATTGTAAACAAATAGTTGAATTTTCAACTGAAAAAGATCAATTTTCAACCAAAAATGGAAAAGTTAAGTATCAGGTACAAAAATTATTTTTCAACAAAACGAAACGAATTTTGAACAAAATAGTCAAATGTTCAACCAAAGAAATGAATTTTTAACAAAAATGATAAATTTTCCAACCTTTCAACTAAAGAGATGAATTTTCAACTAGAATAAATCTTTAACTGAAATAGTTAAATTTTCAGTTAAAAAATTGATTTCCAAACCAAAGAAAAAACTAATTTTTAACCAATGAGATGCATTTTCTACTAAAATGATGAATATCAATGAAAAAAGAAGATTTTTTAACAAATTTTTTTAACCTTCAAAATATCAATAGTAGATATTTTAACCAAAAAAGATTTTAATATAAGATACAATAAAAATTAAACTCAACTACAAAAGACCAATTTTCAACTAAAATAGTTAAATTTTCATCTGAAAAATTAATTTCCAACCAAAACAAAAAAAAATAATTTTCAACTAAAGAGATGGATTTTTTACTAAAATAATGAATCTTCAAAACAAAAAAAAGATTTTCAGTTAAAAAATTGATTTAAAAAAAAAAAAAAAAAAAAATTCTAACCAATGAAATGAATTTTCTACTAAAATGATGAATATCAATGAAAAAAATTTTTTAAACAAATTTGTTCAACCTTCAACCAAGTAGTTAAATATTTGATAAAAAAGATGAATTTTCAACGAATAATATAATAGTGGGTATTTTAACCAAAAAAGATTTCAATCTAATATAAAATAAAAAAAATTAAACTCAACTACAAAAGACCAATTTTCAACTAAAGTGGTTAAATTTTCAGATAAAAAATTGATTCCCAACCAGAACAAAAAACTAATTTTCAACTAAAGAGATGAATTTTCTACTAAAATAATGTATCTTAAAAAAAAATTATTTCTAACAAATTCGATCATCTCTCAAACAAGTAGCTCAATTTTTAACTAAAAAAGACGAATTTTCAACAAAATAAATAAATCCTCAATGAAAAAGACAAATTTTTCAAAAAATAGGCGAATTTTTAACACTAAAATATGAATTTTCAACAATAAGTACATTTTCTACGAAAATAGTACAATTACAGTTGAATTTTCAACAAAAGAGGTGATTTTTTAAACAAAATTGCTGAATTTGTATCCAAACAATAACATTTTTAACTAAGAATATAATTCACAGGAGGAAGCAGTTGCAAAAAAATATAAGGAAAATAAATTAATGACAAGAATATTATAATATCAGGGTGGCCGCGAACTTCATTTTAAAAATAGTCTAATTTTCCTCTGACCTATTTTTATTTTTCGTGACTATCAATATTCAAAGACCAATATTTGAATCTTGTAACATTTTCAACATCAAATTTTCTATAAACGGAATCAAATAATTTCAAATGAAAATAAAAATTTATTTAATTTCTTTGACAGTTATTTAAAGTGCCTCTCATAAAAATTCCCTGACTTCTGAATTTTTTTTTCTCAAAAATCCCTGACTTTTTCCTCACTTTCCCTGACCAATAAAATTTCCTGACTTTTCCCTGATTTCCAGGTTTTCCCTGACTCACAGCCATTCTGTATGATGCTTCCCACTAATCTTTTATGTGTATTACTTTGGATATTTTCAAATATTTTGTGATATTTAAAGGAAAATTTCAAATAAACAATTAATAATTGGGAGTGCTTGAAATTAGAGAGTTTCAAAATTTGTGTTTCGTAAATGAAGTTTAACCTTTAGATATGGCCCAGAAAAATTTTACGTCCCGATTATACCTAATTTGAGCAAAAAGTGACAAATAAGTATAGACGTATGGTCGTGCGGTCTCTTAGGCCGCACGGCCATTTCGAAAATGAAATCACGTCCACACTTAAAGGTTAAAAGTAAACTGAACATGCGTTTTATGATAATTAGTCAAGTAGTTAAGAAGTTAAGTGGTCGGATGGATGTGTAGACGTTTTGTTTATATAAATACGTTCCTTTTCTGTTAGCAGTGAATCACGAGCATCGGGTGTGTGTCGTTGAGATGAGGCCGTCAAGAAGGCACTTAACAATTGCTTAAAATAACCAGATTCACAAGAAGGTCGAGAAAATCCCAATCGTCTTGCGCATCGAGAAAACCCCAAGCAATCACATCTTCATTGTCAAAATTGAATCTGGTTCGACACAATCGTTAAAAAATTTAAGTTTTTTTTAAAATTTTATTCATTCTTTTTTTCGAATTTTGAAACAATGTTTACATATTTAATAAATATTAATATTAAAATAAATATAAAATCAAATAATAACATTTTAATTATTTAAATTAAAAGATTGAACAATTTTAAAAATATAAATGATTAATAAAAGAATTTACATACAATATTACAATATTTAAAAAATAACATTGCCATAGAGACCAAAAATTATGGTGATTTTTTTTTAATTCAAGTTTCGCAAAATGAGTAATAATATCAAAATAGAAATAAAAATTGTTGAAAACTCTTCAATTTTAAAGATGCATAAATAACAATTCTTAAATTTCGACCATCTTAAATACGACCCATCAAAGTTACCGAATTTTTAATTGTTAAACTTAAAACTTGTACAATGTTCAATTTTTAATTTTTTAAATTAGGAACTCTTTAATTCTAAAGATTTAAAATTCAAAATTCTGCAATTTTGAAGAGTTACAATTGAAAACTCTTGAATTTCAAAGATGCATACATAACAATTCTCAAATTTCGAAAATTAATCCTAAAGATTCAAAATCCAAACTTCGACAAAAACTGTATAAATAATATTTCGTCAATTTTAAGGATTTTGAAGGTCAAAAGTCAAGTTCTTAATTCTAAATCTTCCAAATTGAAGAAATTGCAAATATAAAGCATCAAACTTACAGAATTTTAATTTGTAAAACTGGGACAATTTTTTATTTCTTATAGTAGAAACTCTTTAACTCTAAAGATGTAAAATTCAAACTTCTGCAATTTTGAAGAGTGACAATTGAAAACTTTTTAATTTTAAAGATGCATAAATAACAATTCTCAAACTTCGAAAATTAAAAGTCGAGTTTTCAATTATAAATCTTTCAAATTGAAGAAATTTCGAATATTAACCATCAAACTTAAAAAATTTTAAAACCTAAAACTTGCACAATTTTTAATTTAAAAATTTTGTAACTTAGGAAATCTCCAATTATAAAGATTTAAAATTAAAGCTTCGGAAATTTTGAAAAGTTACAATTGAAAACTCTTCAATTTTAAAGATGCATAAATAAAAATTCTTAAATTTTGAAAATTAAGAGTCGAGTTTTCAATTCTAAATCTGCCAAATTAAAGATATTTTTAATGTGAAGCATCAAAGTTTCAGAATTTTTAATTATAAAACTTAAAACTTGCACAATTTCTATTTAAACATTTTTAAAATTAGAAACTACTTAATTCTAAAGATTTAAAATTCAAACATCTAACATTTTTAATAGTTACATTTGGAAACCCTTTAATTTTAAACCTGTATAAATAATAAATCGTCAATTTTAAGGATTTTAAAGATCAAAAGTCAAGTTCTTAATTCTAAATCTTCCAAATTGAAGAAATGTTAAATGTGAAGCATCAAACTTACAGAATTTTAAATTGTAAAACTTGCACAATTTTTAATTTCTTAAATCAGAAACTCTTTAATTCTAAACATTTAAAATTCAAAGTTCTGCAATTTTAAAGGATTACAATTGAAAACTCTTCAATTTTAAAGATGCATAAATAACAATTCTTAAATTAAAAAAATTAAGAGTCGAGTTTTAAATTCTCAATCTTCCAAATTAAAGAAATTTCTAATATGAAGCATCAAACTTACAGAATTTCAAATTTTAAAACTTAAAATTTGCACAATTTATAATTCAAAATTTAAAAAATTAGAAACTCTTTAATTCTAAAGGTTCAAAATTCAAACTTCTGCAATTTTGAAAAGTTGCAATTGAAAACTCTTTAATTTTAAAGATGAATAAATAAAAATTCCTAAATTTAGAAAATTAAGAGTCAAGTTTTCAATTCTTAATCTTCCAAATAGAAGAAATTTCGAATATGAAGCATCAAAGTTACAGAATTTTAAAACTTAAATCTTGCACAATTTTTAATTAAAATTTTCTAAATTAGAAACTCTCCAATTCTGAAGATTTTAAATTCAAACAATTTTTAAGAGTTACAATTGAAGACTTCTAAATTTTAAAGTTGCAAAAATAACAATTGCTCAAAAATTATAAGTAGAGTTTTAAATTCTAAATCTTCCAAATTAAAGAAATTTCGAATATGAAGCGTCAAAGTTACAGAATTTTAAATTGCAAAGAGAGAGAGAGAATATTTAAAATTCAAACTTCTGCAATTTTAAAGAGTTACAATTGAAAACTCTTTAATTTTGAAGATGCATAAAAACAATTTTGAAATTTTGAAAATTAAAAGTCGAGTTTTCAATTCTAAATTTTTCAAATTGAAGAAATTTTGAGTGTTAATCATAAAAATTACAGAATTTTCAATTTTAAATCTTAAAACGTGGATAATGCTTAATTTCTAAACTTTCGATTGTAAATTATAAAAATTATAGCATTTTAAATTGTAAAACTTAAAACATGCATAATTTTTATTGTTTTTTTTAAATTGGAAATTATTTTTTCTAAATATTTAAAATTCGAACTTCTAAAATTTTTAATAGTTACAATTGAAAACTCTTTAATTTCAAACATGTAATAATAATAAATTGTCCATTTTTATGATTTTAAAGATCAAAAGTCAAGTTATTTATTCCTAATCTTCCAAATTGAAGAAATTTCGAATATAGACCATCAAAATTACATAATTTCTAATTGTAAAACTTAAAACTTGCATAATTCTTAATTAAAAAATGTTTAGAATTAAAAACTCTTCAGTTTTAAATATTTACCATTCAATCTTCTACAACTTTAAGAGTTACGCTTGAAAAATTTTCAATTTTAAAGATCCACAAATAACAATTTTGAAATTTTGAAAATCAAAAGTCAGGGTTTCAATATTAAGTCTTCAAAATTGAAAAAATGTTTAATGAAAATTACATAATTTTTAATTGTAAAACTTAAAACTTGAAACATTTTTAATAGAAATTTTTCAAAATAAAAATTCTTCAGCTTTAAAGGTATACGATTCAAAGTTTTGAAATTGTGAAGAGTTTAAATTGAAAATTCTTGAATTTTGAAGGTATAGAATTGCAAATTATTCAATTTTCAATATTTATATTTTAAAGGTACGTAATTTTTAATTTTTTCTATCAGCTCAATTTTGAAAATTTAAAATTCTTTAATTTTGATGATTCTAAAGTTAAAAATGTTCAATTTTGAATATTTGCAATTGAAGACTCCTCAATATTTAATGTGTATGATAGAAAATGAGGCCAATTTGAATGCCTTTTTTGAATAGCTCAATTAAAAAATTCAAAATTATTAAATTTTAAAGTTTTAAAATTGAAATTTATTTAATGTTATAAATTTGAATTAATGCTATGAATTTGAATTAATGTTATAAATTTGAATAAATGTTCATGATTTGAATTAATGGTAAAATGTGATTAGTTCCTTTTTTAAGGAACCTCCCCAGCACTGCATCTAATTTTAAATGACGACAATTTCAAATTCCAATTGAAACTAAAAATATTACATTCAATTGAAAAAATTCCAAGTGAAAACAGAATTTTATAAGATGTCAAACTGACGTAGGGAAAACCATCCTACAGTCGACAGGAAAAAATTCGATAGCCTTCGACTGCATCAGTTTGCAAAAAAAAATATTTTTGTGTTCAAATAAAGCTTACATGTTCAATTGAATATTGCGATAAAAAATATCAGATTAAAAAAATTGTATCATACCTTATCAAGGTTAATTTTAACACCCCTATCCATCAATAGATAATCCTTTCTGGTATTACTTCTGGACATGATAGAATATTCAATTCTTGGTACTTAAAATTTATAATTAGTATCTTACAATAAAAATTAGTTAATCAAGTTATTAATTGATGAAATTATCATCATTTTAGGATATATGATAAAAAAATTAGATATTACTTATCTCTGATATTCAGTGACATTGGTATGATTGGTGCGAGATTTTAAACTAAATTTCTACATACCATAGTCCCAAAAATATCTTTTCCTAATGACTCCCTAAAACAACTATTGAGCTTCTTAATAACTACAAATTTACATTATATGCTTAGATAACTATTTACAAGAAGTGGAATTGAAGAACCTTACAAATCAAAATAAATAAAAAACACAACCTCTAACTTGAAACAAATGCGAGACCATGACAGAGATGCTAATTTTGACAGTGGAATTTTCCGCAAATTTTCGATTATCTATTGTTGGTTATCTACTGTTGGAAAATGTAATGTTTAATAAAGTCCTCAAATATTCGTAACAAATAAAGAACGAACGCTTTTCACTCAGAGAAATGTCCTTTTGTGTCAAAAGGATGTTTCTTGACACAAATGGAATTTCCTCTTAAATTTAAGGTCAAGAAGATTTTCATTTGTGTCAAAAAGAATCTTATTATAGCCAACATTATCATATTGTGTCAAACTTCACGTAATCTTGCTGCCGAAAAATTATGTTTGTGTAAAAAAGATATTCACGTGGTTCAAAACAAAACAGACAGTCTAATGCTTTTGTTTTAAGACAACTTGTTCTCTGAGTGTTGTGTCAAAACATATTGTTCATTAAACTTTATGACAAAAATTGTTTATTCTGATGCAAAGTATGAATAAGGACAAGGCGAAATTTGTTTTTCAGTTTAAATATTAATGTTTTGCTTTCACACTTTAATTATATTTCGATGAAACTTCATCAGACAATATAGTATCCTTGCCGAAATGTTATACCAACAAAAATAATCAACACCTTTTGCCAGTTTTCCAGTTATTTATCTACTGTAAATCATTATCTACTGTAGGGTGGTTTCACCTATACTAATAAACTATCAAACACGTGGACAAAGTGAATACAATAAATTCCAAGATTATTATAATTAATTAATAATTCTAATGCACTAACGCTAAAAATCAGATGCCATGTTGAATATTACCATTTCTGAATGAAATGCATTAACGCGTTTATAATCTGTTAATCTTTGGGAGAACTTGAAACAGCTTTTGAACTTTAATTCCAGCACATTGCTATTTTGCCACGGGTATGTTTGCCCGAGTGTTTGAATCAAACTAATCTAGTACTCTGAAGCTTTTGTGCTCTTTGTGTTATTTCTGCTTTTTCCCATGGTGACATGCAGAGCAAGGTCGTTTACAATTTTCCTAGTCCATTGCCTTTACAACCACAGAGATGGTTTACTCTGATTTCAGTTGTACGACCCACACACATACACCAGGTTCCTTTATCGTATATGCTCGTGAAATTAAATCATGTGAAAGAGATGAATATCATTCATACCAATCAAATTTCAAGCCCCCTACAATCCTCTATAGAAAACTGCAAATATTCTCTAGTTTGAAAATGTTCTGGTTCATATTCAGCTATGTAACAAAAGTCAGTTTTAATAATAAATAATAAAGGATAGATAATAAAGGATCTGCAATAACTTTAATTCCTTTCTTTGGTCTAAAGTATGTCATTTAAGATCCTACTTACTATGTATTTCATAAATTATTATATTATTCAGATAAACAACATCACTTTTTCAACATCGTTTTAATTAAACTATTATAATTTTTTGACATGATTGCAGTATTTTTATAGTCAAATATAAAAGTTTTTTTATTTTACTCATCGGGTATTAGTATTTAAACTGATTATAACTAATTTTTCTTCATTGTCAAATTTAACACTATGTATATCAACGAAATTAAAAACAATTATCCAAATTCTTTCACCGATGCAAACAAGTTCATTAATTTGAACAAAAAGACTGATAACGTTGAAACTAGAGAATTGTTTCTTGTTAATTGTCGCATTCATAATTTATTACCAAAAATATTACTAATGCTACTAAGAATTTGAGGAATTTACAGTTTTTCAGTCATTGTGCAAAAAATCATGTTAATTTCATGTTAGATTCTTTAGAACGTTGATTACTTAATGATAAAATCAAAGATTTAAATATCCTTTCAGAATTTTTAAAACTAAATTGCAATAATGTTAAAATTTGACAAAACTCTTTACCAAATAATTTATATACTAATATATAAGGGAATCAATTGAATAGTACAGGAAGAAATTTGAATGATAAAAAAACACTAGATACAAATTTTCAAAATTTTATCATTAATAGTAATACTCATGTACCTTTAAATATAAATAAACATAAAAATACAATTGACTCAGATTTTAAAGATCCTTGGATTACAAATTCTAATAATGTTATGATTTCTGCTGAAATCAATGATGTTTTAACGTTAGGAAATAGTTCTTCCTTTTTAACAAATAAACTATAAATAATTTATATTGTCAAAGATATAGAGTCGAATATTGGTTTGATTAAAAATACAGAAGATCGTGATTTGTTAAAACATAGAATGATTAACACATCACATCAATTTTTACATAATAATAAAATTACTCACGTAGATAGTTTTTTTACATAATATTAAAGTAACACACTCACTTATTAAATGTAATAAACAATTATGGATTACTCATGCGAAAAAAAGTAATATTACTATTTTTCTTAACAAGGAATCATATGTTAAAAAAATGCAAGATTCATTAAATGATACTATAACATATGAAAAACTAAATGAGAACCCAGAGAAAGAATTAAAAAACGAATTTTTGAAATTGCTATATTCATGGCGAATTGATAGTTATTTTGGTAAAGATATTTGAGTTTATAATACTAACTTACCTGTTGTTTCATTGATAAATTCTCCGACATATAAAATCGCTGATATATTAATAATATTCTTAAAAAAGCTCTAATAGTACCAAAAGCTCAAGTGAAAATTTTTTTTGAATTTGAAAATATAATAATTAAAACAACAATTCCTTCTGATCACATTATGGTTTCTCTAGATGTGTCATCTCTATTCACTAATATTCCAATTGATTTAGTGAATAATAGTATTTTCAGCGGATGGATTAACATACGAAAATTTCACAGATTTACCTCTTGAAAAATTTGAAGAAGGAATAAAATTTCTAATGGAACAAACAGTATTTAAATTTAATAATAATTTTTATAGACAAATACATGGAGCACATATGGGTTCCCCCATCTCTCCAGTCTTAGCCGATTTGGTTATGCAAAACTTAGAATCCAATGTCATAGAAAATTTAGATTTTTCTATGCATACATATTTTAGATATGTTGATGACACCTTTATTATTTTACCAACATGAAATTGAAATTAATAATTCTATTCCTTTTTTAAATGTTAAAGTTATTAAAACTTTGGTCTGAAGTGTGTCATTTAACATCCTACTTACTATATGATTTATAAATGATTATATTACTTAGATAAACAATATTGCTTTTGCGACATCTTTTTAAATAATAATCAGTCTCTATTTACCATAGAATATGTAGTGATATATTGTAAAGAATGTATATTTCTTTTCTATATTTAATTTAGACGTTCCGCATAATACACTATGTATATTATTTTTTATAATTGAAACTTTTGAGGAAAAAAGGATTTAAAAAAAACCTGAGGACTCTAGACAACAAGTCTTGAAAAACAATATTATTTGTTGTTCCTAAATGTTATTTTCCAATACTCTATGCTTATAAATATTTAATTTGCTTAGACTGCTCAACATAATATTAGGATCGTTGACAACGACTAACTCATCATATTATACACAATATGCTTAATTCTTTTATGCTTGATTTTTTTGTTTTCATAATCTACTATTCTTTCTAATTCATTTAGATGTTCCTTTGACCTTTCAAAGAATCTTTCAGAATTTTTATATACATAATCTTTAATGTAATCTACTTCTAATTATTTGTGCATTTGTACAATAGGTATACATTTTTGAGGCTAATAGGAAATTATCCAATGTACATTGGATAATTTCCTATTAGCCTCAACAATTTATTTTGTACATTCTGGAGAGTTTGATAATTAGTATTGCTAATTAAATTTTATATTGGACAAGCATAAAGTAACATTGGTCTAACTATACTTTTGAACAATAACTTTTTATTATTTAGTGACAGTTTAGATTTCTTCTTTATGAAAGGATATAATGATATCAATGCTTTTATCGCTTTTTGTACAGCTGAACATTGAGTTTTTCTTTACTATCATAAACGTATTGTTTGTTATATAATAAGGTTAGAATTAAAAAAAAATCTTTTGTTATAATATTTTTTAATTTCCAAATCGAGTTATCTGTCGGGCTCGCTTTACTAATTTGTTGAATTCACTCTGAATTGATCCATTCAAACAATTTATTTAGTACCAATTTATTTAATGCCAACTGAAGTACCTTACATTTTTTACGCTTTGTCCTTTGATGCTTTTTCTATAATTGGTTTTGCTTTTAATCAAACATATAATTTCGTATGGTAACTCGAAGTATTGAACTACTTTTGTATTTGATATAGAATATGTAATAGATTTTTGGATTTTTTGTGTTAATATGTGCATCCCTTTATCAATTTCTTCAATACTTTTTATATTATAGCTAGTATTTTAAGATTATTATATATGAATTTTTTCAATACACTTCACTCTATAGTTTGTATACCAAAAATTACCCTGGTTTTTTCAAAACTACATTTATATGAAGTTTCATGCGGACAGGATTGTGATCTGAGCTTAGTATACTCAGTGATTTTGGTTCAGTATAATTGTCTATATTTTTGAGTAGAAATAAATCAAGTATGAATAAATAAATATGAATAAATTATTAAATTAATTTACAGTCTTTTTCCTATTTTAAATCAGCCAAGTACAACTACATGAATTTGTGAAATCAAAGTTGGCCAACTAATTTGGGAAAAAATGTTCATAATAAAATATATAATGACACTTTTTTATAAAATGCGCTACAGAGATTTTTAAATAAAATTTCAAAAATCACCTTAGACGAGATTATAATCCTACTTGGCGGGAGAATATTATAGCATGAATCGATTTTTGTCTTCTATGAATTTTCATTTTTACACAAAATATGTACGATTTTTAAAACTATTTAAGATATAGAAAATTCCTGCAAAGTGTATTGATAATCTGTTGCTACTGACTTTTCGTTCAAATTTAGTACCAATCGGTTTTGGGTTTGAAATTCTTCTGGTTTGATTAAAAATTCGAATATCTGATTGCAAATTTAATTATTTTTTCGAAAATGCAACTACTATGTTGAAAATTTGTTTAATTTTTGGTTGAAATCAATTTTTTAAACTGAAAATTCAACTATGACATTCTTAGTTGAAAATTGATCTTTTTAAGTTAAAAATACAACTATTTGAAAATTACTCTTTTTTAGTTGAAAATTCAAGTGATTGGTTGAAAATTCATGTATTTTGATGATAATTAGTTTTTTTTTGTAATAAATTAATCTTCTTGGTTAAAAAATCAACTATTAGTTAAAAATTTAGCTATTGTGATGAAAACCTTCTTTTTTTTTGTTGAGAATTAATATTATTACTAAAAATTAATTTTTTTCATCTTTGATTTAAAATTTGTAGTTCTTAGTTAAAAATTCAAATATTTGTTTGAAAATTCATGAATTCGGTTGAAAATTCATCTTTTTGAGTAGAAAATTAATTCTCCTGGTTGTAAATTCAATTACTTGATTGAAATTTGAACTACTTTGTTAAACATTCATTTTATCAGTAGAAGATTTTGTTCGTTTGTTGAAAATTTAACTATTTTTTTGAAACTCAGTTTTTTGTTTGTTAATGATTAATGTTTTGAACTGAAAATTTAACTATTCCACTTTTGGTTGAAAATTTATGTTTTTTATTTTGAAAATTCAACTATTTGGTTGAAAGT